>VXBX01007120.1:1054-89994 GCA_013400415.1 Scytalopus superciliaris
CTCTCTCTCTCTCTCTTTCCTCTCTTCCTAACCAGACAGCGGGAGGGTTTCTGGCTCCTCGCCAGCCCAAAAGCCTCTAAGTGTTTTGCACTTGTTTCAGGGAGCCCGGGGATTTTTTTTCAGCATTTTCACTAGAGAACAAAGAGTTCTTTACAAAGGAAAGGGGGAGAGCGAGCTTAACGCCTGAGATATGTTTTTCTATTTTTATTAGGGATTTTTTTCCCCCTCCTAAAAAGAAAGAGAGAAGCAAAGCACAGAATGTGTGGCAGCAACAAAATAGATTGAAAGGAAATGCAGTTCCCTTACCTCCAAATTATAATTTGGAATTATAAGAACAGAAATGGAAGGGGGACAAGACCAAGTGAGTTTGGTATGTCGTTCTTTTCTCCCTTTTTTTAAACTCTCTCTTAAATTCCAATTGCTGTTTTGCCAACTTACCTAGAATCTTTTTTTTTCCATAAAAGTTATATTGCAAACAGTTTCTGTTTACTTTAAAAATCAAACAACAAATTCTTACTGAGGAATAAAAAAGGAGGGAAATGGGGTGGTTTGGGGAGAAAAGAAACAAATGAGTGGTAACAGAAATCTTTCACTTTCTGTCACTTAGAAAAAAAGTTGGTAATGGCTTGTTGAAGCTAGGATCCTAAAATACAGATGGGGCACTAACGTCTGTGTCCACGGACCCAGCTTTTCCCTGACCATCTGTCTAAAAGTCACCTCACATTGGCAGCTCAAATGATTAGTCGGAGCTCAGGGATTTTTTTGTTTATTTGTTTGTTTGCTTGTTCCTCCTGTTCAGTGGGACCTGCTCTCAAATGGCTCCATTTCACCTTCTGAGTTTAGTTCTTTAATTGAGCCCCAAATCAAGGGTTTCGGGATAGATCTCCTTGCACTGTAGATATTTTGTTCTTCTGAATGTATTTCTTCTAGATACACTCTTTGTCTATTTGTATGTGGAAAAGACACATGCAATATAGAAGGGAAGAGCGCATCGCATTGAAGGAGATGTTTAGATTTGAATTTTATTGCATATAGGATGTAGCATACAGGATATTTTCTTGACGGTTTCTTCTGTACAGTGGTTAGGATGTTTGAGAATATATACTGTTGCAAATTCAGTAGCTTAAGGAAGTGCTTTCTGTACCCAAATTCTGCCTGCCTTCCTTTATTGATTTGTATTTTCCTGGCTTGGATAAATTGCCAATCTAAGAGCAGCATCATGTAGCAGAGGTACAGAAAACAGGGGAGGAAACTCTTGGTTTTGATGTTATGTCACCCCTAAAAATCATAAACGCACGATACACAGAACTAGATCAAATTTCTATAGAGTTACGATGACTGTTTCTGTATGCAGAGCACTATTACTACAATACCTTGATTTTTATTTTCATGCTCCAGGCTCCCTTCAGGAGAGGTTCTCTGTTACAGCTACCTAGCTATCGCATATGTATTTGTGCCACTGTTTTTAAGCAACACCTGTGCATTGTGCAAGTGTACATGGAGAATCAGTCTATTTGCATCTCATATGATGAAGAGGGAAAAAATCCATCCTTGGGCTCTGCTTGTGCTGCGTTAGGAATCCCCCTACCCCACAGTGGCAAAACGTCCTGCAGGATAGAGCCCATCCCTTGCAGAAGTGAAGGGAAACTGTCCACGATAAGTAAAACCACCAGTTAGGACACAGGTTTGTTTTCATGCCAGTATCAAGTCTGGGGGCTTGTACCCCTCTATCTTTGCAAGCTGGGACTCTTCCCTCTCCAAAGCTGTGGTGAACGCAGCTTTCCCAGAAGGAGTTGGAGGGGGTCATCACGTCCTGAAGTCCCCTGCTCTGAGAACCTGCCCTGAGAGCAGGTTCCTTCACTGCAGGTCACCCAGGTGTTCTGCCTTTCCATGGGAAACAGCAATAGCGATGCCAAGTCAAAAGTACTTTGCGGGCTCACCAGTTTAATGTGAAATGCTTGGCTGAGAGGGATGGACCACCAAAAAGAGCTAGTTGTTCTCTTGGCAAACATCACAAATAGAACAACTTTTAGCAAATTACAAATGCCTTTCTTTTACCTAAAATCCTTGCTTTCTTCATTCCTCCAGAGAGTTTTCCCAATTCCTGATGTTTTATGTGGTCTGAGTGTTTTCTGTGACTTTTCTCCCTTACTCTCTCCAAAAAGGGAAAAAAAAAAAAAAAAAAAAATCCAGAGGAAAAGTAAGCAAAAGAGCACAGAAAGGGGACTTGATCTTTGAAGTTTTCCATAGGATAAACAGTCTAATTTTTTTTTCTGCCTGAATCTTTATTTCTTCTCCCCCCACCCCCTCCCTTTTTTTTTTTTTTTTTTTTTTTTTTTTNTTGTTTTAAATCTAACATGCTTTTGCAAGCATTTTGTGTCTGCAACCCTGGAGATGGTGACAGAAGAGAGAGGACAGAACAGAGCTGCAACCTAGATTTAGCCCCCTCAATCTCAACTAGAAGGCATCTTCCAGTGGCTGTCACTGCATCCAGAAGTAGGAAGAAAGACGGTAGCTGTCTTTCGGGGACTCGGTGGACCTGACCTGAGAGTAGCACATTCACAGTACAGGAGAAAAGAGAGAGAGGGGGGAAAAAAAATTTAAAAAAGCAGAAAGAAAAGCTCTTTGAGCAGTAACACACTGGCTCTTTCTTCCTGCAGGCAATCCGCTCCAGCTCCTGGCGACGTGTCCTGCACTATCAGATATCATATGACTCTTTATTTGGACTCCCGTTAGCAGTATGGGCCTGTTAGGAGGCTGTTTGTTTTCTTTTCCTTTCATTTCCTTCTCCTTAGTTCCCCCCTATTTTATGTGTGCCCGTGTGAGCGTATCCCCTTTATAATCTGTCTTTTTGTGCTGAAGCTTTATAGAAAAAAAAAAAAAAAAAAACTTAATCATTTCCCAGGGCTGTTTTTAATCCTCTGCCAAAATTGAAGTTCATTGTCGAGTTGTAAAAATAAATAACATCTTTTGGTTTTATTTCTTTCTTTTACTTCTTCCTTTGCCCTTTCTGGCACTTTTCGGTGTGTCTGTATATGCTGGAGTGTGTCTCTGTCTCTCCTGCCTGAGTGGGTAAAGTTGGGATACACCTGTATCGCTCTAAGGAGAAGTGCAGAGCTGCCTGTGCCGCTCCTGCCGCTGCTTGCCGTTTGTTTCACTTTCAGAAACTTTCCTCTGTTTATTTATTTATTTCATTTGGGCACCTTCTCCACACTGTCAGGCAGCGATCCCTATGCTGGGCTTTTCTGCATTTAGGTGAGCAAACGGGGGAGGTTAAGGCTGTAAGAAAAGAAAATGTTGCGCTGAAGGAAAAGAGGATAAAGTGCGAGGCAGAAATTAGACACACTTTGTGTACGCCGCCCATAAAAGTTTCCTGCACCAGAATGCTGGTGCCTACTAATAGGATGGGGGGAGCCAGACAGCAGCCAACAATCAGAGGTGTGTAGCCAAGTAGCCTTATGGCTGCAATGTTTCTGATACCGACTCACATTTCGGTTAAGGGAGGTGAGGTTTGTCCCTCTTTGTGCTGTCTATAGCATTGCATTATTTAGATAAACACTGCTGCAAAACTTTTGTGCCTGAAAATGCTAAGTCACGTCAAGAGAAACAGTGAATTGATATCAAATGTATTCAGTTGTTGCAAGGAAAAAAGTCTATCTTTCCAAAAGAGAAAGAGAGGTAATGTTTTGTTTTGATACTTTCCTATGCAATTTTAATTTCTCTTTGTGAACTAAGGATTTGTTTTGAGAATTGTTAAGAATTGACTTTTAAAGGGAAAGCGGGGAGATAGGGAGGGAATCCTTAAAACCTTTCCAAATGAGAGGTTTTGAACGGGGAAAATTTAGGGGGTTTGGGAAGAATTTAAAGTGTTAGGGTTTTTTGGGTTGTTTCGTTCATTTCTTGTTCAGTTTTATGCAACCTGAATCGTAATATACTTTGTCAAGCAAACCAGAAAATGAGCTTTTTACACAACTTTGCTCCCTCTGTAATTACTGCTATATTTTTGTGGAGCTTGGTGTTTTATTCATCCAAATTTGGTAAGATCAGCAAAGCCGAAATCCTGTTTGCACTGCAAAGACACAAAGGAGTTACTGATACTTTCTGTCAGAAGTAGATGCTTTGGCCAGCCAGTCCTTCCACCAACTTGTGCTGCTGAGCTGCTGGCTGTGTGCTGTGTGGCCGATCGCCGCGCTCCGGGGAAAGGACGGGCGGCTTTTGGACACGCCATTTATATACATTTTGTGCTGATATTCCTTTTAGTGCAGCTGAAGAGCTGTAAGTTTTAGCATTTCTTCTCTGATGTATACTTAGGCCAGTGTACAAAAGCAATCTTGTAAGTGAGGCAAATACAGACCAGAGGTTTTTCTGTTAAGAATCCAGAAACAACTGCTTTTCAGCTTTACTGTAGGTGTGTTGAACTGAAGTCTCCCTGCTAGTTGGTGGTATTTCATATTTCTCGTCTGACTGAGACACCTTCCCACTGAAGTCAGGAGTTAGGGTGGTCCCCTTGAATCACTGTTGGAAACCAGACACCCCAGAATGTGCCCATCCTAGCATCCCTCAGGAGCTTGCTGGGCTCATTTGCTTCAGTAGAGATGCTACAGCTGAGTTGAGATGACTCTGGCAGTCTGAAACTTTATTTGTATAAGCCTCGAGTTCCTTCAGAAAAGTAGCAATATCTCTGCATCACTCTCAAAAGCACACTATTACTTTTTGTTTAGTTTTTGCCAGTTGTCTCAATGAGTGACTCGTTGACCAGAGACGTTTTTCCTTCCTTTTCCTTTCCCTTTCTCTCTTCCTCTAGCAACTTAAAACCAACTTTACTTTAATGTTTCATGCTTGGGCATATTCATGGTCCTGAGGAAGGAATTACAGGCTACTTTGGAAGAAATCTGTTTTTGGAGTAAGTGTTATGAATGTTTAAAACTTGTGTGCTGTGCATGCACAGTACGTGATGTTCCCTGTTAGTCTACACATGCTCCGGTGCTCCGAGCAGTGTGGCTGTGGGTATTTATTTGTGAGCTCATTCTGGTAGCCACCCATGAATTTAGCTGACTTGACAATCAGTAAACAGCTCCATGATAAGGCTGGAGTTTGAGAGCTGTATAAGTGGGAGGTAGAAGGCTTCTTTCAAGTTTTTGGCCATTTCAATGGGTTGTTGCTCGGCATCTTTATTTATAGAAAAAAAAACAACATTCTCCTCAAACTTCTTTGACTTCATCTCTGCAGAGCAGTTAGTCTATTTCAACGATATTAGAAGCTCAAATAATGATAACATACATGTTTAGCTACCTCATGAAGTAAATATAGCAAAGAGATGTGGAAAACTGAAAGCCAAATGCTGCAACTAATTCTTGAAAGTGTGGCTTGGGCTGGGCAGAGAAGGACAGGCTCGCTGCTGCTGAAGTTTTGTTAGCATAACTTGGACTTGGTGGAATTGCACCAAAGTTGTGTTTTGACTTGGCTTAACTTCACTGCTTTCATCTGACTTTTTTTCTAAGCCAGCCCAATCCAGATCTGTTCAGTGCTCAGGAGGGTGATAGCCAAGGGACAAAACAGCTTGTCTAACACATGTCTCTTTAGTGCACCAGTGTGTGGCTTGTGAGGCCTCAGACCGGATCACCACTGTCAAGAGAAATGTGTTTTCCTACAGTGTAATAAGTTGTCCTGCTGCTTTCAGATGTCAGAGATCCCCCAGTTCAGCACTTGGTGAAAAGGTCTACTCTCAGAAGAGGCTTCCCTTCCATTTAACATTTCATTAGTGCATGCAACTCATGTAAATGTGATGTGGCCAGTAGGAGCAACAAATTCTGGTTTGTTTTTGCCAGGATGTATGTATTTATTCTATGTCTGTACTAATGTTACGGTGAGATGGTATTTCAACCTAAACACTGATTTCAGTGGCTTACCGCTAAAAATGAGCGGAGTTGAAATGTCAAGTAGTTGTTCCAAGCTCAGAGGTGAAGCTTATATTGTTTTGGAAAGTATGAGGAAAGTCATGGTTACTTTTTTCTTTTTCTTTTTTAATGTGTTGGGCAGTCACACTAAGACAGGAGCATTTTATGATTAACTAATTACTGAAACCCATTAATTTTTCCATTCTCATTCTATTTTTAATTTTTCTTATTTCTTCAATACAAAATGAAAATTATAAAGAGCTAATTTCCTTAAACTAATTAGACTTACAATTTTAATCTCACAAAACCCAGGAAATTCCAAGCGATGTTTTTTTGTAACTCTGCCATGTTGCACATGCCTCTCTCCTCTTTGAAACCCTTGTATTGGCCTTCAAAAAATCCTGGGAAAACACTCAACACTTGCCTGAGCCAGCCTTGTCGGTCCAAACTCTCCTGAACTTCTGGCACTGTTAGGCATCCAGATCCAGATTTTGTGATTTGAGCTCATCACTTTTGAAAATAACAACATGGAATTTCCAGACCTTTCTTTTTGATGAACTTCAGGGGTTTTTTTAAAAAATAATTAGTATTTAGAGTGATTCTATTTCCATGGAAGCCAGCACAAGCAGAATCCACATCCTCTGGTTAAAATTTCTCATGGCACTTTCCAAAACTTGATTTTTGCTCAGATGGCCTTTTCAGTTTTGACCATCTGGAGAACAGTTAAATTAGTTACATAGAATATTCTTTAGGCAGTCCTCTGAACAGAAGACCTAAAACTCTTTGACCTGTTAATCTCAACTACATATCCCATAAAGCCAGCGTGAGAAATAATTTTTCTTCCGTCCTCCCAGAGAAGAGGGTTTAGTGATGATTTCTTTGGCTGGAGAATCAGGAAATACCATTGAAAACTCTTTGTAGGAAGATGCCAGAATCTTCTTCAGTGAGATCAACTGTTCTTTTTATATAGGTAGATAGATATAAACATATATATATATAGTGACTATTTTTTATTTTTCCTTGTTGAAATATATCCCCACAGTCTTCAGAAGCCACAGAAAATTATCAGTGCCACAATAACCTTGTACAGCTGGAGAGTGCTAAACAGAGCTGATCTGAGGCACTAATGAGAAAAGGCAGCAAGTGGGTTTCAAGGTTTAGTTTGTGCCTTTGCCTGCACATTGCTGAGGCACCAGGGTGTACCCTATGAGGAATCTTCCTCTCTGAAATAATTTTTAACATCCTGGTCCAATTTTTTAACTTCTGTTTTCATGAAATTCTTACCAAAGTCAGGAGGAAATCTCTTGTCTGGCAAGCATGGCAAAAAATGGACCCTCTCTGAGTAGCCTCTACTACTCATATAGTTAAAAATTCAATTCATCCCTTAAAAAAAAAAAAAAATGTTGCTATATAGTAGAAAGCAAAGGAGAACATTGACTTGCAGCCTATTCATTTTGTATTATGCTCATGTCAGACAGCGTAGGACTGTTCTGGAGCTTGCTTTGGAGGACCTTTCTGAAACTCTGTAGAACTGCACAAAGCAAAGTCAGCGAGTGAGAAGCAATCTTATTTCTGATCAAAATGAAGTAATGTGCCAACTAATGATGACAGAAACCTGGAGAGCTGTAGGTGCTCCCTTTTATCAGAGATATAAATATAGAGATTCAGACCACTGTTAAAGATTGCATAATGCCCTGGCTAAATTTCAATGCAAGTAATTGTATTTGGCCTCCTTGAATGCCCTCTGAAGTGTCATCTGTGTGGGGCAATATCCACTTTCTGGCCTGAACCAGACCATAAGGATACAGAGCATAGTTAAGCAGCTGCCACCTCCCACTTCAGGGATGGCTTTATTAGCTCAGCGTTGAGCAAAGTAACCGCTTTGCAATTTCATCAATGACTGAATAATGGCAGCAGCCAACACCTCTCTTCTATACCTTCATTTGTCTCAAAATGCTTATTATAAAGCCTAAAGACTTGTGTCTCTTGCTCTGGTAATAGTCTGGTAATACTTGTAAGAACTACTGTGCAGATGAGGAAACTGAGGCACAGCAGTGTTTGAGTGACTTTTCTAAATGCACACAGTGAATCAATGGCAGAGCCAGGAGAATAACTTGGGAATCCTGGTTCCAGTCCCATGCTCTAAGCTGCAGGAAACACTACCCCTCTGTAAGTTATTGTAAATGTAAGTTATTGTTATTAAGATGTGGTTTATCTTTCATGTAAGTCACCATCTGTTATATTGCCTACTTGCTATTAGTTACGAAAGCTATTCAAATTTTAAACTGTTTTGCATTCTCACAGCTACTTAAGCCCACAGTAGACTTTTTGACAACAGTAACAGTGCTTCTCATGTGAAAGAACTGGACAAATATTAACTCATGTTTTTTCAGTAAATTTTTGTGATGCCATAAACCCACAGTTTAGACTGAATTTAAACAGACCTTGAAAAATCCATGTATTCAATGCTGATTGGTTCCATATCTGTCAGTCGTACTTTAGTTAAGACATGACTGTATATTCTCATAGATATGATTAAGAACATAAATATCCAAATGGTAATTTAATGTAAATTGAGTCATTGATAACTTCATGTGTCTTGGGCCTAACACCTCTGTGGCTGTTACGGTCCTTTGAACATGCAGTAGGAAAAATGTATTAATCTTGAGCTCTTAGTGATGCTTCTGGGGACCTCAGTGAGCCAAGGAGAACTAGGTCAGTCTTATTGGAGGCAGTCTGGAAAAGCCCTGAGCAGAAGCTGGGGCAGGGACTGGAGCTGTAAAATGAGAAAAGGCTCTTGAAAAGTAAAAGTTTTTGTGCTGTTTTTCTCTCTGTGTACAAATGGGTGCTCAGGAAATACATCCATTTAGATCCTATGGTCATCATTTTTAAAGGAGCTATGAAGCCCAGCCTTTGGAAAGGGTAACCCCTGCAAACAGGGAGAAATAGGCTCATAGCTGAAGAGGGGAAGAATTGTCTCAAAATATCTAATATCTACTCACAGGTGGAATAACAGGGGACAATGCCAAGCAGAGTCTGAGACAGACTGGACGCTCTTGCCTTTTCATCTCTGAAGATGGCCGAGCAGCAAGGGCATTTCTCATAGTCCTAACTAGTTTCCTATATGTGATCAAGCCTACTGAATTTCTGAAAGTGCTTTTCTTCTGTTGAGAAGAAAGATAAGCTTAAAGTCTTCAAGTAGTCAGAATATGTGGTCATCAGTAATAACCACATATTTAAGACACTTACTCTGAAGATTTTGAAATTTAGTTCACTTCTTTTGAGTCTGAATTTGACTTAACTTCAGCTATGCCTTTGTCTGATGTGTTAAGGAGCCCTCTACTGTCAGAAATCTTCTCCCCATGCTTGGTATTAATAAACTTTGCTGGTATTGCTGATTGATGGTGAATTTTTGACACCCAGAATACTGTTTGAGTGGATGGTGAAGTGAGTAGTGGAATTTGAAGTAAGAGCTGAGGAATTACTGGTGGCAGAAGTGGGTGAATAGAGACGAGAAACAGTATGCAGAGAGAGTGGGTTTCTTTTTCTTTCTGAATATATAAGGCAGCAGTAAAAGAAATATGTGGGTAAAGGCAAAGATCCAGTTATAAAGAGCGAAAGAGACGGGAATATAAGAGAAACGTCTTGAGAATAGACACAGAGAGTAATGTAAAAAGAGAAGCATTGTACAGCTATTAAAGACTGGAAAAAGAAACAAAGGTAGGCTGCAGTGATCAATAAGGTCAGACCAAATGGGGAAATACCAGAGTATGTTAAGAATGTAACAAAAAGTAGGAGTAATTCACCTTGGGTACTTTGGACTAGGGCTTCTCAAGCAGCGGGTACTTTCCCATCTCACAGGAGGCCAGCAGGCTTAGCTCATTATGGCTTTGAAAATGCACTGCTTAATCTGAAGGTTAGTGAGGGGCTGGTACAGTTTTGAAAGGTCTGAACACATTCAAACTTTGTGAAAAAGACTGGCCAAATTTTCTGCCCAAGGCCTCTCTGTCCTCAGGATTAAAACTGCAATGTTCGGGGCATAACGAAAGGGAGGCTTAATTAGGCAAGAGAAAGCTCTTCTGACACACATAGCTTTTTTCCTTTTTTTTTTTTTTTTTTCTTTTCCTACCAACAAAGGACCAAAGAATAGGGTAAAACTTTATTAGAGTAAGTGTACTGTTAGTTTTCTCAAGTTATTTCTCTTCTAGCCCTCTCTGGAGCAACACTTCTGTTTGTGCTGGTGTCTGGGACATCACGATATGGGCATGCTCCTCACCTGCTGCCCACTCATGGTGCAGCCTGGAACAGGTCACTTAGCCCCCTGGCTTCAGATTTCTCCAAACAACTCTAAAACCAGCCAGTGGTTTCCTATCTCAGTGGCAGCTGAGAAGATGTTGTCAGCATGGCCTGTGAAGTGCTAGGAAATCGTTAGGTGCAGTTGCCTTTATCTTTGGATTTCCTGCACTTCAGTATGAAGAATTCTTGTGCGTTCACTTACAATATTGTATCGTTTCTCTCCCGTCTTCCTTTACCTGTGAAATAGCTCAGGTAATGCTCATCACTGATGCTATAAGATCAGTGAGTGTAATGAGTTTGTCATGCTTTGAAGGTATTAGTGTTCTCCTCTTAAAACCTGATAAAATCCTCTGCCAGGTAAAAGTCTGGTTGGTTTCTACTAAGAAAGAAAAACTATTTTTCTGATGGACATCGATTTGCTTGTGAAAATACATGAGTAGTCCTAATGAATCTGGGAAAATAGAGTGAGTGAAGTGATAATTTCTAAGTTACCACTGTAGACCAAGCACTGAAATGGGGCCAGTCTGGATCATTCAAGACTAGCTTTTAAGAAGATAACGTGCTTTTAAGGAGATGAATAAAAAAGCCACCCCTTCAGACTGGCTTTGTGTGGCCGACTTGTCTTCATGTGAATGAAGTGTGTGGAAGTTAACGCCACAACACTCACCACTTACTGGAAACACATATCTGGGTGTTCTTGTTGATTGACGGATTACCGAGTGTCGTATTCCAAAAGCTTTCAAACAAGGCTATCCCCTTGCATTTGTGCAAGAAGGGAAGAAATATTCGGGAGGAGAAAAAAGCAAAAACTGGTGGAAACATGAAAGTCCTTTCTAAAACCATTTCTCCCTGTCACTGGTATGAGAAGAATTTTCATTCTCTTTAAGGCTATTTAAAATATACTTTGGGGCTAAAATAACAGAGAAGACAATCCAATGCATTCTCAGCCCTCAAAACCACAATCGGTTACAGATCTTTGTTGCCACATCGCATCCAATGAGATAGCTTACTGGAAGATCTGGTCAAAAAACCCTCAATATTGACTGGGAAAAAAGAAAAGCAATGAAGATGTTCTCTTTCGTCTCCCTCTCATTCTTTTTTCAAGGCGGGAGGAAAAAGAAACCCAACAACAAAACACTATTTTTTATTGTTTAATTAAAATAAATCCCCATTTTTCAGTGATTTTAATTTTTGTGAATTCTAATTCTCATTTTTTACTTGAGATGAAATACCAGAAAACTGCTCAAGCAGCTAAAATTTTCATTAATTTTTTTTTTCATTTTAATTTAGTATGAAAGATTATTCTCTCATTTTCTGCTACCCTCCTGTCTCTCTTTTCCATATTCATACAGACTCCTGGCTGACTAGAATGGCACTTAGCTGTTTCCCTCATTAGAGAGAGCAAGTGCTGGTTCCATAACTTTATTGATTTAAGGTGAGCTCATGGTAGGGATCACTCTGGATTCTGGAAATGACACGGCTTCTTGAGGATTTTCTTTGCAAAGCGAGTAAGGAATATGATAGTATCACTTCTAATCAGGGTGAATATCATTGCAGTCAGCAGTAGGTGTCACAAGCTGTACGGGTACATCAGGGATCTGACATGAGAACACTTGTGTTCATACTGTTTCTGTCACTTACCCAATGCACAATTTCTGACTTATCTATTTTGGCTTGTTTTCCACATGAGGGCAACTTGGCACAGGTGATAAACCTAAATTTCTTTCATTTGTTGGACAGATTACTTGAGGAGTTATCTGTATGTATAGCACTGGTGTTTGGGGTTGTTCTTGTTGGAGGGCTAACACCACTGATTTGGTCGATGCTAACATTTATCTCCGTGTTTAAGGCATGATTTTTTTCCCAAAACATTGAATAATGGTGAAATTAGGATGCTCTGCAATGATGGAATTAAACCCCATAATTTTAGAATAGATGTTGATGCAGCATTGCAGTCCACCTGTAGCATCTTTCATATTAAGCTGAATGAAATGGCAATAGTATTAAGGAGGAAAACCGAAGTGGGCGTTGTTGACCAGATGGATGCAGCTGCTCTGTTACATTCCCACCATTTTGCATTTGAGCTGTTTATTTTCACTCTCTGGTCTGTCAGTCATCACATGAATTAGAATTGAAATACCTTTTCCCTACTCTAGAATCTATAGTCACAGGCCCACCAATCTCCAGGAGTGACTGTGCTGTTTAGTTCAGTCTTCTCTGTCTTCTGGCCTTTCCAGGTAGGGTTCTGCAGATTGGCATCACAGTTTACTTCCAAGAAATGCCAGACAAAAGAGAGGCAGAAATTTGTCCCAGTACAATCAGAGAAAAACCTTGAGTGATTTGACCCAGTCAACAACTGTCAGGAAGCATTGCCACTTGAGGGAAAGTAAATGCCTCATTATTGCTGCTAGAGAGATGCACCTCCATAAAACACCTGGAAGTGGTCCACAGACCACAGACAGAACGTCACTGAGGTTGACTTTTTTTTTTTAATGGGGAGAGATAGCAGACCTTGTATTTTTAGACATAAATGGCTCATCAGCTAGGGTGAGGAAGTAATCTATCGCAGTTGAGTCTCATGCAGAAACCAAGCGTGTTATAAGGTGATGTCCCCTTTGTCTGGTGTTGACTGCTGTAGGGGGAAGGACATCAGACTGCCTGAACCATCATTTTGAAGAGAGAGCTCACAGGAGATATGTTACTTGTGGCGAGGCTGAAAGTGAATGAGGTAACCACAGAGCAAGCTGCTAATGATGTGGATTGTGGGAAGCACTACTGATAGGAGGCAGACAGTTGGATTGATTAGGGCAGCCCCAGGGACTAGTTGTTTTTCTTTGACCATCCTGGGCTGAAGTTAAACCTGCTACTGGTAGTAATGAAGAATAGCTAATACAGATCAGACTCTGCCAAAGTAACAATATTGGCATCAGGAGCAGAAAGTTTTGCAGATTTCTCTGTGTGTGCACTTGCTACTGGTGTTCCTGGTGGGTGGCTGAATCATCCTGATGGCATTCAACAGGAACCAGCTGCTGAGAATATTAAAATGCAAGCATTTATTCCTCTAGAGAGACAGTAGCATCTGCAAAGTTTTCCTGTCTTGATAGTACAGATAATCCCATGGAGTATTCTCTAGTAGTTTTTAACTCTCAATTCATTTATACATTTTTTTTAAAGCTGTAAGTGCTTTGTGTCTGCACAGAAAGGAGAGGCTAGGCTTAGACTGGATGCCACAGATATCCTGGGCACATAGTTTGCAAGCCCTCTGCTCAGGCTGAGGTACCTTACATGGGGAAAAGGAAGTCGGGCTTTGCCTCCTTCTCCCCCTCCCAGCTTTTTCTTCACCCTCCCCTTCTCAGGAAGAACTGCCTTGGAGGCTGGTATGCCACAGAGAAGGAGTGCTCAGCCAACCCATGATTCTGTAACTTCCGTATCAGGGTAAGCTCTCTCTTGAAATTCATAGTAGCAACAATTGTAAGAAGTGGTAAAAACTGCAAGAAGGCAATTTAATGGTCTGATAGAGTATGATGATGAACATAGCCATTATTGTTTGTATTTGTTATTCCCAAAGAGCAACATGTCACTTCACAAGCCTGTAAGCCCAGCTTTAAACTGCTTAGTCTAGGGGATACCTCCAGAAAGGAAACCAGGCCCTGGAAGCTTTCACTAACCCATCAAAAACATGGAGCACTCGGCATCCATCAGAGGCTGGCTCTGAGTCCAGCATGGCCATAAACAACAAACATCATTACCAACACAGCTGAGAGAAAAGACAGTTGCAACAGTGGGGGAAAAGATGGTAATTTCTTCTTTTAAGTCTTTGCTTAGCTCTGCATATCTCCTTAGAATATGTTCTTATGCAAATAGTGTGTGATTTCACATACTAAAGGTATTTACAGGAAGGGAAAGGCAGATATTCTGCCTGTGGTGTATGATGTGAGTAAAGGTGCAGGACTGTTTTACGGAGAAACTGAGTTCTTTTGCAGTGTGGCTGCAATGTTGGCACAGAGAGAAGAAATGAGCTGTAGGCAGCCAGAGATATGTAGCAAAATAAAGGGTGAGGTTTATGATTTTATTTTAAAAGCAGCATAACTTGGTGCACTCATCCCAGTAGCATTTTATTAAGGTGTTTTATCCATATCTAAATAGCCTCATGTAAAATGCCTGCCTAATACCTCAAGGCTGTGAATAGTTTGGCTCCATTCTTCTAAGCTGGAATATTAGTACATGGTGTTAAAAGAACAAACTTGCCCAAGGCAGAAAACCTCTATTCCTTCTTCCACCTTTTGTCATTTCCAGTCATCCTCAGAGCCTGTCAGGGTGTGTCAACAAGTCAAGGTTTTGACAGGATCTTACAGACACAAGAGGGACCACAAACACAACTCTACAAAGTTTATTGATAGCCTCTCTCATGATGTGACAGGCCAAGGAAAGCTGTTGCAGAAGAGGTGACAGCAACAGCAGCACTTTATAGCCCTTCCTGATTTCAGCGTCTCCTTGGAAAGAGCTGTTGAAACCTCTTAGTGGTCTTAGACATGTAGTTTAATCTCAGTAAGACATCACAGTGATGATGCATACATCAAAGACTGTTGTGCTTTCCCCTTTTTATGTGAGTTATGTTTGCTCATTTGTTTAAAAAAAAATAGCATAATGATTTCAACTTTAAGAGGCTTAAGCCCAAAGCTTTGGAAAGTCTTAACAAAGAATGATTTAATGAACTGGCTATTGTGTTTATTGTTGTGCTCAGCTACTTAAGTATGTCATAGGCTCTGCAATACAAACAATTAATGGTCAAGCTTCTGAGCTCAAGTGCTACGGTCTTCTGCCTTCAGAAAAGGAGAAGTAGCATTTGAGGTCTGTTCCCACTTAAGAAGTAGTGCAATAAAAATCCAGTGGATTTAGACTAAATGCTCTGGGGTTGGATTTGTTGTTTGTTTGTTGGTACAACACAATAATGTAGAACTTAATCCTGAATAAGAGCAGTGCTGGAAAATTTCAGGAAAATACTGAATAAAACATTTTCATCCCAACATTTCCTCTAAGGACACATCTCTCTCTTAAAACAGTCATAGAGAAAAAAAGACTCTTGAGCTTTGTCTTGGTAATGCTAAGGGTGTGAATGAGCTTTGCTCTGAGAAGATCATGCCCACCAAATTTAGGGATGGGTTGAACCACATTGTATACCCTGCTCTTAGACCACAGGGCATCATATGGCTCTTAGCACAGCTCAGCTGATGGTATGAGGCTGGTACCCATCCTGAAAGCCACACAGCATGTATCCCAACATATCCTGGGGACATAGGTTCTCTAGTGCAGTATAGGCTATGAATAGCCTTTAAAAATTATCAAATCACTTTTTTTGCTGAAAATACTTTTGGTTTTCAGTTTTATGATTTCTGCCATGTCAGCTAACCTCTGCTCTAAGTAAAGGCAGAGGAAGCATCACTTTAATGCTTTTGTATTTTGTCATAGGTATTTAACGTCTTCTGTTTCCACTGCTTATCTGCACTTTGTATTTACTACTGCAAAATGATAATGAGGAGGTAGGGGTTAAAGAAAAGTAATGAATTTTTAGAACTGTTTATTGTACTCAAACAGCATGATCCTCTAGGACAATACCCCCCACACCTAGTCTAAGCAGCCAGCAAAGACACATTTGGACACAAATTCAGCCACTAAGAATGAAGTCAGAGCTTAGAGCTATCATAATAAATGCCATCCTGAGAAGAAAGGAAAGGCTGAGGCCACCAGTGGAGTAACTGAGTATCTGCAGAGCTATGACTTGATTCTCCCTTTGCCATCCCATGGCTGAAATCAAACTACGTCTGTCAGTGCTTTATCTCTCCAGCCACAGGAAAATGGCAAACCTGAAAAGCCCATCAGCGCTGTCTGTGTAGTAAGAGCTCTGAATGTTGTCACACCTGAGTAGCAAACTACACTCTATAATAAATATAACAGTGGTTACTGCTGCATTATATTTTATCAAGAATGCTTTTCCTAGTAAATTTTGATCAGGCCCTCCACCAGCCCAGTCTGGTCAAAGTATGCTTCCCCTGCCTGTTAAGTGAGCCCTGTACTGTGATAAATAAATGTGCCATCAGCATAATGTGTCCTCCCAACTTCCCTCTTCCTCTCCAGTCTATTTACGTTCAGTGCAATTCTATGACTCGTGCCAGCTCTCTCGCAATACTCTGTCCTCAGCCTTTTGTTCTTCAGCTTTCGCTCTGTGGGTGAAAGGAATAAACAGCAGCTGCTGGAACCCAGCGGCTGAAATTGTTGAGAGTTCATATTTCTTTGGGGACAGAATCTGTGAGGATTTTTGCTCCAATCTTTTTTTTTTTTTAACTCTTGAAGCTTTGGAAAGAGCGCCGCACGTGTGTGCTTTGGCATGGTAACTCTTCTTAGCCACCTGAAACAGTACTTGCTCATACTGCCTTTTCTGAGAGAAAACATGAATTCAGCAAATATACCAGGGTCACCAAAGAAGGGCCACAGACACTCATAGGCTTTCCTGCAGGCTGATAACTCATTTGGCATGATCAGGATTTTCTTAAATTTCCTGTGTGCCATTGCCTTTTTACGGGGAGATTTCCTCTGTTCTGAAACCTCTGAAGTTCCCCATTCAGGTGACTCTCTGTAGCTGGGAAAGGGAAATGTAAACCCATGGGGAGAACACGGGTGTGTGAAAATGGGAAGTAAATGCAAGATACATTCCCTGCATGGGGATGCAGAGGCCCTTGGAAGCATATTAGGACTTCCTCTACTCTTCCAGAAGAGAGTGGCAGAGGAATCTCTGGTACCTCCAGGCCAAATTGAACTAATGCAATAAGAAAACTGGTGAAGTGTTAGTTTGCTGCTTTGCCCAGGAGGAGAGTGATAGATTAAGCCCTGAGACAAGTACTCATGTAGCACGGGCGTAATAGCATCTTTTCAAACAGCATTAACAAGGTATCCTATGCTTCCAGTGTATTTTGTGGGAGAAAAAGACAAAGATGCAACTCTTTAGTTTATGGACCAGCATTTGTCTTTATGCCTTAGAAAAACAGAACATTTTCTTGCATTTTAAGAGTGGGGGGGGGAAATGTTGTGAAGATAAGCATTTTATACTCCTAAGCATATATTTCAAAACGGATCTCTAAAAATCTGGGTAATGTGTTAAGAAATGTGAAATTTTGGAGCAAGTGAAATTTTATTCTAGGTCCATGGGGATTTTTATTTCAAATCCTTATCTTTGTCCAAAACTTAGTTGTGAGCAGGTATCTGAAATTTAGCATATCAGATTGAGAACCCTGTGAAAGTCTGACAAGGCCCTAGACAAGGCAAATGAGGGTGGGTACCAGAGACACAATATTGTATTTTAATTCATTAGGCATTTGGGGGGAATTGGAGTGATCCTTCACCAAGGTTTAGCAGAGGGCTAAAGGATAGAAGACATGGAATGGCTTTTGGCTTCTTGCAGTCTGCAATGTCTGAGTGCACACAACACTGTGAAGAATGAAGAACAAGTCAAAAAGAACATTTCTTCTCCCTTACTTTGTCTGAAAATCCTGGCCACCTTTGTACAGTAACTTCTCCATTAGCTTTGAGTTCCAGCTACAAGCTATAGGGATAGGCATTCATTCAAGGATGATGAAGCCTTCATTAAGTTTAGAAAGTTCATCACAGCACATTTACTTGTGCACTCTAAAGTATTTTCAGAATTGAAACATAAGGAGTTGTCAAAATAAATGAAAAAAGTGTGCTCTGTGATGCTTTATCCTTTATTTATTTGTATTTTTGTATTGTCCATTCAAGTGTTTGTTAATTTGAAAAATTCAGTTATTTGCGATGGGTCAGCATCCTAGCTGTGAGCTTGCATTAGCGAGATCATGCCATTTTTCTGGCTAGATATGCTCCCAATAGCAAAAGTATTACCTGGAACAGTTATGTTTGTGTTGGAAGAACTGTGGTTGCTACAGATAATCCATGGGATTATTCCATGACGGATTATCCCTGATGAAGGTTTTCCCAAACTGCCTGCTTTCTTGAAAGGTCATGTCGCTTCTGTGCTAGACTCGGTGTCAATGCACATTTCAGTGTTTGCAGGAGGAAGGATTCCAAAAGGAAGGGATGGAGGTGGCAGAACTGGGTGCCATGTGGTAGGCATGTCAGCGAAGGGAACGGCATGCCACACACCTGCTTTGGGGCTCTGCCGTGCCACAAGTTAACATTTTGATGAGCAATTTCCATTCTGTTGTTTTCTCTCAACACATGGGGTTCAAAAAACAGTTAAAAGAAAACTGTACCCATTTGCTCATCTCAGAAGCCTGTGATTTCAGAAGAGTCTGCCAGATTAATTTTCGCGTATACAGGATTTCAGAGTTGAAACACACAGAGGGTTGCAGTTTATCGTTTGAAATTGCAGTGTGACGGCCAAAGAAGAATAGGTATGCACTGCTCAAACTTCATGGAATGCCACTGACTGGTGGTTTATAATTGTAAAAAAAAAAATCTTTTGCTGTAATCACAACCTTCAGAATTTTCTGAAGTTTGTGAAATAATCATGAATCCTAACCTCTACAGGAAGGGTGTTTTTCAGGGGCTATGCAAAAAAAAAAAAAAAAAGAAAAACAACCTACAGACATACAATTATTTTGCTGGCTGCACATCTGTGAAGATCCTGCTTTCTATAATAACTGTACTTGAACTAGATTCCCTTTAAATCCAAACTTGGATGATAGAATATAATCCAATGATCTTCTATGTTAAAACATTTCATTTTTGTCCATACTAGCTCCGTAACACCCTCTTTGGGTGGGGGTGGACATGAGGGGAAGGAGGGGAAATGTCTGCAGAATTCCCTTGGCACTGCTGCAGAAGGTGTGCAGGTCTCACAGCAACACTCTGACCCAGACTATGTATTTCAGTCAGAAACAGGCTAGTCCTTTCACTAATTTACCCTGAGCTGTAACTGTCATGCGGTTGAGGAAAGAATTAGACATGTATTTCCTGGTTAAACCTCTAATCTGATATTCATATTGCCGATTTGGTTGTAAATTTTGGCTACTGAAAACTTTCTGGCTTGTGGTAGGCCTGTATCTGTGTAATTGGAAAACAGAAGAGATTCTCTCACTTTAATCTGACGCTTATCTCCATCCTCCTTAAGGCAGGAGAAAAGCCAAGGGATTTAGCATCTTCCTTCTTTTCTTGCAACCTACTGAGACTAACTGTGATTAGAAGCTCTTCTTGATGCATTTTATAGCAGGGTGTCCATGCTGCTAGATACCTTTTATTGCTGAAGTCTGAAGCATTAAATCATTCAATAAGCCCTTATTGTCTTCCAGGAGAGCATCAGCTTGTAAATAGTGACATGATCAACACAAAAGTCATCCTCTGACATGCCCTTGCACCCACAGATTATGTTCATGCACTGGCTAGCAGAGTAGTTTTATAGGTTTTTCAGCAACCTTTTAATAAAGAGTTAATTTCAGTGGTCCCCTTCAAGGGGTCCACTTGATTCTATACCAGTAAAGAGAGATGGTATTTAAGAATGGTTGATATGCTCACAATTTTTGTAAGCAGAGACCTTGACGAGTTCCTCCACAGTCACTCTCCTTGGGCTAAAATTTCAACCTATTACATGGGGATTTAGCCACTCATTTCCCATAAACAACAATGGGAGTCATGTGGCTAAATCCCTGTGCAACACATTGAGAATGTATTCCCTTATGTTTAAACTCATTTTGATGCAGATGCTTTCTTCTGCAGGAAACAAGTGAAACGTAGAAGCCATTTATTTCTTTCATTTGTCTGCCCCAGATCACCAAACTCCCAAATTATCCTCTCTCCTGCCTAGGCACCAGAGTATCCCACGGGATTTGCTGAACACCAAGTTAGAGGCCAAGCTTCAAGATGTTAGGACAATGGATGCTAATTTGTATTTATTACCTACTCATGTGTGGGGAAAATTGGACAGATGACAGGCTGTCCCTTCACCCATGAGAACAAGATTTTTCATTTCTCTTAGTTCTCCATCACCTGCTGTATTACGTATTAAAGGCAGGACCACATGCTGTTTATAACCAGTGGTCTTTGACTACAAGTTACAGTGTAGGATCATTGCTTGGCTCTTGGCTGATGTGTGCTTTGTGATACTCTCCCACAAGGTTAAGGGATCTGCTATGATCACCATTTGGAGACTCTAGTAACTTCCTTAGTCAGGAAGAGGGTCTTTTAGACTAATTATTGGAGGGAGGGGAAATGAAAGGCTATCAGGATGTAGGCACAAATGTGAATATACTATTTCAAAATCATCGGGCATGATTTTCAGTAATGGCATATGTGTGTTAAGATGCAATTTTGTGCCTGGAAAGAATTGTGTTCATTATAAATGGCAGGTGCTTTTAAAGCATTTAAATATTGCATTTTCTATTTCCACCTGCACACCAGGTAACTGGGTATTAATATGCTACTAGTTGAGCCCATGATTCATTGCAGGTGCAGTGCTTGGGAAATCAAGAATTGCATTGAGGTCCTGATGAAAATCATGCCCTCAGGCACATCTGAGCTCCATTTTGATCAACAAGCCCAAAATAAGACTTTTATTTCAATTACAGTTTGTCTGATTTTGAACTTAATGATGCAACTTGAAGTCTATTGGCTTAGCTCCTGAGACCCAGGAAGGAGGATGTCTGGGACCTTGCCTATTCAGTGGAATAGAGGTTCCCATTAAATTCACTCTGATCTCATTACATGTCTTTTATTTGGTCAGAAGCTCTATTTTTGCTCTTCCTGGCCTTATTGAATCTGTTGTTGATTCATTGTGCAGACTTGGTATTAATGAAAAAGACTGCCTCACTCAGGTCTCTCTGGAGGGTGAGATTTTCCATAGCCCTGTGTCTGTACCACGCGTTGGAAGCACAGACTCTGATGGGTTGCCTTGTGAAAGGAGATTCGAGCAGAGCTTTATTAATAGGCTTATGAGCTGTATCAGCCAGGCGAGGCTGCCTGCCTCCATAATGAGCGAGGGCTGTATTTGACTTCACTTAACGAACAGAAAAATCCTCAGCAGTGCCTTTCCCGTACCCCTGCTATCCCTGCTCCACATTCCACTTTCAAAGACCTCTTTAAAGGTCTCTATTATCCCAGCTGCCTTTAGGTGTCACTCGAAGCTCTGGGTTCCTCCTGTTCATCCTGCCCTTTGTGTGCTGAGTCCTGCCCTACCATTCAGCTGCCCCAGCAGCTCGGGGGCCCACTGGTCACCCCCCAGCTACTGCCTCCCTTGCTTCGCGATTGCATCCGTTGTCCGCACTGGCGGCACGTTGGAGTTGAATGAAAATGAAAGTAATTCCTTTTGGTAGCTTTTCTCATTTTAAGCAAAGCTGGATGTCAGAGGCTGCACCTGCATTACTGGATGGGAAACTCTGCCACAGGAGAGCTTGGCTGTCCTAAAATATATTGTGGGCTGAAGACCCGCGTTTTTAACTTGCATAAGAGTTGAAGGGCTGACTTCCATCCTGCTTTGTCAAGCTGCCCTAGCTCCTTTTGCTGCTAAACTTCAGGAGGTGTTAATCTGGTCTTTTCCATTTTGAGATGGATCTGAAAATTTTCGAGTGGGCCAAATACTTTCTTGGCCTTCTGACGAAGCTTAGGTTGCTCATATGGTAAATCATTAATTTGGAGACTATATTCCGCCTTTGCTGTGAGTTAAGAGTGGTGTTCTAATAGCTTCCTTCCATCTGGAACAGTCATAAACCAGATGGATAAAGGATTGGCACCACTTATTTTGAGTCTTTACCCAATTCACCCTGTGTAAAGGGACCTTGCAGTATCTCCCAGACAATTGTTGCATGTATCCAGAATCACAAGTGAAAAATATCAGGATCAGATGTGTGGGCAGCCACTTGGGGAAAGTTTTGAAGAGGTGAGCAATAAAAATTATGCCTTCCTTTAGCAATATAATATTGGAGCCCATGATTAGGAACCATATGTAAGATGGCTTTGTATCTAAGAATTATTTGAAAAGATGGTCATCTGTTTTGAATTCCAAAATTTATAGTACTTTGGATTAAGCCACTTCAATGCAAAATTTGTTTCTTAAATAGAATGAGAAGAGATAGATTTTCAAGGATGTTGCATATAAAGATCTTGGCATCTTGTCTTACCAGATTCATTGTCTTCCTCCCTGTTTGCATGAAAATAAATTCATCACATTGCATTTTAGTACGTTCCTTTAAAATTATTTAGTAGGAATGAGAATATTGCCAGAAACTAGATGTTGCATCTATATTTATTTATTTATTTTGGTAAATTAGAAATATTATTTTCATTAGTGAATGGCTAGAAGGAAGAAATCAAGCGGTTGTGCAAATGGCATTTATTATGGAGAGTGTTTTCATTTATAATATGCCTTTAAAGAACTTCTCTTTGGCCCAGCTCATACTGCAGTGTTTAGGAATTGCTTCGGAAACACTTCTGATGCTGCCGAATACTAGAACACATACAAATGGTAGCCTATTTTATTCTGGCTGAAAAAAAAGAAAGGAAGAAAAGAAAGATAATTCAAGGAAGACTGTAAAATTCAAAATTGAAAGCTTCAAAGAGACTTCTTACCATACCAGAGACATGGCTTTGTGAAGTGCGAGAAGACAAGCAGGAAGGTGAGCGTGCCTAAATGGGCAAAAGTGTAAGAGGTTGGTCAAGTCAGAAATACGCTTTTCACTAAGCACAAGTGCAGGCCAAGCAGATCCATAAGAAAGGTTTGTAAACCTCAGATAAAAGCTCCAGAAAAAAAGATGCAGCTGTGGTTGGAAAAGCAAAGAGCAAATCCATAGAAAGAAGAGTTTCTGTACTTAAGTTTGATGGGGGATAGGGACAATATCAAAGAAAAGAGAAAAGATACAAGGATAGGAACACTGAGGCATTGTAAAGGATTTCTTCTTGTTTGTCATCATTGTTTATATTAGAGCAGACCTTTGTGATTTTCAGCTGGTTAAGATCCTTTTTAGGCACCTTCCACAGAGGATGTAGTGACATATCATCTAGGATCATGTTTCATATGAATCCTAGAGCATTCAGGGAACTGACAAGAAGGTGTAGGTGCTCCTAGCCAAAAAAAATAAAACCACAACCAAACTAAAAAAAATGCAATCTGTTCTAAAAGTTAGCTGGAGAAAAAGGAAATTCAAAGATTGCTCAATTACTTTGAACGAGCAAGTGGTCATCTTATGAATGAATTTAGCAAACCTTGTTTGGGTAGTTTGTAAATTGTTTACCACTATAGTTAAAACCATAAACAATTTTTTGTAGGCAGATTAGTCTTTATGGGCTCTTTCCACTCAATTGGAAGAATCTGTCCATGCCTGAGTGCTTCAATGCCAAGTGCCTCCTGAGCTGAACAGGCCATCCCTCTGGTCCCAGGTGTCATCTCTGCGGATGGGCACCTTCTAAAGCACTGAATGCCAGGAGGCTCTGCTGCTTCCCACCACCAACTAGATGCTGGTCTGTGAAGCAGTAATTGGCAGCTAACATTGTGTATTGCGTCCAGGATCCATTTCCCAGGATATCCATGAGGATAGAAGAGATGGGGCAAATGTTATCACTACAGAAGTTAAAAATTCATTCCAGTCTGTCTTTGTGGTTTCACGATAAGGAGTGTATTAGAAGAGCCAGTTCCTTTTAGCAGTTTCTCCCTGAAATGTGCTGGAATGTGAAGCATTCAGATGAAATCCTTTGTACTAGCACCTCTCTCTCTTCATCTTCTGCCATTCCCAAACTGCAGATTTGTCTCAAGAAAGATGCTAAATTGAGGTATTGGGTCAAGAGATCTGTATCTTAGAGCAACTCATTAGAAAACACTTAAAATACAGCTGTGCCTCTTGTTATAAAATCAAATTAAACTGAACTATAAGAAAAAAAAAAATTAAGATAACAAAAGCACCAAAGTAATAAGCAGAAACATACTGGCATGCAATGTGGTTCACCTGACCCTTATAATAGGGAAATACACAATTAAATCAAATGTTTACAAACTGCAGACAAGAACACAGCCTGTTAACAGCAGCAGCCCAGTTTCCCTATTGCCATGTTTGTAGCACCGGTACAAACCAGGGAGTAAAATTGAGACTTGCACCTAGTTTTTGCTACAAACTCCTTAAAGTGGTGCTGGATTGATGCCAAAAACTCTGCTTGAACATGGAACCAGTAGGAAATTAACATTTTTCTCGCTTAAAATGGTAAAGATATAGAAGCTGTGTGTCCAATACTGTGGTTCTCAACTTTCTGAAGGCACATAGACTGTTTTTATCCCATTCATTCACAGTATTGAAGTTACAGTAGTCTCATGGCAGTCTTGCCTTTTGCCATTTTGTTTCAATGTATTTTCAACTCATCTCCTGGTAGAAACTAGAAAATTTGGTAACAAAAGGCCAGTGTCACTGATGTCAGTGAGACTACCAAAATAAGAAAGGCCTGTGAGGTTTAGGCTTTCAGTGTTCATACCAGCTGGAAATAGGTTGGGATCCCATTCAAATGTCAGATGGTGGTGGCAGCTGACATCTTCTGCCCTGCCTGTGTTAGAGGCAATTCTGTGCCCCATAGCAAGACTTTCAAGGCTAGTGGCTTGTTCCAGCACCAGTTCCAGGTGATGATCCACAAAAAAACCCTGCAGTTCTCTCCGTCTTCAATGCAAGGAAACAGCACAGAAACACAGTCCTGCAGAATGATATCTTTAGTTCAGAGGAACAAAAGATTGAGCTGAGAAGGTCATCGTTTTGGCTTTTCTTTCTTATGCTTGCCTGATTTCTAAGTTCAGAATTAATATAAAACATATCTCCTTTGCTTATCTGTTTTCTCTGGCTATTGGTATTATCTGTAAAGAATTGTTAATGGCTTGCAAAAGTGTTTTCATAGCTCACTATGATGATCAGTATGTTGAAAATAGGGATCTTAAAATATGGATTACTGATGTGATCATTTGCCCCGGTTGCAACCTTTCTAGATAATCTCTAACACAACAGGCATTAAAAAATACAGCATGTGAAAACAGGAGCTGCTTAGTTGCTCCCTAGCAGAGCTACAAAGAACTCTGTATTTTCACTTTGCAAACCTTGGCAAAGATATAATACTGTATATGCCAAATTTTAAAAAATGATGGAATTTTGCTTTCATGCCCAGGAATAAAACTGCCTAAGGTACCAACCAATAGAAAACTTGATGGTGGGGGGAATACCCCAAGAGCCTTGGATGCTATTTTTTGATAGACTTTAAACATTAGCAGATATTACTACAGCAGGACAAAGGGTTCTCTGGACTTCTTACTCTGAGAACTACAGAAATAAGCATCTGCCATTAAATGGAATGATGAAAATACCTTCTCAAACTGTATCCTGATTTGACAAATCTCAGCTGAAAGTAAATGAAATAGCTCAAATGCCAATGCCCTGACAAAAATGGAGGAGAGATGTTGGAATGAAAAAATGTATCATCTAGGTTAGTAATTGCTCTCTCAGTTATTAAAATTGAAAAGATAAGTTAGCAACCTCTGGATCATTCAGCTGCTAGCTTACTTAAGAGACCAATGCAGAAGTTTTCCAAATTTCTCTGATTTTACAAAACACCAGTTCATTGCTGCAACCTGGAGTGAAGCTGTTTACAGCTCTGTGCTAAGTAGAAAGTTCAAATCAATTCTTGTCCATTAGAGTTAAGTATAACTGATGAAATATCCCCAGAGGAGTATTGTAAATGTATCAAGATGTCCTCCCCCATTACAGAAATGGGGAGGCATGGTGAATTACTTACCTTCTCTCTTACACTTAATGTCTCTGAAATGCTGCCAGGCAAAAAAGGCTTATCTTGTCTCGCTGGGTTTAAGAGAGGTCTGTGCTGTAGTCTGGAATACAGGGGAGGAAAAAAAAGGTAGTAGTATTGAGGGCAGACCCATATTAGGCTTTACTCCCAGACAGGACCAAGAACAAAACAAAACAAGAAAACACCAAAAAAACCAACCCAGTGGATTCAAAATACATGCAGGAAATATCTGATCCAAAAATCAGTACTAGGGAGTTTTTAATAATGTAACTGAAATTTTTGTGCAGTGAGCTATATAATAAATTCACTCATTAAAATGTACACTGAAATAGCATTGGGGCAGAACATACAAACAATGGAAACCAAGAAATCCATGCTAAAGGATGTCTCCAAATGCCAAAGCACTGTCAGCATGGTACTGAAAGTAGCTAGCATTCATAATTTGTCTCCAACAGGAAACGAGCTTTCAGCCTACTTGCCATCAATTTGGCTTTAGGATTGTGCTTGAAATTGTAAAGCAATATGGGAAGACTAGGTTCTTGCACCAGTTTGTATAAGACCTTTGCTAGGGATGTAATGAAGTTTGTGGCTGCCAGATACACTTTAATTTTTACGACCCCTGACTGAGATGTTCTTGGTCTCCTGTTGCTGCTGGCACACAGGATTGCTCAGCTATGGGGTCAGAGTAATCTCAGCTGCATATGACAGTTTGCCACCAAGCACAAGGCAGTAGAGTTGAGGGGAAAACACAACATCATAAGACATCTTGAAGGCTGAATGGCAGAGAAAAGAGGAAAGGAGATACAGGACTGGGGAATAGCCATGCTCTGAACTGGGCTGTGAATCTCAATGTAGACAAAGTTTATGGAAGACTCAGTAAATATCCAGTGCTCTCTGAGCATTCAGCAGGAAATCAGAAATGCACAATGCAATAGCAAGAGGTGTGCATCTCCCCTAAAATATTCTAGAACAAAATATTGTCTATGCTGCCTATGGAGAAACTAGACTCAAACTGTGCATGGTGCTTGAATTTTTGAGCAAGTCAAGGAAGTGAAGGGAGAAGGTAGGGTCAGAAGTTTAAAAGTCCTGTGGCGAGGGCGTTCTGGCTCCTGGGAATTCTAATACTGCACCTTCTACTGATCTCACTTGCAGCCAAATGGATGCAGAAGGAAAAGCAAAGGTGGAACAGGAATAGTGGAAATGACTGAGAGAGGAAAAAAGGTATTGAAAACAAAATATTTGTTAAGTAAAATCACAGGGCAAAACCTAATGAGAAATTAAAAATCTTCAAGGTCCAATTTAATTATATGGGAGGGCAGGAGGAAAGGGTCTTCAGTGTCTTAAATCCCAAAGTGGACAGTGTGACTGTTCCAAGAGTTAAATCTCTGACTTAGAATTCAAAAGTCTGATCTTCAGATTTTTGCTTACTATTTTCTCTTGTGTCCCTGGCAAGTAATATCATCTCCAAGCCTTAGTTTCTAGCCTGTAAGATAGGAATATTAGCATTTCAGTAACCTACAAGGATTTTATGAGACAAAGTATTTTAAAGGTTTTGCAATGAGACGATGCTACAGCTATATGATTTGCATAAGGATCTAGAAAAGAAAGAAATGTTGGGAATGCAGATCTATGGAGTGAGACCTAACTTGAGAGCAGTGGAACGTAGATGTGGTTGTACAAAATCCTCTTCCATCATAAAAAAATGATGATAAGGTGTATGGTGATGTCCAGCTCTCCTCACAACCTCAAGTATAGTTTTCAAAGGATTGTGCAAAGGAAGTTAGTTTTGGGGCTCAGAATGCATTAAACACAACTGAGTGTTGGAATCTAATGGCTACTGAAGTACAAGCAAACTTCTATTGATATCAGTAGTACATGATCTCAGCAGTGCTCATAAATAGAAGAAATCATTGTTGACAGCTTGGAGTTTATCTTCTACATTTTTCTCCATTGTTTTCCTTCCAAGCCTCAGTAGACAGCCTGTGTTGAGAATGCCTGTCAGTACATTACTGGGCACAGGAAAATAGTCTGATCACTCTACATAACTACAGACAAGTTCACATTTGTGATGGATCTGGTGGTGTTCCCCCAAGCAGGCCCCTTCTGACTCCCCAGCCCAAAGCACCGGGAGCCAGCCAGCACTGCCCACCTCTCGCACACCCACTCTGGCTGGTGCTTTCCCCACACGAGCTGCTCTTTTGCATCGTGGGAAAGCAGCTCGTTGCCAGCTCTGTTCTTGAAATGCTGAGGAGCCGTAGCACAAGTGGGCCCAAAGGCTGCCCAAGGCCAAGGAATAATCATTTAAACTCCCTGCACTTCAAGATGTATTTTCCTGCTGTCTGCCACTACTGTCACATACTACTGTAGACACCTTTTCTTCAGGAAGAGAGAGCTGTATATTGCTCTCAACCAATAATCAGATTTGTTACCTCCACTTCTCTCCCACTCCTGGATGGAGAATGCTCAAAGACCTGAAGTGGGATTGCCAGGAAACAACAAAATGCAGCCACAAGTTAAACTGAGTAATTAGTGGGAAGGTTTCTGTTCTTACTGCTGTGATATAGCTAGAGAATGTTTGACACCTGCCGTAACATCTTTAAATTTTGAGAGGATCACTTTCCTGGAAAGTAAAGTCTCTGATAAGTTAGTAATGTAAGTTTTCCCATATTAATGTCATAAAGCCTTAATCCCACTCTCTTTCACTCTCTAACATGTAGTTGTTTGTAAAGCAAAACCATTTGCAAAGATAGTAAGAGTTTCTTATTTCACCTGTTTGTATTTTGAGTCTTTTCTCTTAGGCCTGGCAAAACACCACAAAATGGCATCTGCACACAGTTGTCTAGATTCTGTTTTATTCTGCCATATTTCTCTTCTAATGAACATTTTCAAAATGTTCAGGTCAAGATTTTTGTGGTTATGAGTACTTACGCATCACTTGGAATCTGGCTTCCTGCTTGAAAAGTTTTTCATTCAATTAAAAACAGGAAGCATATGACTTAGATGACCAGACTCATGGTGTAAATAACAAATGGTAAAAAAATGAATCCTTCATATATTGACAAAGGGATATATACCATTTATCCAGACTGTTCAGCTCATGCAGCTGAACAAAAACATCACTTGAAAAAATCAAGACGGGTACCAAAAATAAAAAGGGGACAGATTTTTCCATTTTGCACCAGTTATACAATCAACTCTACCAATCCTTCATGACCAGCCTTAGAGATAAGGAACAGATGTAAACATATGTTAGAACAATTGAAAAATTACATATATGGCTTTTCTGTGCATAGTGTTGCTGTAAATAGTATTGCTGATCTCTCAGGACCTTACAAAGCACCTTTAACCCCGTTCTGCATATCATCCTTGAAAATCAAGGGGATTATATTGCTTTGAATCAGAATTCTTTTGTTTCTTTCCATCATGAATTGCAAAATTCACATCTTGTATTTGTCATTGCTACAGGAATCAAAACTCTTGTTTAGGAACTCTGGATCACTTTAGTTTGTGGTCAGATAAAAAAAAAATCTGTGTAAGATATAAATAAGGAAAGAAAGACAGAGAAGGAAGTAAAATTACTTAGGGAGTAGGAGAAGAGGTTGCTTTCTCTGTAAGTGTTAAGAAACTTAAGATACTAGAAATTGTACTGTGGGAGAAGAAGCTTGTGAGCAAAGGCACGAGAATCAGTGTTTGCTGTAGATCTGCTTAAGGAGAGTGCTGTGGTAGAAATGGCAGACATTAATATAAGATTTTTGCTGACATGAGCTTGGGATACACGTAATCTCCATTTCCAAGTGGTGCTGCTTGGCCGAAATAAAAGAGGATGCAGGGATAAGGGTTTGAGTCCTTTAATGATATAAATATACATATATTTCTCAGAAAAGTGTCTTAAGTAAGCTTTAGACATAGGGGATCTCTTCTATAAGTACAGGGATAATTGACCTTACCCCTTCATCTTCAGCCACATACTTCAGATATCACAAAAGAGACATCAGAAAGATTAGGGAATGCTCAACGAGTATAAAATGATTACAAGTTACATATGTGAGTGTATGTATTAGTATATACACAAACATGCCTGTAAATATATATATGCAAAAATAAAATTAAATAGCTGTTTGCACATATGCATGCATGAATACATATAAATTTTGAAGTTTGGTGGGTGTGTGTGCAGACATATGTTTATATTTGTATATTAAATATGTGAGATCTATTCATATAATCACTAATTTCAGTCTAGTAACAGGGTCAAAAATAAGCATGACATGTCTCATTAAGAAACTTGCTCTCTTTTCCAGAGCAGTGACACTGACCTTCTTCTAATGCAAAACAGAAATTGCACATGAAACAAAATTTTGGGTAAAGACTGGACCTTAGGCTTCTGCAGCTCTAATGAAGAATATTGTATCTCTAACAGAGAGGGAAAACCTGTTTCCTTGTCTGGAAAGAAGCAGTTATTTGAAGGTGCACCATTTGGAGAACTGCTAATCTGCTTCTTGGGGGAAAACCTTAGCCAGCAGGAGATGCTAATGTAGGACACTTAAAATTACTCCTGTGAAAAATTAATTTAGAATACATATATATGATTCATTACAGGTCTATTGCTTCTACACACATGACATATGGTGCTTTCTAAAACTGGTATTATTAAGAGGTGAAACTACCTGACTGAGAAAGGTCTACAGATTCCATTCTAGGAGTTTTGAGCATTGGAAGCTATGAAATCAAAATCATGAAAGCCGCAGATCCCCTTCGGCATCCCTCAGGACATTACCCTTTGGACACAACTTACTGCTGGGGAAAACAGTAATTGGTTTTGTGGATACCATAATCTGTAGGTGTTCAAGGACACTTCTTCTCCATCCTTTGGGCTTTGTATCATCTGGGGGCAGATGGATTCTTACAGTGATCATGACACAACAAATGTTCTCGCTGATGTATTTCATCAAAACCTGCTCTAATTCACTCTGCTCCCTGTTGCCCTTGGAGATCATCTTCCCTGGAAGGAGGAGTTGAGGGAGCTATAGTATTCTAGTGGCTTTGTGATAAGTGTGAAAAGCCCCTTTCTGGGTGTTTGGAGGGTGGACTTGGTGTTTTCTTGGGTCATCTCTGTACTGTTATAAATAGGCTGCTGTAAACAAGAGGACAAATTACTCTGACTTGTTCCAGACAGACATACAGTACGTGCAGCTTAGCAGGCAGCTTTCTGAGTCACTGTATGCAAATTAAGCTTCCCGTGAGACTTTGCGATAAAAAAGAAGAAAGCAACTTGTTATTTCAGTAATTGTGAGCCACTGAGCCAAATAAACTAAGCTTTCCCATAGAGCCACCCATAACCTGGGGGAAGGACTGTCTGTGGCTTCTGCTTTCTCTCCAGTCACTGGTGGTGCTGGGATTCCCAAGAGTAACTGGACTGTCTTGATTTAGTCAACTTTTGTGTTTGGTTTGACTGGAAAATGACCTCTTAAAGGTGAGTCTGTCCGGTGCAGTCAAAGGAAAACATGACCACTTTTGAGTCGGATTCACAGTCCAGCCTGCCTGTGGCTGCTGCACATTCCCTCTGGATTGCCTGGCTACCAAAGCCCACTCACCACTTAAATAGCCATTAAAAACAGTGCATGATGCCTTGACTCTGAGCAAGGACCAGTCAGAAGAGTCTAAACAGACTGAGCAGCACCAGTAAAGGGCTCCAATCTGACTGTGCAGATAAAGGAACAAGCATTTTCTATAAATTCAAGATAGAGCCATCCAGGCTGGATGTGCTCATGGAGTGGGCTCGATACATGAAATGTAGGAGAAAATGTTTGCACAGGTAAATGTAGTGAATATCCTTTTCTCTTCTTTTGCTTTGTCATGTTCCCCATCCATACAAAGCCAGAGTTTATCTTTCTGTCCTCAGGAGCAAGGAATCTGCCAGGCACAAATAGAAGAGCCCAACACTAGTGCAGAATGGAGCAAAACATTCTCTATCATCTGTACAGATCTGACCAGCCTGTATTTAAGTGTTTTCTCTGTGCAGACACAAATGCAATTAAGAAACCTGTGATTTCTCCTGAGCCTTGCCAGTCTGACAGCTTGGGAGAAGGAAGTGAGGAGAATGCAGGGAGCCACTGAGCTAACAGGGATCGGCAGCCACACTCAAATGTCTGTTCAATCAAGGAGGGTGTTCTGGACACTGAGGTCTCACTTCACTCTACAAACAGTGGCATCTCGGTGCTTGAAGGCCCTGTGCTCATTGTCAATCACTCTGTGACAGCCAGCACTGCCTCCACAAGCACTTCATTCCTCCTTCTGCCTCTCCTGGAGTGGTAGGAATTGAAGAGGATAGGAAATCAGAGTTAACGAAAGGTGAAGGTGTGAGACAGAGAGAGTTTATCCTTGTAAATGCAAGGCAAAGATGAACACACAGATTACAGTCCTGGTAGTGTGGTGGAATGGAACACTGATGGTGCCAGGAGATCTAAGTAGGAACAGTAGGGGAAAGATGTATATAAGAGAGTATTATTTGTGAAAGCAAAGAACAGGTGGCAGGCTAAAGGAATGACTAGAAATTAGTAAAGAGAGACCAAAAAAGGCAGATAAAGGGGCAGGCATAAGGAAAAGTGTGGAAAAGGGAGGCACACAATGGAATGGGTAGGTACAGTTTACATTGCATCCTTTCATGAGATCCTGTGCCCAAAAAATAGGTGGATAGGATCTTTGAAACCTTCAAAAGAGACCAAACACAGGATTGACATGGAAATAAAATGAGAGCTGTGAGTGTAACACACTGAGCTGGTCTTAAAATTTCTTCTTTGTATTCATAGCAGCATGGAGTAACATCAGCATGGACTGCATGACTGAAAGCTCTACAAATCAAAGTTAGCATGGGCTCCAAACATTTTATTAAACCTATGCATATACTATGCAATGTCAGTTTGTACCAAGAGGCTGGGTATTTTTTCTCAAAACCATGTATGCATGTATGTGTTTGTTCCCTACATGCTATAAATAACTTTACATAGAAGAAATTGACACAAAAATTGCTCTTTCTAAGATTTTGGATCAGTTGCCAATTACTTTGCAGTCTTCATATCATGGAAACTCTGTTCTGAACACATACAATGTTGCATTCCTGTCTTGGATTTCACCACAGATTTGCTTTCAAAGTTGCTTCTGTGGCATTCCTTGAGACATAAACCAGAAAAGTACTAATGCATTTCCTGAAGAAAATATATATTCCTAAAGAAAAAAAAAAAAATATTCCTGATATCAAAGTCTTTTTGTGGGGAAACGAAGGGCTGCATGTAAGGAAACAGGCCCGTGACTTCAAGTGAAATTCTTACAAGAGTAGTGGCATATGGAGTCAGCTCAGCTTCCACTTCACAGAAGTTTCATTAGAGCTGAAACGTAGCATCTGATAAGACACTTCTCTAGAGCCCCCCTAACCTGTCAACAGGAACATGAAAATCTTTAAAGTGATGCAGAGTTTTACTCAGTATGTTGCACACAGCAAGTGCCACAGCCATGTACCAATACTGAATTTCTGTGGCTTTGCCTCTTGTATATGAACCCCAAGCGAAGTGATCATGTGAGGCTTTATGTAGTGTGACGGTTTCCTTTCATTTGACACAGGTATCAATAATTGCTTGTGCTAGTTAGCACTGAAGGATGTGAGGGGTTTAGTGCGTAAAAGACTGCAGTGGACCCTCAGGCTGAAGTCTCCTGCTCCAAGTTTCAAAGGACAAGGCAATGCAATGACAATTATACTCCTCTGAAATAGAAGGTTTCTTGTGTACAGCCAGGGCAGATGCTCACTTAGCTGTAACTGAGCTGCTAAAACAAAAACTGTGTTTACCTGCTGCTGCTCAGCAGATTAGAAATCTCACAGATCTGTTTGCAGCAGTGTGAGAGGAGCCATGAGCATGCTTTAGCTTTAATGGCACACCTCATGGTGGGGCCTGAAATACTGCTCTGGGAGGTGAAGAGGAGGTGAAAAATACACTCTCCTCCGTCAAAAAACATCTCTGGACCACAAAGTGAACTTTTGATGAGAAAAGGTGCATCACAACAGTGGTAAAAGGGGAAGTCAATAAAGAGTCATAGACAAAATCTGCCAGATTTAACAGAACATTAATTTAACCTGCTAGGCTTTAAAACCAAGCTTTTCTTTAGCCATTTTTGTGGGAATGTTAGTAAAGAATGTAAACAGTGACGTGAATAATTTTTGGTAATGTAAATAGTAAAGGAACTTTTCAGTAAAAGATAACCTATTACATTCTGATTTAAAACAGCCCTTTTTAGAACTAGTTACTATTCTAATATATAGCACATGGATTTCCATTAGCATCATCAGGATGACTTCATGCATATCCTAGGGCACATTTTGGCCCCAAATGTTCTCTAATTAAGTTCTCGTGGCACACACAGTAAGCTCATGTTTTGGATAACTTCCTTAAAGCTGCTAGCATTTAAATGGCCACAACTGGGGCCTTGATGTTAATGCCCCATTAATCTCTCTGCTTGGGGAGTCAGGTTTTCCCACTTTAACATCTGTTGCACAAGCAGTAGGTGCCCCTACACTGGCAGCATACAGACTGTCAGGTACACAGGGGAGGGTGTGCACATCTCCACTAAAGGGCCTGCTCTAGCAGGACCACAGTTTGCTTTGGCTGGAGCCATGCTCATTGCTTCTGCCTGAAAAATCAACCTTAATGTATTATAGCCAACCAAGCCCAGTAAGTTTTTTGAAATGTCCTAGACTCCAATTTGGGTCCACCAGCATCTCTTATTTTAGCAGGAGCTGAATCAGACATAAAATAGAGATTAGGTATTCTAATACCTAATACTTTATGAGCCAGAAAAAAAAAAAAAAAAAACCGAAAACTTTGTACCCTTCGTATGTCAAGATACCTGTATTTGGAAATTAAGATTTACTTGCATTTGACTGTCTTTGTTGCTCTGGTCTCAGAAATCTTAGACTTGTAGATGCTTTCTGAATATAGACATGTGGTGGTGTTTGCATTAATATCTGGTGAGGAGTTGTAACAAGAGCTTTCTCGTTGTGGATCCTACTATGACTGTCTCTGTGGGGGATGGTTTAAAAACTTCAGCTCATACACAGAGCAAGTTCTTGCTTGCATAACATTTTTTCTGCCATTGAATTTAATATATTGACACTCTCTGGATGACACCGAGTTCCAGGTCATTCTCAGGAATAACCTAGGAGATGCTTTTTCACCTTTGAGGGGCTTTATGGGATTTGGTTGCTTTCTTAACAGCTGAATTAGCCTGATTAGCTTCACCATTGATCCTCTTGCTTGCCTTATCTCACTGCTTACATCGGTGTACCCTTCCTTGGAGAAAGTCAAATGTTGTTTTACTGGGGGGAAGAGCTTTGTCTATTTTCCCAGGCTTGAGCAGGAGGCTCTATAAACTGACCTAAGGAGGGCCAAGCTCGTTTCTATGAGCCGAGAGAACTTTTTCAATTTTGGTTTGAAGCAAAGTCAGACTGTTCCTTGTATGTCCCAGAATCACAGAATATGCTGAGTTGGAAGGGACCCACAAGGATCATCGAGTCCAGCTCTTGGGCCTTCATGGGACCCTCCCCAAGAGTCACACCACGTGCCTGAGGACACTGTCCAAATGCTTCTTGAGCTCTGTCAGGCTTGGTGCTGTAACCACTTCCCTGGGGAGCCTGTTCCAGTGCCCAACCACCCTCTGGGGAAAGAACCTTTTTTCTAATGCCCAACATAAACCTCCCCTGACAAAACTTCGGGCCATGCCCTCGGATCCTGCCACTGGTCACCAGAGAGAAGAGATCAGTGTCTGCCCCTCCTCTTCCTCTCATGAGCAACTTGTAGACTGTGATGTTAAAGATCATTTTGCATCAAACTTTTAGGTAGGCTTATTTTATAAATCTTAGTAAATTTTAAAAACCCCTTTACACTTATAGAGAGTTGTCATAAGTATTGTTAAAGTGACAAAAATCACACCATTTTAGGCAGTTTGAGTCACTAGTGACTGCAGTGTTATGCTTGGTGTTTAGAAAAGCTCTCAGCTGTCAGTCATAGCAGCAGTACACACAGAGTTAGGAGTGCTGGTTTGGACAGGCTGAAGGTAATTAAAACATCCTATCAATAAGGACTTAGAGTATTAACTTTAAAATTAGCTTGCACTTGGGGGAGTGAGCAGCATTGTATTTCCTCCTCATATTTAAGTGTTATCCTACCCAGAATGGGTGTTAGAAGTGTTTTGTCTGTCAGCTGCTTGGAAGGTCCTCTGTGACGTACGTGGGGGCTTAGGGCACAGGGCCTGTAGAAGCTGAGGTAAGTGATGATTACACGAGTCCTGTAAGTGCAGAGGTCAGGTTATCAGTGCACATCAGCTGGAAAATAAATGCACAGCCTCGAGCCACCTTTGCCACAGCACTCCAAAGCACCAGGCAGACACATGGTGGGCTTGTCTTCTGTCAGGCTCAGCAGGAATTCCTTTCTGTTCTTTAAAAGTAGCTATTTGGGTTCTGCAGATGGACAGGTACCATTAGTTAGCAGGGACCTGCAGAAAGCTAATAAGGTGCACAGGCTGTGGTTTGTCGACACATGGGCTTCAGCGACCAAACCAGTTGAATAAATTTCCCCCTTTGGCTGCTCAGATTTGCCAACATATTGCACAACTCCCCCACTCATGCCAGCACAGCTGTTTGTAGAGTCAGGCTGTGAATGGAGACAACCAATCTTTGTTTAAATCATGAATTTTTGCAGAGATTGGGGAGTAATTTTCTGCCATGGCCTGGGGAGTAATGAGAATACCTTATCTGATATTGCCTCTGAAATCACTGTTGCACTGGACCTCGAGCCTCAGGGCATGATTTGCAAAGTAATCAGTGCTGCATTTATGTTTACCATTTTGTGCAGGAAACACCATTGCTGGTACAACCAGCTCAACTTCTTCAAAGATGTGTTTCGATGCTGAATTTGAAGTTGTGCTCCTGAAGGCAGAGCAAAGAGATGTCATACTTGAGCAATGAGGAAGGTTAGCAGAAGAATAACTCAGAAGCCAGTATGATCTTTGCATGATGAAACTCCATGAGATGTTTTTCCTTCACAACGTGGAAGGACCTGACAGTCAGCAGAGCTGTACTCCTAAGACCTCAGGCTAAGCTAGCAGTGTCAGGAAGGTGCTGCCTCATCAGGGCTACATGGCAGCACCAAATCTGAAGTAGGCGAAGGGGAGTTAAATCAGTTAGTGTCCAAAGCACCAAAGAAGGTTGTCTTTTTTTCCCCTTGCTTCCAAAAAATATCAAAGCGGACACGACTCAAATGAAGATACCACTAACCTAATTTTTCTCTTTGGTAACACCACTGCTGTAAACTGTCAATAACAACGAGTTTATTTTTGTCTCTACCTTCCCCTCACTTCTCACCAAGAAGTTCCTTACTTTCCAGCTAGAATAACTAAGGATTATTTCCAGTGCAGGCTGAAATCAGTCAGGATCTGGTTTGCTAATGTAATAACTTCTGTGTCTCAGGTTTAGTTGGTGGTTTTCCTGTCTGCACTCTTTGCTGCTGGGGGTTTATGGATGGGAAGTGACAGCAGTGTTTCATCTCATCTTGTCCAGACACTTGCACTCCCTCCACTGCCACTCCCTGCATGACTTTGTCATACTTTCTGTGTGTGCAGCTTTTTACAGTGTTCTAATACTCAAGTAAATGAAGTATTATTTTTTTCTTTTACTTTCCTATATGCATGGTTCAATATTATGGAAAGGTTCAAGGCTCACTCTATCTGTTATTGACTCTCTTAGGATACTTTCTAGAGGGAGACTAACTCCCTTTCTGCACAACCAGGTTTCTGGATTTGTGATGCAAGCATTTAAACTTTCCACAGACTAGTGAACTCATAGTTCAGGAGGTCACATATCCTTTAAAGTCATTTCCCCAACGCCATTCTCACACCATGTTGCCTGATCCATACATGCTGCTCTCTTTTCATACAATGGATTATCCACTCGCTGTGGGGCTGTTCCTTGTACTATCTGATGCTAAAAGCCATTTCCTCAACTGGTTACATTTTGCTCCTTGTTGTTTTATTTCTTTCTTCATATACAGCTCTGCCTAATTCATGGGATTATCCAGTGAACATGAATTCAGTCTCCTTCTGGTTAATCATCTTCTAACCTGCCAAAGTGTGTTTCATGGGTTTTCATATTTTTATGGATGGCTTTTAGGCCAGAAAAACAGAGTGTACCTTGGAGTCATCAAACTGGAAAAACAATCAAGGACTGCTCAGCCCATCTCCCCAGGGCCAATGAAGGATGGTGTGTGCATCACATGTCTAGTGTTTTGTCTAGGGCAGTTATAAATACACAATCAAACTTCAGTTCCTTCCCTAAGGAGACTACTCTTCGGGTTTATACTATTTGCTCCTTGGCATTTGAGCTTTATGTTACTGGTCTTGATTTTATCCATACACCTTTTATTATTAGCCACCCTCCCTTCTTGGTGTCTTCTCTTCTCTTCTCTTCTCTTCTCTTCTCTTCTCTTCTCTTCTCTTCTCTTCTCTTCTCTTCTCTTCTCTTCTCTTCTCTTCTCTTCTCTTCTCTTCTCTTCTCTTCTCTTCTCTTCTCTTTTCTCTTCTTTTTCTCTTCTTTTTTGGCATTTGCACCTTTTAATTATATGCAGCTTGCTTTCATGCCTTTCCCTTTGTCTTATAGTCACTGGCATTGTAACTGGGCTATTGCAGGCGTAGCTCTTCATCTCTTTCCCTAATAGCTCAGTCTTTCCACCACAGTGGTCATTTATATGGCTCGTCTTTGAACTCTCTCCAGTCACTCTGATGAGGAGGTGCCCAGAAACAAATGTCACTTTCCAGGTGATTTCACCTCAGAGGAGAGGCAGAGACACGATTGCTGTATCTCGCTGTTATGTGATGTGATTACTTAGCTTTTAATGGTGATGATTTGTCTTGACTTTTCTCTGTGTGTTTGGTCTAGACTGCGGCCATTGTCTGTGGCTCTTTAAAAAGTCCTTTTTAGAAGCCTCCAGGTCTGTTCTATTGATCTGAATTTGTTAATTTTCCTTCCAGGCTCCTTCAGCCCCTTTCCTCCCTCTTTTTCCTCAAGTGTAGTTGACACAGAGCTCAGTATAATCCTCTCATGGTTTGTGTGCTTCAGATACTGCAATTAACAGTTCAGCTCCACCTGCTTTCTGAGCCAATCCTGTGGGCCGAGATTTTTGAGGCTACTTGCTCCAATGTGCAGCAAAAACTGGCACTCAGCTTTAGCTAGCTAAGTCTATCCAAGGTTTTTTTGTAAATGTTTGGGTCAGTGAATCATACTGTACTCTAATGAGCCTTCATGAGACTGGGTTTTGAAGTAACATGCATCTGCATCAAAATGCTCATTCTGGGTACTTCTTCCCAGTCTTTGGGTGAATTAAGCCCAGATATTTCACCTTTTGATACTTATCCATAAAGAAAGAACCAAAGAGAAACACCATGTTGAGATATTTTGGAATTTTTGAAGGTGTTTGTACTCCAGTACAAATTTTGCTCTAGCACTTACTGTCAAAAAAACTGAGGTCAGGTTAAAGTAAACAAATAATCTGAGCAGATTCTTAAAGTGCATGAAATGTAAAAGGCAAGCCTTCATTTCTCTACATTTCTCTCCACCAGGTCAGCCTACCTTGTCCATCTGAAAGTTAAATATTTTGATCCCTGTTATGCTTATGAACCTGGGGAGTTTTTTGTTATCATGTTGTTCATTCCTTAAATATTTACTCTTGACATGCATATATGCAGACATAAAAAAGCTTTTTCATTTCTATATGCCCAGAGTGCTTCAGGTTCATGCTTAGTTCTAGTGTGGAACCCCCTGGGTAGCAACACTACTTGTGACCTTTGTGCTAACTGTGATGTCATGACCTCTGTGCTAATCATAGCTTGGTATTGAAAAGACAGGATTTATGTCCTTGTTAGCGAAGCCTGTTCAGGATAAGATAAGAAAAAGATACATACCTTTCCACTGTCTGCTAACTTTGATAGTGCAAGATAAGAAAAATATGCAGAATACAGTGGAAGGCGCCATATGCCATAAGCAAGCAGCTATAAATATATTTGCATTGAAAAGCATATTGAGCTCTCTCTGTCCTACAGGTGAACATGGTTGTGTTAGTCCTTTTGGATTGGTGACACATCACTGCTTGGGGTTTTTGGTAGACATATTCTTAATCAGTAAAGTAACCAGAGTCTGGGCAGTTCTGCCTCTTGAGTTCTTCCTTAACTTACTAGAGGCAAGAATTGCAACAAACATCAATGAACATACTCTGCAGATCTGATTCATGGCATCTTGGTGTCTTCTGTTTGTCATTTATGTCTAAGTAAAATGGTTTGTAAACATTGTATCAAAGTTGTATGAAATCAGAATAATTTTATTTTGGTTTGGTTTTATAATTCTCTTCATTTTAGCATTCTTGTTTTGTATCTCTTTTTCTTTACTTCTGATTTAATTTATGGATTTACTCTATCAAGGCCTATCCACCATATCTACTATTAGAAAACTCCATTTTTTTAGAAAGCTAGGCCTATTTTAAACCCAAGCAAACCAGTTAGTTGCCTAAGGTTGTGTATTGGCCAAACAGAGAGACAGAAGGGTTGGTCCCCAGACTCTCAGAGCAATATGGTTTCTTGCCTGAATTACTGCTGTCAAGAGTCTGCACAAATGGACAGCTCCTCAAGAATTTGTGACTTCTCCTCAGCTGTGTTCCCATCAGGCCAGCAGCATGGTGCTACCTCGCTGGGAACGGGCACAGGTACACAGTGCTGTGAGGATACAGCCAGCCGGGGCTCCCTGTTACCATTTACATGATGATGTTTGCAGGGGCAGCTTCTTTGTCCGTTTGGCTGCAGAAAGAAAGCTTTACACTTCCTTTGGAAATAAAATGCAAAAAAAGGAAGTTATTTGTTCTTTTCTTGTGATTTCCAGGAGGTCGTTGAGTTGTGGAATCTCTTTTCCAGGTGTTTCCAAAATCTTTACGTTCCTTTTTGTCTTTCCTTCCGCGTAATAGTTTCTACATAAAGACCTTAAAGTGTTTACTCAACACCCGTGAATTAAGCTTTAGAAGATACTTGTGAAATTGAGCTATTATTATCTTGATTGGCCTTACAGAGAAGCTGAAGCACAGAGCACTGAAATATCTTTCTCAAGGCCAAGCATAGATTCCCCAGAAGAGGTGTAAGTAGGACCCAGATTTCATGATTCCTAGTGCTGTTCTTTAAAATAAATATAATTCCCTTTTGACTTCTGAGGATGTTCTTTGATGGTGGTGACGGCAATGTAGCAAGCCTTGGTTCATATTTGTAAAATTTTTCTTTTCCTTTTTGATCTCACATCTTTTAAACCTTATCATTATTATTATTATTATTATTATTGATGCTAGCTCTAAACAATTTCTATTTTTATTTTAGCAGCCATGACTCTTCCATCAAATTGGTGAAACTGTCACTTACTAAACTTCTTCATAGTATTAAAATTGATGAGATTGATTTGAGGCTGCTTTTAGTCTTTTTTTAAATTTTTTTTTTACTCTTTTAATAATGGAGAATCAAACTGATGCATTCCACATTTACACCTGTACCATCTTTTACTTGGTGTGTTCTGATTGATGGCTCTATTTCTTACTAGTTCTTTTCTATTATCATGCATATCCATTGGTAGTAAAATACCCATCTATCCTCACTGTTGTATTTTCATACTGCAGTCAAAAAGCTCATTGCCTCTCAGGCACCAATTGCAAGCCCTTTTCTTTTCCATCCTTTCCTGAAAATGCGTATGGCACCTCAGTCCTGCTGCAGACTAAAACCTTTGCTTCTTTTTTCCTTACTCATGCCATGAAGTCATAGCTGTGTGTGATATCACAGTGGATTGCTCTGGGGAATCTTGTGATATCTGAAGGAGAGGATTATAACTAGGTTAACAAAGCAGTGGCAGGACTGGAATGATAAAGGTGTTTATCATACCATAAAGCATCTTGGTAATTAGAAATTTAAGCACAGGCATTTCCTGTTTTTTGAGGGAGAGCTGGAATTTTATCTGCATTTCTCTCATGCTTCATCAAGGAAGTTCACATTTATAAAGCAAGAAGAACTGAAGCTGCACTTTGTTTTTCTCACAGTAAGAAGGAAGGGGGAAATGTGCAGGCAGGCTCGGTCTATAACATTGATTTGTAACCAGCAAAGGAAATGTCTACTTATGAGACACAAATCAATGTAACCAGACTGTGAAAGTGCAAACAGAGATGTGAGAAAATTATTTGATCGTTAGTCTTCCTTTTGAAAAGACAGAGGGCCAAATTCTGCTCTCATTTATGAGGATGTAACTTCCACGAAAACCAGAGGAGACTTGCCAGTGTAATTATGGACAAAATTTCATATGGTGTCCTGATGGATGGAGGTGTAAGGCATTAGAGTCAGGAAGGGAGCTAGGCAGGGAAGGAAGGATGCTGTAGCAAAAGAGAATATGAACCAAGTTTTGCTATTAATGAGCTGTAGGTACAGAAAACATATTGCTGTTCCCTCCTATGCAGAGGTGACCTCTGTGAAAAGTGAACCTTCTTAATTCAGCTGAAATCTTAAAGCAGTTTTCATTAACCTGAGAATTTGTTATCACAGGCTGAGATACTTTCTTGAAGACATACTTGTCTCCTGAGGATAATAATCTTGCAGATTCTAGGCTGCAGGGTCCGTTATCTAGGAAAACCATGTTTTAACAATAAAACCACTGTATTTTGTATGTAGGAACAGAATTTGGCATTCTAAGTCCTTTTGGCCCATAGGAAATAGTAGATACTGATTTGGAAGTAAACCTTTTATTCTTCCATGGCTAATCTTTACAAAGACAGTCTGCTTCTTGGGTGGTAGACTTTGTCTCCCCTGGAGCTGTTTGCACCCCCAGATTTATCCTGTAGGTTGATAGAATTGGTTGTTTCCATGCAAAATCAGTTTCTGAAGCTGTGGTTCGATGACATAGTGGATCTTGGTCTTAAAACCATATCAAAACCACTGCAGCCATGTAACACAAAGTGTTGATCGAGGATAAATTCACATACTGATTTGAATGTTTTCAGAACAAATGGATTAACGTTATATAGCAGGCTTTAAATCAGATCAGGTATCACCTGTCTGTGCCGCTCTGACTTCAGGCTGGATTATGTATCGTCTGTTGTCTTGCAGCAACACCAGCTCTTGCTAATTTAGCCGTAATGTGATCGTGTGCCCGTGCCCAAAGCAGGTCAGATCTGCACTGCTGCCTGATCCCGTGCTGACTGTTGTGGACTGATAGCCTCAGTCTGTTCATTAGTGGGGAAACCCATCTTGACTTCAGTCTCAAAAATACACCAAAGCAGAGGCAAACTACCTCTTCAGCTGCACGCCCTGCTTTAGTCTAGGCTTCAGTCCCTCTTCACCTTCAGCAGTTTCCTGCATGTGCACAGGTGCTGGAATTTCCCCATATGTCTCCATCCAATTCCATTAGTGCAGTCACTGGAAAGAGAGAGGCCAACACATACATACATACACACACAGTTTTAAAGGCTTGGGACTCATTTGGAGAGGTAGATATTTTTATTCTGGTTAAACTACTCTAATTCCTGTGGATATTGTTTTATTTATGCCACAATACAAGATTAAATCAGGCCATGGCTTCCCAACAGGCAAACAAAGCGAGTCTAAACAAATTATATTTTTTAAAGCTTTTGGGATAAGAATAATTTTGAATCTAAAATGCATTAAAGTGACATTAAATAATAACAAAAAGCTTACATTCATTACAAGTTAAACTCCCCTTTACAGAAGGATGTGCAACAAGTTCTGACATTTTACTTTGTAAACTGAAAAAAGTCCTCATTTTGATTTTTCTGAACTACACATGGCCTTTTGAGATGGAGGCAAAACTCTCCTTGGCACTTGCCCCCAACTCTCACATGTAGTGAATATTTCCCCTTGGGTGCTCTTTGTGTCATGATATCTTAAAATAAGTGTCTTTCTGTCAGACATTGCTCTTATATAATACATGTTGTCATCTGGAGTGAGGCACAGTTGTGCATATTTAGCTGGTTTGCTTTGTAATGCGTCATTACAAGTGACCAAAAACATGGTACAGGAAGTTGTTTGTGTGCTTTTTTTCATTGCTTATGCAACTCCCAAGCAGAAAATGTTCTTGAGAGCAGATGGTACAGAAAAGTCAATTGCAAGTTCCATTTTCCAGATGCATAGATGTTTCATGTCTACTTGAAGCCAGTTCAGATGGCTTTGTAAACTTAAGTCCAACTTTTGTTTAACCCTTTACTGAGTCACCAGTTAGTGTTTCCTACAGGAGTTTCAGTCCTAATAAAAATAACCTGAATGCACAAGATGTGTTGTGTTCTCAGATGCTTAGCTGGAATCTGGGACATAGTGTTATGATCAGCAATTAAAATAATACTGTTTTTCTAGCAGGAATGCTGCAAGTTCAGCAACTGATGCATGTTCTATGGTTTCCATTCGTTTATCTCTTTCAACTTTCTAAATAATGCATTGTAACACAGAGTGGCCAATATCTGAATTTCTTACCGCTTGACAAGGGGATTACTAGACAGTGAAGGCAAATTAATTTGACTTCCTACAGAAAAGGTAAGAACTACTTACCCTAGGGCAGTAGCACAGTCAGCTCATGACTGCATGATACTGATAAACTACAGTTTACAACCCAGCAGGTTTCTTGTTTGATTTGGGTTTTTTTTCATTTGCTTGGGTCTTTGGACTTCTCACAGTAGGCTTATTGCTGCTGAACCGTAGGCTTTTATTTGATAACAAATAAAAGCACCAGTCCAGTTTTTTCCCTTTTGCACCCACAGAAATCTGTGTGAGATCATACGAGTATTGTAGACTAACTTAGTGGGAGGGCATCCATGAAAGCCAGTCTGCAATTGTTGGCCAGACCTATCAGTTTGTGAGTTCAAATACAATTCAGGTTCTGACTTTCCTGTAAGGTGATTTGTAGATCCAAGGATGCATAAGAAGTAGGACACTTGATCTCAAATAACAATACCAAATTGTCAGTTGTTGTCCATAGATCCCAAGAAGCAGGAAAGCATGATTTCTCCAAAGATACTGCCTGCCTGTATGGTCTGTCTTGGCCAGAAGTAGGCATAGAATGAAAGTCAGACCCACTAAGTTTTATTATTTTCAAGTACTCCCAGCAAACCTTTGAGAAAGATTATCTAAGCTAAGAAAGATCATAGATTCAGAAATAAAAGCTCAAGGAGGACATTTTTTATTATGTCATCAGTTAAGTTTCTAACTGTTTATTCGTATGTGTTTTATTCACACAATGTGAAGAAATGAACCTAAGCTAAACTCTCAAATCTGAACAAATTCAGAAGTCAAACTGACTTTCCAAATCCCTGGCTCCCATCCATCTCTTAAACTGAGAGAACACAGAAGTTTGGGATGACTGCAGTCTGGCTCCTGTGTTGGTAACACCATATAATCCAATCTTAGTTGCCTGGATATGGTAATTGATGGTAAGAGAGGTCAAAAGGAAGTGGTTTCTTTGGGAAACCTTGTGAAACAGTCTAGAACCACTCCATTTGCAAACAAGCTCCCAAGGGAAGTGGTCACGACACCAAGCCCATCGGAGGTCAAGAAGCATCTGAACAGTGCTCTTAGTTATATGATTTAGTTTTAGTCATATGAGAAACAGGGAGTTGGACTCGATGATCCTTATAGGATCAATTTGAGATATCTGTGGTTCTGTGATTCTTTCTCTATGAAGAGTCTTGTGTGTATTATTTACTGGAATTAGGATACTACTGTAGTTGATATATCCAAATCATGCTTCTCTGCAGAAAAATATTGTCTCACTGGGAAAAGGACAGGCAATTCAATGTCTCACAGAAAAGAAATAACACTGCCAGTGAGAATTTCTTCTTTGACCTCCTACTGAATGAAAGTGACTCTTTAGTAATCTTCAGAAACTCCTTCTTTCTGTGGACCACTCATGGATTACAAAAATAATTATATTTTCAATTTATAAAGAAGTTTCGTTTGAAGACATCATCACTGATTTTCAGCATTCTCAATTATGCTCGCAGTAATGAGGGAGTTGCATATTGCTGTTTACTTTTCCAAAGGGGAAACAGAGAAGAATAACTAAGGGTTTTACAGAACTATGAGAAGTACCAATGTTATTAAAATGTGGGCCTTTGTTAAGAGACAGAAGGAGAACTAACATCTAGAAAGAGTCAAGCTTTCAGGACAGGATTCAACATACCCTTCGCCATTCAATGTTCTCTCAAAACCAAAGAGTGCCATCGGGATTTGGTTTTGCTCATTCTTGCTGCTTGGGCTGAGAAGTAAGTTGCACATACCGGACTGGCTTCTCAAGGCAGTAAGTGAAAATGGCATTTAAAAATAATAGCTGCCAGGTCCTGCAGCTCAGAACTGTCATATTGCATGTGAAAAGCTCACTCATTCCTAGAAGTGAGGTGTAGAAAGTAATATGAATGTAATATGTGTTCGTGCATGTGGCTGTGTCTGGGTCTGGGACACAGACAGATTCCCTACCTGGAAATGGCTTGCTATTATTAGACATGCAGTTACCAGGGGTTATGTAAGACAATTGAAGCTCTGTTTTTTTTAACAGAGACATGATTCATGCTACTTGTAGTAACAGTAACCACCTCCAAACGAGACAGAAAGCAGATACAGACAAAAGGCTGAAGAAATCAATGCTAGCTGAACACAGCCATCCTCCTGATACCTGCTGCCTCCCAAACAGCCTTCAGGTTATCATCAGCAGATAACAATTCCAAAGACTTCTGGAATTACTGAGCTGGTGCATCTGTGTCAGTGGAGTTTGGAGGGAGTGGCTGAGGCTGCAGGAGCTCTGAGGGGTGACAGCATTGGGCACACTTTGCCATGTTCCCAGCAACGTCTCTGGTGTTCTACAGGAGGCTGAGGGAGCTGTGAGCAGAACTAGCACTCCTACTCTATTTTCTCAGTTACTCCTGCTGGGAAAGGCTGGAACCAAAACAACTTTTGGCTCCTCTGCAGTTAACACTTCTACAGACATTTTTATAGTAATGTGGAGGGAGAGTCGAGACCTGGAGTAGCTTTGAACTTCTGCCAGCGCTCTTCATTAGAGCAAATTGTGAAATCTGATTGAACTAGAATAGCTCTGAGCTCCCCTACAGCTAAGATTCCTGATGGTAACATCTCCTATGGTACTTCTTGCCGGTCGTGGCACAGATTAGAATATCTGCAAGCGCCCTGATAATTTTGTTCATCTGGGCCTTTTCTAATAACATCTTCTGTCAGGAAATAGCAAGAGTAAGATAGCTGCCAGATTCTCTAAAGTCAAAAACTCAATCACCTCCTCACAGAATTTCTTTCACGATAGGAAAAAAGGTTGAGTTCAGACACTGGTGGGGTGCTTATTTACAGTGTCACTTCCCAGAAATAAAAGGTGGGGAAGTTGCTGTTGGGTCCCCTCAAGTGACTGCCATTCCCTGCCTTGTCTCCTCTTGGAAGATTGTGGATCTCCTGTAAAATTTCATTTCGGCATCGTCTAAACCATTCTGCATAGTAACTTCTGCTGTCAAGGAAGAAGATGCTGAAGATTTGCAAATGGTCTTTTTAGCACTCAGGAGACAGCCCTCCTACGTTAGCAGAACTTATCCAACAACAGAGCCAACTGCCTTCAGTTTCATTCAAAAAAGTTTTGAAATGACCAGAGAAGAGGCCTCTAGGAGCCACAGAAGAGAGCTGAATACTGAATTCCAATAAATTCCAAGTGTTTATTGTTTGTTAATACTGAAGTAAGAATGACAACAATTATTGCTGTGCTGTTTTCCTTGATGCATCATGCTGCATATACTGCAGTAGAGTAGAAATCACTTCAGCTACTATTAATGTTAGCAATCATTCTCCATCAGCCACACTACCTACAGTTTTAAGAGAAAAGTGAAAAATAACTCAGAGTGCCTTAAAAATGGCATTGTAGTCATATCCTGACTCCTTGTTTTCCTGGCACAGGATGCTTAAAACCCAGATCTGGATAACACAGCTGGCACTGACATCTCTACATTTCAGGCACACTTAAGAAAAATCCTGTTTTGATGTGGATGATACATAACTTTAAAAAGCAAATAATTATCACAAATATACATCACACCTCAGGACACACTGCTGTCAGTGACTTGACATTTCAAATGATGAGTTTCACAAATGTGCATAACCATCAGATTTGATTTAACAATGTTTTAGAATAATTCACATGCTCATCTAGAACTTTTTTTCATTGTGTTTTGGCACTGAAGCATGAAACAGGAAATCTACAGTGGGTTTCTCTTTGCATGTGAGGAAGCAAGTGCTTTGATCAGTTTTACATACTCCAAGGCTGTAGTCAGTTATTCCTCAATGGATAATGAAACCAAAGCCCAGAGTGACTCTGTTTCTCTGTGGATCCCCTATGATATTTTATATATAGTTTTTGACATAAATCAAACAAGCTTTCATTTGTACAGTTTGAGGCCAGAGGCAGCAAACACACAGGAAGAATGGTATGGGAAAACATGTTCCTGGTGCTTTTTACCTAGTCTTTTCACTGTGTTGGTTACCGACTCTTTAATGAATGACTTGCAAGGGAAATCTTCAGAGGCAGCAGACAGTCATCCAAAACAAAACAAAAAAATTAAAAATCATTTTAATGTTTTTTGTAACTGTCAGTAATGCAATTGTTTGGCTCGGCATTCAGGCAGTGCTGTTATGAATCTTAAAATTTAAGGAAAAGGTTCCTTGTCTCAGACTTTGCTCTTCAGAATCCATTCAAACATGATTTTTAATATAAATGTTCCTCTAACAAGGGCAGGTAAAAAACATGTAAGCATCTTCCTCTCTGTACAAAAAAATTGGCATAATAAAAGCTCAGGGAGAGGGAGGAATTCCATCAAGAAGACGCTGAGGTTTTTTTGGGGGGTGGAGGGTGTTCAATTTTGCTGTGTACCTGTTTGATAACCTGGCTCTTAGTGCTTGAGAAAACGAGATGTAGCTCAGAAACTGTTATTTCCTAGTTTACCTTGAAGGGGATGGTTCTGTGACAAATTCTGTGATCAAATTCACAGAAATTTATAGCTGAAATTTATTCCATTGTCCTACATAGAATTCTACCTTTGATTAATGTGAACAGTATCTCATAGTTTCTGCAAGTAGCAAACTATGAAAAAAAAAAAAGTATTTCATTACTTTTATCAGTTGCCATTTTGTATCATGTTCCATACTCATGACTATGTATTTCCAACTTGTGATGATCATCTTTCAGCACAAAACCCATAAATTTGGTGGCCAGACATGGATGCATGAAGTGCTGTACCATTGTGACCAGGAGGGAGGTCATATGGCAGAACCATTGTCAATAGTGTAAATCTTCATTAAGTTGTGTTATGTGTTGAGATTATACAGTCCCTGCACCTAGGTGAAAATACATTATCAGTGTGAAAACCTGATTACTGAAACATGGAGATCTATTCTTTGTGGATAATCAGTACTTGCTTCAGTTCACCAGTATCTGTGGGACTAAGGGTTTTAGGATTTAGGCCAAAGTACTTGCAAGGACAACATTCAATGAAAGTAAAGCAACGTTCAGGGGAGGGGGAAAAAAACTCAGCTCATTTTCTTCGTATGCTTTCATTGTTTTTGTTCTTCCTGAAAAATAATGTCCTTTCAGATTTCATTTGACATCTCCATGATGTTGAACAGATTCGGAGAAATCACCAATATTTTGACAGGGTTCCTTGGCAATGAAACGTTCATGAAGCTCATCTGTCATGAGCTAATCTGGCTCATCTAGCCAAAGCAGTAGCTTAGGCGGATATATTACTGGAACAATTTAATTTCTACACATTTTCTTCGTCTCTTGTGATTGCAGTGATGGCAACTCATATTTCAGTTGCAGAAACATCGGTATTAATTGCAGCACAACTATACCTTTGGTTTTGTGAGAACCCTGCTTTAGGGCAGCAAGGCGGTGTCATGTTGTCCAAGTGCCGTCTTCTTGTTAACAAGGCAATAATCTGATTGTGCTGGCCATTGTCAGTGTTCATGGCTTCAGAACCTTAACCTCTTCCATTGGGTTTCATACCTTGTCACCTACAGCATCAGCACATAAATGCCTGAGGCTGTTAATACTCTCAAACTGCTTCTATTAATACTAAGTGTCTGTAGAAAACTAGCACTCAAGATTCAGCAATGCTACCAGTATAAAAACACTGCCCACAAATCAATCTGCTCCCAGGAAAGGTTATGTAGGAGCACAGATTTACTCCATATTTGACACTGGCATCATAAAATTATGACTTTATCTATTTGGCTCAGTCACACCCCTCTTTAAGCAACTATTTTGAAAAGTATGTAGTTTCACTCAACATTCAGGTACAATTTTGAATGCTCCACAGTAGGAACATAGAGAATTCTGTTTTACACCCAGAATAAGATAATTTAAAAATAATAATCATGTGTATAACTATACATACATATGGGTAACATATATGTATATACCTGTGTATGTATACAGCACATTCCTCTGTGTTAGCACTTGTGAAAAGTGGTCTGCTACACTGCCATGATTCAATCTGGCATCATAGATTTTCATATTCCTTTAAATCTTTAGCTGAACGTTAGTCACATCAGGACTTCTGGTCACCTGCTTCATGCTCTGATTAAAGCCCACCAACACCCGACATTTATTTGCCTCTTCCAGGCACCATTTCAAATGAGGTGTGCAAAGTCCAAACAGTTGCTTAAGGTTGTCTAACATGACTTTGTCCTGCTTACTCCCAGTGAGGTGCAGCCAAGAGAGCTGCATGCACTGTGCTTGGGCACCATCTAACCCAGCACATGTGTGGAGCTTATACACCTAACTCACTAAGCATGATGAGATCTTCATTGATAGAAAATAGGCAGCATCCAGATTTGTATCTTAAATGCGAGAGAACTTTTCAAAACGTTCAGGGCTGAGGCTTTGTACCACTGCCCCTGGTAGGAAGGGCCATTTGGCAAGAGCAGCAGAAAGGAAAGTCAGTAGGAGAAGAGTTATCCTTTTTGACGTCAGCTCTCAGGTATGGGTACCTGTTGCATTGAGAGTACTGCTTACAAATAGGAAGAAATATCAGAAGAATCAACAGACAAAAGTGAGACCTCAAAAATGCCTATTCCAAGTGCCAAAATCAAATTTAAGAAAAGAAGTGCAGCTTAAGAGCAGTGAAATTCTATAGTATCAGATAAAAGGCAGTGAAAGAAGGCAAAACGAATCAGATGCAGACAAGTAATAGAGTGCCTGTGAGACAAAAAGTGGGGACATAATGTAGACTTTCCTACAAACTACATTGCTGTTCTGGATTTCAGTAAGTACCCCTGGGACTTCAGGGAGAGATTTTTTTTCTCTAGTACTATTGCAAACATGTCCTTGTGGGAAATTGGCCTTTACCAGGCTAGGGCAGTCTAGCCTCTTTAAACACTCTTTCGACAAATGTCTAATCCATTAACAAATTAATTTCTGAATTTCAGGCCATACTGGTAGTGGACATACAGTGTTCCCAGTAGAATACAGCAATGAGCAGTTTCCTGTCCTAAATGAACCCTTGACTATTGTGAAAAATTCATACTCCTGGCTTTCTGGTGGCATGTCCTGTGCTGGTAAATTTTTATGGTTTCTATGGCACAAGTTCTGGCCTTGGTTGGGATGGTGGTTTTTATATCACAGTCTATCTTGATCTCTGTATAAAACACTGGAGTTGGGTATCTACCTATAGGTGGCCCACAGCCTAACCTTGTTCATGTAACATAAATGCCATAGTCAGTCCTAGGCAGAGGATGTACCTTCTTTTGAATAAGAAACAGTAAAGTATATCTGGAAAAACCCACTTCATGGAGAAAGTTGATTCATGAATGATGTTTGTTGACGGCTAACACTGGTGTTCTCATCTCTTTCTCATTGTGGCTTTAAGGATTTCATCCAAAATGCTACTCCCAGAGAGAAAAAGTGACCAAAAAAGAATTTCATTTACTTAGAGAGCCCAGTCTGAAAATAGATCATGACTGTGAAAGCATCAATTAAAACTGACCCCACCTTACTCAGGAGACCTGTACAGTATGTGGATTAAAATCAGACATGCTAACTTCTAAGGCACTAGCAAGTTATTTTTCATTGCCTCATGACAGACAGCACTGTACCAGCATAGCAAATGAGAATAATCAGAAATAAGCTCACAAGAAGCTCATCTTTTAATTTTTTCATTACTAGGGATCACAGGAAAGGCAGAAAAAAGCAGAAATCTGAAAATATTGGGGAAAATACTAATGCAGGGATAAAATAAATAGGAATTAACTAAAAAAATGAATCGTCTTGATCAGGACTCACTAAAAGAAAGCAACAGAAGGAAGTGGTACCAGATCTCAAGGCAAGAATGCTGACTGTCCCTTGCTGGTCAGAGATGAGTGCCCCTAACAAACAGGGAATACTGAAGGGTTTTGATGGTGTCTCTGAGCAGACAGAACATCCAGGGAGAGAAAGAGAAATGTCCTGCAGGGAACCAATCTAGAAAAAGCCAATTTCAGGACCAAGCACCAGCAGTAAATTGATGTTTATAATATTTAGGTCATCTGTAACGGAAATATGATGGTGTGTTGTCTAAGGAGCAGAGTCAGGCCAATGATTGCTTCTGTATGTTTTAAGTAATACGATATGACAGACCACATCAGATCAATGGTGCTGATTAATGAACAGCTCTGGAAAGGTAGCTAACAAGAGATGAAAGGGTCAAGACACAAATTTCAGGAGGGAGAAGGAGGATCAGTGCCTCAGAATATAGAGTTATGGTCCAGCAGTCCATTAATCATCAGCACTATTATGTAAAGTACCACATTTTCTCCTGACTTTATGCCCACTGCAACTACACTGAAGTCAGTATAAAACTGACCTAAAGTGTACATCTTAAATCACAATCTGTAGTACATCACTGCTATCATAAAAGGGACCTTCCTTAATAAAAACACTGGTGCGATTAATGTTTCTTACACCCTCTAAATTACCAGATAAAACTTGGAAAGATCAAGGTGGGATAAAAGTGAGCATATATAAAATGCCCAAGTTATTATCATTAGTGGGAATATTTAAGTAATAAAGGTCTGCATTTCTGGAGTGCATTCATGCAGAAAACTTATCCTCCAAAATCTTAATTAAGCACACAGTACCTCATGGAACAGGAATGTATTGCTTTCCTTTTCTGAATAGAGGAGCCCAGGTAGAAAGGGGAGAAGTTACTTAACCTATTGTCACACATCCCATTCGTCTGTGGTCCTGCTTGTCTCTCTTTTTGCCCAATCTTCTTATGGTTAAAGATCCTTTTCCTCTAACTTTTCCCAAGATAAGTTAAGTCTTTTAAAAAATTTTGGAGTGTTTCCTTCTCTGTTGCATCCCTCATGTCTTAAGAAGCACCATCAGCTTTGTTGATTTTATGTACTTAAAAAGTACCTAACAACTGATAATGATCTCAGTGCTTTGCTTTATGCTTATCACACTAGATAAAAGAGATATCTCTTCCCAGGCCATAGCAAAAAAAGTATGGAGGAAAAATGAAGATATTTTAAGTATTGCCTTTCACAAAGATTTCTATGCCCAGATTTTGTAGAAGACTTTGAACAGCCCATCTCTAACAACTTGTCTGCCTGACCCTTGATGTGAAGCCAGATTGAGTGCTAGGCAGTGCTACAAGAGAGAGCCACTTGGATTGGGATCCCAGAGATTGGAAGAGCAATAATGACACAAAAAGAGAGGTGACAAAATATGCAGGATTAGTACATGCAGTTCTTAGGCTTCTCTTGTGTGAAATTAGGAGTGAAGTGAGCAGGAGTTCTGCAAAGTAAAGACTAAAGACCCAATCCTGTGATTTTTCTGCTTCTAGTACAAGTTAAAAATGCGTGTTAACTGAAGTACTAGGCAGTCTTTAAGGCACGTGGGATTTATGCCTTAAAAAGGTGAGCAATAGCCAGATAAAAGACAGACCGATGTGTGCAAAGTAGATAAAAGAAGCAAGGTCAGCATTAATAGAACAGGTGGGGTGTATATGGAAGTGGGAAGGAGAGCTTGAAAGTACGCCATGCTGAGTGTTAGGAAGGACTTAAATCTACAGAATCCTTGGGCGTTGCTGCACCTTTGAAATTCAATTCTTGGTACTGGTCAAAGGTGTCACTGTTTTATGTAATTCTTTTGAGCTAACCTGATGCTGGCATATGGCTCCTATCCCAAGCTCCAGTGAAAATCTGAGGTTCAGACTAAGTTGAGGATTTTTTTTGAGTGTGTGTTTGAATTTACTTAATTTGCAATTCAAAGCAGACTCCAAGAGGGGAGAACCCACGAAAACTGGAATCAAAGAAAATGTTTGCTTGAGCCCCTGTGAGGTGTTGCTGCCAGGTTTCATGTAGCCTGTTGAAATCAGTATGTAGTATCTATCCCAGTCACTCATAGTCATCATCATTACAAAATGTGTGAATTGAACATAAAATTGAATGTATATTTTGTGAAGTACATTATTACAGTGTCATCTAAAATCCTTCATTGTGTCTGTTGGTGCTCATTCCAGTGTTTCTGCTGCATGAACAGTGGAGTTTTTTTATTGTTTTGCATTTAACAGACATAAATTCCAACTTGCACAATGGCATTAGCTATCTGTGAAATAACAATTACATCTCCTACTAGTTTTTGTTCACCTTCTTGATTCTTTGATAAAGCAAATATTTGCTTTTCCTGCCTAATCGGAGTAGACAAAATCATTTTTTCATGGAAATAGCACCAGTGGCTTCACTGTGGATAGGACTGAATATGCTGATGTCCCAGGACTTCAGACTTCTTTGCATAAGTGAAGTAAGCAGGATTTAATTCTGTCCCTGGATGTTAACTTCAGACGTGCTTCCAACATCCACAGTGAACCACCCAAGGATCATAAGAAGCAAGCAAAGGAGGAGTTCTGTTAGTCTAGAGAGGGATTCAAGTCGCCTAAAAATGTAAATACTTCCAAAAGCTTAGGTCTGGATGGTGAAATCACACTCTAATAAATACTGGAGCTGAGGTTTTTCTGTGGATCCCTTTCTGTATTAGCCCATTGGTTCCAACTCTCTCTTTAGCTCAGAAGATTTCAGAGATAAAACTGCTGCTGAGCTGAATCTTTCCTGCAAGGCTGACAATAAAGTTACTTCCCTGGTGTCACTGCAATAGAGCTGGTGGCTGATGGGAGAGAAGTGGGGTTTCTGCCTTGATATGAGACATAATTTCTGTGATATGAAGACAGCAAAAGATGCAAATGAGGATTTTTCCTTCCTTTTCCTGCCTTTCAGTCCTGAGGAAGCATTTGCTGCTCCTCCAAACAGGACTAGCCTTGTTGTTCTGATGAGATTGCACTTGAGCATGCCAAGTTTGTGCCAGCTCTCCCATCACTGCTCCGTGCTCATGCCATTAGAGTGAGCAGCTTCTCAGAATGAATCCTACTGATAGCACTTTGCTGACTAATCCTCCTGATTCAAAGGAATCCACTACACAATAGACACTGCACAGGAAAGCACACCTTTATGCAGTGCTGGGGCACACTGAGGGGTTGGCACCTCCGTATACGTGTCCAACATGTCCAAATTTGAGGGGGTTTTATACCCTGGAACAAACAAGTCCTGAATTGATCTATCACATACATCCTTTCTGAGTTGGTAGAAAGTTCAGTTTGTGGCTGTCTTATCTAACTATACATTCAGTTACCTATTCCTATACCTACTATGACATGGTGGTCACAAACAGTCTTATCATTTCAAACAGCTATCCCACCACCCCTCCACCAGCCCCTTTGTAAACTCATTGATTACCACTGCTACGTGCTGAAGTGCTACTTTCTAGGTTTTATTCTACCCCTTCAGTTGGGTAGTTCTCCTGCTTGTGAGCAGTTACATTTTGCAAAGTCGCACTCATGCTAAGTTCTAAAGGTTATGCTAACATAGCCAGGCCTTAGGCCCTGGCCATAGACCTTTACCTCCCTGTTTCGCTCCCTCTCCTCCTCGCTTCACCGGATTAGGTTGCATGGGCAAACTGGGATAACTGGGCACTGACTCTGTTTGCAGCCAGGGCTGGAGGGATTGAAGAGGAAAGAATTTGGTGCTACCAGGCTGCAGCCAGCTGTACTGACAGTGCAGAATGCCAGTTAGTGTTGTAGCAAATTCTCTTGCTCTCAGTAAATAACTATTATTTGCCCCTGACCTTTCCTTTTGATTCTTCCTGGTACAGACACAGCCTCTCTCTGTTCCCTGCCCCAATGAACGTCTGCACTAGGTCCAAGGCTTGGAGTAATTTACCTGAAGAGTGATACCATTTGGAAACCACTGTAAGTATATTTTATCTCTTATAAAAGACTTCTTGTTCAGCAAAAAAAAAGACATCTTAAAAAAACCAAAAACAAACTGCAGCACCTGCGGGCCTTACTGATGAGGGTAAACTAAGTTTTGCTTTTGAAATTTGCAAGGAAATATGTGGGCAAAAAGTATGTCAATAAAAAACTGTTAAATATTTAAGTCATAGTCTCACAGCATAGTTCAGCAATGGCTGGTTTGATCTGCCTCTATCTTTTAGTTTGGCAGGTTCTCTCTACTTACTGCTCTAGTTCGTGCTGTTCTAGTTGGTACATCCATGTTTGTCTTTGGAGTGTTTATCTTGCTTTTTATTCTTATAACTTTTTAATGAGACACCTTTTCTCTCATTGGTGTTTCAGGCAATATAGATGGAATCTACTGCATCTCCTTAAAGGTTTACACTATTCTTTCCAGCCCTTGAGTCCTTTATGATTTAAAGCCATTATGATTTGTTAGATTTGGCTGGATTATATAGGTAAAGTTGCCTGAGAGAATTTTGATTTTGCATTGTGGTTTTAGTACTGAAATGACCAGTTGTCTGTTATTTTCAGTTTTTCCCCTGTAGATCCCATATTTTTGAATTCTTGTGATCAATTATCAGTACTTGCAAGTATTGTCACAGTGTTGCTGTAGATGAGATGCTCTGAGGTTTTAATTCGGGCAATTTTTGTAATCAGGGCCTAACTTTCATAAGACTTGTGGTTTGGATGGAAAAATAGACAAATTTGGGGGAATGTAAACCCCACTTCAGGCCTGAAAAAGACCCAGCAAATTTCAATCTTACTTTAACTTAATCTCTGAGTTTAATTTAATTATGTTAATCAGTCTCCTGTAAGGGATTTTGGAGTTTATTTTACTTTTCTGTGTTGATTAAATTTTCCAGGCTTTTATTGCACTAGTACATTGGGTCTCTCTTGTCAGTTCTCCATGCCTCCCATTCTTGCTTTGCAGTGTTCTGCTGGGATTTTTCTTTCGTATTACATTTTATGGCGATGTTTTCAGGAGTTTGTGTTTTCCATTGTATGACACAAACTTGCAATCAGAGATTTTAAACAAACTGCCAGTCATGTAGCTGTAACAGCATGAAGATCAATGTGGCTGCAAAATCATCAGAGAAGCTCTGTGAATATTCAGGCAGTCAGCCTGTGCAGGACTTTTAACTATTGAAGCAACACTTCTGGCAGGAAAACTGTGATGGCTCAGGTGGTTTAAAGCGAGCTTGTCTTAGGAAGCTTCATCCTCAGCCCTGGTGTTCAGTGTGCCCTGAATTGTGAGGTGAGGTCTCTGGGCAGATTCCAGTGCTTTTCGTTGGGTTTTTTGAGCTGCTTTTTTTTTTTTTTTTTTTTTTTTTATTCAGTGATTGTACTCATCTCTTTCTCTCTTTACTTTGTCAGTTTCTAAATATGTATTGTCAATGTCATGTCTGGAAGAGACACAACACTGGCAGTGATAAGCACTGATATCAGGAGCTGTGTTAGCCACACACAGGCACTGGAAGAATATGCAGCAGAACACTCAGGAAAAATATTGCTTAAAATCAAACATGAACTATTTTCACACTCTTATTTTTAGGATCTGAAAAGCTGGAGGTTTTTCTCAATTATATATAGTCTCTGTCAATTACTAAGGTTACACCAGTGAGTTAAGTGCAGTGCTTGGACACTACAGGCATCTCTGACCTGAGGGCACTTACTATAAGGTGATGCCATATCTATGAGGAGGTGAAATAATGCCTGGACCATGGGTGAGCAGACTCAGCCAGCAGCAGCACTTATAACAACATCAGCAACCCTGTGGTGTGTTCCCTCCGTGCTGTTTAATATGCAATGAATAAAGGTCTGGTTGGTGACCCAGCCCTCCCTGTATTCAGAGGCTGAAAACTGCCTCATTATTGTTCATTATGTAGTATTATTCTCATGCAGTCACATTATCATAGCTCCCCCTGAGAGCCAGGATGCTACTGTGGGCTCTGCACAGCTACACTGGTTCCTGTACCTGAGCTAATTTGTTCACTGCTAACCTGGTGTCTCTGCAGGACAGAGAGCTGTTCCCCTTGCAAGGGAAGGTTCAAGCATTAGTTAGAGCTGCTGTGTGAGAAGTACAACATACATTGTCTATTTTTGACAGGGACCTGGTTTGCTGGCCCCGATGTGAGAACGTGTTAACTAATCCAGGGGAAATTCATTCCAAGCCCAAGTAATGGTTGCAAGGGGAATACATGCAAAGAAATCAACTGTGGAGAGCAAGTGGAGGGTTGAGGGAGAGAAAGCTGTATGCAAGAGTGGCAGCAATAAAGAGGAAGTGCAGCAGGGGTTTTAAAGGCGTTCCAAAGCTCAGAGGTAGTAATTAGTTTCTAGATAGCTTTGAGGTTAGGACATCCAAAATATTACCCATTCTGCCTTCAAATCAAAAATAAAAGAGCCAATTCTAGTTTACAGCCAGTGGCCAGATCATTGCAATCACTACTTCATTGTGAGCTGCCCACCATTTGAGACCTTGTTGTATGATAGTGCACTGTTAAGGTACATGGAAAGGAGGGAATGTCTCAGTGCAATGAAGATAATGGCAGAAAACAGAAATAAAATGGGAGTGATTGTGCATCTTGCTTTACACATGAGCTGGCAAGTACTGATATGCACAGTTCAGTTCAGGAATGACAGTGGATGCAGTTAGCCTGATACTAGGTACTGGAGAGCATACAATGAAGAAGATAATATCTCTTAAGTGGTGTAAATTAACATAATGAAAATGAACACAATAAATATAAGGGAATGCTGAAAGTGAATACCAAAATTAGAAAAGTACCTGGACATAGAATAGAAAATTTAAATAGACAGAGTAGGTAGAGTGTTTAGAAATGGACTGGATAAGTTGCTTGTAAATCAGTAGCAAATACAAATTCTGCAGTGACCCTCTAGACTCAAATTAGTCTTAGAGAGGTCAGAATCTTTTCTGTCCCACTTCTGGGAGTCTGTGCATTAGGTCCATGCACAGAAGTGCTATCTCTTTGCTGTATTGGCCTTCTGCTGTCCTTCACAAGAAGCAAAGATGATGTTGGCCCTCTGATAATTTTAAGAATGAGTGCAGTACTGGAAGGGACTTGTAATTCACCACAGATGTGTGCAGAGAAGGAGCACAGAGATAACTGGAGATCAGAATGAAGCCCCTTGCTCCAAGAGCACATTCCCAAGTCTTTTGCAAATTAATTGCAGTTTCTATTGCCCTTACTAACAAGTAATAGCAAACATCTTGTTTCTAGGACTAGTCTGGAGAGAAGAACATAATCACAAGAACTAAAGTAGCAAAGTAGACTGACCCTTGCTACTGAAATAATCACATAGAATTGCCAATCAATGAAGTCCAGAGGTGGTACATAAATAGATATAATTTGGGAAGGTTTGATAAACAGTATTTATTACTTGTTTCATTCTTGCTACTGCCCTTGTTCTTTCAGGGTTTTTGATGTAGCTGTAACAAGTTATACTCTTCCACATACTCTTAGTGTGCTATTTTACCTTCTGAAACGTGGAGATATATTAGAGAGCTTGCTGATGGAAGTGTTCATAGAAAAAGTGTGCAATCAGAAAAAAATTGGGTTGGAAGGATCCTCTGGAGGTGTCTAGTCCAATTCCCTGCTCAGAGCAGAGCTGACTTCCAAGTTGGATTAGGTTACTCAGAGCCTTGTTCAATTAAGTTTTGAAAATCTCCAAGGATGGAGGTACTACAACCTGATTCAGCCCTTAACAACTCTCCCTGTGAAGACTATAGTCATAACATAGCAATAGAAGTAAACTATGTAAGAGAATGTAAGAATATTTAATTAGAATATATAGGTGAAGATCATAGCAATAGAAGCTTTCTATATGAGTGATAAGGTAGAACAAAAGGATAGCAATGTACTTACAGCAGCAGCAGGATTGTTCGGGTTTTGCCTCTGCTGGCAACAGCAGTCAGACATTGCAGACTGGAGAACTTTGTTTGGGTTTCTTCACAGGTAGTTTTGATCACAGTGTCCCCGGGATTTTTCTTTTCTGAAAAGTTTTCTTTAGATCCGTAGCTGACTTGGCTGATTTCATTCCTCAGCCTTCCTCCTTTGGAAACCTGCATTCCTTTCAGGTGGTACTGAGATACAGGGCATGTCTAAACTGTGAGAGAAATGAACTGCTGTGGAGAGGTATCATCTCTAGTGCCAGTCAGCACCATTGCTATTCTTACCATCCTAGTGAGCACAAGCCACAAAGACGCAGGACTCTGACACGGAAAAGTGATGACACAAGAGCGTCTTGATAACACAGGGTCAGCCTTAAGAGCAGAGTAGAAAAAAATGGCTTTGGAAAGGAAGAAGCAGGGGGTGGTTTGCACAGCCTTCTTGGTGTCACTACCTGTTGCTATAGTATTTTTTTACCTATCCTTCTAATGAGTTTTGAAGGCCTGGGAGGCACATGCAGGATCAGCCACAGGATGGAGCATCAGTCAGTGCTTGGTCTAACAGCTCACCTAGGGCTGTGCTAGTGGCTGACAAGTCATGTTTGCTCAGACTAAGCCCCTACCCTGCAAATAACAGCAATATCCTGCCTGGGGTAGGTGGCTTTGTGTGTGGATAGAGCTGGAGTTGGAGGCTGTGTTCCAAGCATGTAACTTGGCTTAGCTCTGAGCTGAAAACATACCTTAAATACAGCAGTTCAGCTTCCAGGTGCAAGGAGCTCATTGCCTTATGCTTCCCAAGTCCAACCTTACATACATCCTTTACTGCCTGGACAAAAAGGTGTGCTATCTGAAAACTGCTTGGGTAGCAATGCTGTAAAGAAGCACTGGTTTATGCACAGATTTCCTGCAGTCCCCAGTGCCTGCTGGCTGCTCCTGGGAACATCATGGGATCTGGGAATGAAGTGTGTGAAGGTGTGCCAGAGTTCCTATGCCAAGGATCCGTGCAGACTGTTACAAACAAAACATATGCAGTCCACGTACTTTAAAATATATGTGCCCACATACAAACTCTATATCTCATGTGTTCTTATCCACCTAGTAAGAGATGGATCCTTCCTGTGACAGAACGGGGAACAGACGGAAAGATGCCTGAGCATGGAGTTACAAGATGCTCTGTTTACTCTTCATGAAAAAAATACACTTTTAAACGTTTTCTTTTTCCTTCTATTTAAAACGGAGTAGATCAGTTCAGCCGGTTTTTTTATACCTCTGCAACTTTAAGTAAGGTCCATATAGTCATGTGCCTAGATCGCAGCCGGTGTGTTTGGAGCGTGTTGATTATAGATGTGCAGTTTACAGCGGCCTGCCCGTCCCGTGGCGTGGGGGGTTTATACCCCCGGTAATACAAAGCACATCGGGGCTGTCAGGAGCTGCGGCCCAGCCCCTCCTGGGGGTGCTCTGCAAGGCGGGGGGGTATTTGTTTTATTTCTTTTCCGGCCCGTTTAAACTCCTTTTTCCCCCCTTTCCCACGAGCGCGGTTTCCCCGCGGCGGGCCGTGCGGGTGCTGCCCCCCGGCGGCGGCGGCGGGGAATGGCAGCGGAGCGGGGCTGCCCCGGCCGGGCGTGCCGCCCGCCCTTATGTAACGCCCTTATGTAACCCCGGCGCGGCCACCGGGGCCGGGGTGTCACCCCTGTGCCCCCGGGCCGGGGTCTCACCCCTGTCACCCGTCAGCCCCCGGCCGCGGGGAGCACCCGCCGCGCCTCTGGAATGGGGCGGACACAGGTGCTTGGCTCCCTGTGTGACCCAAAACCCGCCGCTCCGCCTGTGCCCGGGTTTCTCCCTCTGTGGGAACCAAGGTGGTGGCTGAGTACCTGCTCGAGGTGCCGCTGATTGCCCGGAGGTCCTGGGGCAAGGGAGGTGTTCGGAGCTCATGTGCACAGCACCCATAGATAGTTGGTCCAGACGCCCAAGTCTTCACGGTCTACTTAGATGACCTCTGCATCTCAAAATTGCTTCAGTGCTTTTCCCTACAAAATGAGCCTCTGCACTGATTCATTTTGAACTGGAAACTTACATGTTTGTTTGCTATTCAGACAATGCTATTATATTTCTGTATAACTCTCTCTGTTCAGAATGCTACAGCCTTGGTTAATATTTGTCAAACGGAGCTCCGACTGTCTAAACCACTGGGATGAGTTTCATTTTATATGTCATCAGCAGGGGCAGAACGAGGAGCTCCGTGCTTGGCCTGTTTGCTGTAGCACAGTCTCAGGGCCATTGCATCAGAGTCAAAACAAGGAGCAGCTTGTTTCCAAACAAGAAGCATGGAGGAAAGTCTTCTCTGCCTCCTTCCCTGTAAGGGAAAAGAGAGGCGAGAGGGGGGTGGTGGTGGGGGAAGAAAGTTATCTTTAACAGATTCTAAAAATGCCTTTTCCCAAATATGCAGTCAGTCCCTTCAAAGGTCTCTTTGTTTATTTTCAGGAAGAAACCCAAGACAGCTGAAAACCAGAAGGCGTCTGAGGAGAATGAGATTACTCAGACGGGTGCATGCAGCGCCAAGCCGGGCCTTCCCTGCCTGAACCTTGAAGCTGTTCCGTCTCTGAGCCCGGCCCTCATCCACTTTCCACATTCACCAACAAACCTGCACGCACACACAGGGTCATCTGATTGTGAGTACACCGACATGCTGCTGGGTTGTGCTGGGGTTCTTGAAAACATCTTCCTTATTGTGGACCAGGTTTTCCAGTTGGATGCTCTTTCCGCAGTGTCATAAGCAGGACTTCAGCGGGGTTTACCTTTTCCCTTCTTTGGGAATTGCCACTGAAACAGAGCATTTTTGTGTTAAGGTTGTGATAATGCAATCATGCAGGCAGAGGAAGCTGAGAGGATGTTGTTGGGTCAGGTTGCTGCTTCTTACAAATTAAAAAGGGAAGACCCCTCAAGCGTATCTCTGACCAAGCAGAACTGTAGTTGCTCCTCTCCAGGTACTCACGTGCTTCTTATTATCCAAGCACACCTGCTGACTGGGGGGCTTCAGCCTGTGCTGTATTGCAGTGAGAGAAAACAAGTGTCTGGCTCTGACACCCAGGATTGTAAAGGATTTCCACGAAGAAAGGGGAATGTTTTGCACAGAGGATCAATCTGTCAGAGTCTGGAAAATCCTTGTAGACCTGTGTGGTTGTTAAGTTTTAAGGCCCTTGTTTTGAGGGCATTCACTTTCAGATTACTCAGCATGGGTTAATGGGCCTTTTAAAAATGTTCTTTTCCATTTTGCCAAAAAATACAAAAATAAGGGAGGGAATGATTAAAACTGGATTTTGGAAAGTCATAACTTACCCTGTCAGCTCTTCAAAACATTGTCATTTCACAGTGGTCCCTGCCTGTAAGTCTTTTGGGCAAGAATGTGCAGGGTAATGTGAACCTCATCATTCAGTAGTTTTAGAATATATAGTTTACCTCTTCTGTGGTGGTTTTAGGATGTTGTAAAATTTACAAGAAGGGAGAAAAAGGAGAAGGACGATGACACTGTGTTTCAAGAGCTCGGAAGCCAACCAGACATTGCAAAAACCTATAAAAAAAAATCAGGGCATGACAATAAAAAAATCAGATTAAAAAGTATGTGTATTCTTTTCTTTTTTTAATTTAAAAATCCTGCCTCAGGGCCAAGCTTGGAAGCAGTCAGGTTATAGGGATGATCACTATCAAAATCACTTTAGCTGCAATTCATTCCTGTTGGCTTCTGACTTTATTCATTATGAGCTTCTGCGAGAGATCTTGATTTTAATAGAGCTGGTAAACATTGGGGAGACTTTCCTAAATCTCACCTGGTGATGTGGGGAGAAGAAAGAGATGTGAAACAATTGAACAGCAGGCAGCATGCAATTTAGTATATACAAGAATTCTCTTCAAATTGGAGATGTCAGGCTCTTTGTTAAAACTGGGGTTCAGTTTTGTCTTGTAATGTTTTCTGAAAACAAAAAGCTTGTGAAAAGATGCAAAAAATGAGCAGAACAACAAGAAAAAAATAATCCTTGTTTTCAAACAAAGAATCCCTTTATCCCATTCACAAAGATGAAAGAGTTCATTAGTAAATGGGATTTGAAACTTCACACTGATGTTTTTTGACAGTACAAATGGAAACCCATGAAAGCAACCTTAGGACAGAGGCCAGCAGGGATTGTAGGGAACTTGGAGAATGAACTCCTGCTTTTGCTTTCTGAGGTGGCCAAGTTCAGGGGTGAGGAATATTGGCAGAGGGCAGCAGTGGGAGGTGGAGCCTGCAGCTCTTCATGGTCTACCTGTTCTGTGGACAGTCTTTTAGACCCCTAAGTTTTTAATGTCCTCAAATCACCTTCCAGATGATCTCAAAGATCTTTTCCAACCTAAACAGTTCTATGTGATTCTATAAATATGAATAAACTGCAAAAGCAGATGAGATGCTCCTTTCACACTGAAAGCGTAGGGTTTTTTTCAGAAAAGATGTTTAATAACAATTTCACCGTTAATGTTGTTCTTCCATGAATTGTTGAAGTTTAGTTCCCAAAATACAGAGTCCTGTGAAAATTCAGGAAACTGTAAGACCTCTTGTGGTGTTGATCTCTGTTAGTTGATTCCATGTGCTTTGAAACCGATAGAAAAACTTCCATTATTCATGATGGGTTATGACCTTTAACAGGCTGTATTTGTTTGGGATGGCAGGCATATAATTATTGTTTGGCATACCCATGCAAAATAGCAATGCCAATTTCTCACATGAACTAAAATGAGGCATGCTGAATATTTACTGTATGTTTACTATAGCTTTCTCCCATGTTCTGTGGTAGATTTTTAATAATGCCTCAACCCTTAGTGCTGGAATATGTTCACTGACACAAGAGATCAATATTTTTGGCTCCCAACATTTAAAAAAGGCCCTCCCTGTCATTACAAATTTCTTCTGCATCACCTGTGGTGATGCTTTTTTTTCTTTGGGCCAGCAACACTTCCTGTCCTTCTCTCTGCCTTCTAGACAGTACAACATTCCTTCTGCTCCTTTGCCCAGACTATTACACTGCCTCTACCCCCCAGCTGGGCAGATTATATTTCCTTTTCGAAGGGCATTCTTCATTCTGGTGGGGAGTTTTGTAGTGGATGGCAAATAATATACATTAAAATTAATGTTAGATAGGAAGTTTGGGAGGAATTTTTGTTGAAAATGTCAGAAACACCAAGAAAGAGTCAGCACGGTAGAGTATGTCAATTCTTGGAAAAATGCACAGATGTACAGATGGTTTCATAAGGCCTCATTCATGTATTTGGGAAAAAAGGCTTGGATTTTATGGGCCCACCTATTCAAATCAGTTTGAAATCTTCACTGACCATTTTGCATGCACAGTCATTGGTTCTTGGCAGAAAACAACACCACATATTTATTATGAGAAATATTCAAAAGCCAATCTACTTTAAAATATCAGGGTGCTTTTGGAATGATTCAGATCAAAATACCTTTTTCAAGCATAGGGAATAAAAACTGTATGATAGCCATCTGCTCCTCAGCTGTAAAAAGCAGAGGTGAAGAAACTCTAAGCAATAGTCTGAATGCCAGTCTTACTGATACAAATAGTTAGCAAAAAAACCTAGGTAAAATCTTATGTTACACCCAATGTAATTTAGGGTTTAATTCTATAGCACAGTATGTTCTACATGCTGTTTCTGGTGCCACTTATTTCAAATGAAATTGCATTATTTCTCACACTGGTGGGATTGGATCCTAACTTTCCGGATTTGAACATTATATTTCCAGCACAGATGAATCCTTGAAGCAAAATCCAGAACGTAGGATGCACTGTGTCCAGTTCCATCTCTTTCAGTCTTGGGAAATGCTAACTCATGCAATGCAATTGGAGAAAAAATTTAGGGAAAGAGGTTCTTCCTGGGGTAACTGTTTTCATGTAGGACTTAGCAGATAAAACCCACCACTTTGAATTAATTTGGAATTAAGTGATAGAGTGAGCTGGTGGTGCGCCAGCTGAGTTATACCTCTAGCTACTCAGGTGTCACAGACAGATGTAGCTGCTTACCCAGAAGAAAGGTGTTTGTGCAAAAAGCTGCAAGGACAAGCACAGGTTCTGGAAAGGTTACAAAAAAAGCAAAGAAAAGCATGTGAGATTTGTGCTATTTGTAGTTTTTTACATACTTCCTTGCTTATTGATGGAGAATGCATCAAGTTGGTAGGGTTCTAGTTCAAAGGCTGAACTGCCTCAGGTAAAGCTTCTACAGATTCTGCTGAGAGGAAAAAAGTCATCAGGACTTGGCTGTATTTAAACTGGTTTGATCTGTATAGGCCACTTATTTCAAGAGGCTTTCAGAAAGCATCTACATCTATATATGTTTTGCAAGTGCCAAGAGATAAGATCATTTTGGCAGAAACTTTCTCAGAGATACAATCAGACAAAAACTTCATTCAGGCTCTGATGTATGCATCTTAACAGATGTGTCCGAACTCAAAGGAATCCCATGGGAACAGTGCAACTGAATCTCTTTGTCTCTATTGATAGTTAAAAGAGTTATTCTTAGATATTGGATGGTCCATCTGTGAAGGAATTTGTTCCAGACAAGACAAAAGCAACATCTTTGCAAAGAGTTTCCATGGGACTGAGAGACAGGTTGGACAATCACTGGAAAAACTTCTGAAGCAATTTTTATGATTTTAGAGAACACAGAATTCTTGCTGAGGGCTGAGATTCTGGTAAGAAATGAGTTGAGAAGGAAAGTAAGGCACGAATAATTCTTGAAAAATCCATTAAACAATCATTGGCAAGATGTTGAAATAGGGAAGGGCTTTCTTAAGTTATGTTTTAGCAAGGGACCAGGGAGATTTTGTGCATTCAATAGAATGCATTTTATAAACACTGTCAATGATATCCCCTACATGCTCAAGTAACGTGGCTGAGTTGGTCCAATTCCAGCATTTTTCAGCTTTCCCTGGATGGGAACTTTGATGCAGTCTTGTTTTCTTTTTTTCCTTCTAAGTTCTGATTTTTGTAGCTTCATAGCCTTCCAGGATAGCAGGAAAAGGCAGAGAGGGACCCTCACAACGTTCCTGAACTCCACAGGGCATTGAGAGCGGATATGGGAAGTCTGGGTTTTTATGTTCTTGAGCAGGTAGAAGAACCCACCATTCCCTGCCCATGAATCTGCGAGTGTGCTTTGCCTGGGGCTGATAGAGAGGTTAGATGGATCTGAAGGTGGTTTGGCTTCATCTTTATCTTCTAGGTTTCCTGTGTTTCTCTTTGAGGTTCTGTGGCAGGAAGGGAATGACTGCATGCCCTCATGGTTTTCCTTTTCCCTCCAGAAAATGTGCTGTGATTCCCTGGGAACTCCTCTGGATCTTTCAAATGATCTCCACTCTCAGTGAGGAGGAGAGGGGCCCTGTTTCTATCAGCTTCCTTGTTTATAGGCAGACAGTATGTCAATAGTATTTTCCTCTGTATTTTTGCTAATCTATGTGTGGTATGTCTTAGCTAATGCTGAATATTTTTAGGTTGTTTTTGGTGACCTAAGAAATGGTGTATGTTTAGATATCTATTTTAGATGATATAATAATAATGATGCAGGCCTTTTCTGTAGAAAGCTAAACTGAAAGCAAGGGTACCCATAGTTCTCAGATACTAGTGTCACAACACTTAATTATACTTTCATCTGGAAGAATATTTGAAATTTTACTTAATAAATGCTTCGCTTTTTAGTAGTCTTAAGTGGTTTCTCTGTCCTGTACACTTACATTTCTGTTTATAAAACTGTCAAAGGAATGACTTGTTTTTTTCATAGAAGCTTGAATTGAGTAGAGACAGAAATAAGTACAAGTATGCAAAATTCTAAGCTGAGCTCACCCTGCCTCTGTTAAAAAAGTCATCACAATACACTGAAGAACTGGCAGTGTAAAATGTTGAACTACTGATAGGAACTGGTCTCTATATTCCTAATCAGTACGCTAAGTGAGTTTTGTCAGGTTGGTCTCTCGGGCTTTTCTTCTCTTGAGAAATGACTAATAGCATATGGTACTTCAGTTATGAAATCAGCAAGTATGTTTTCAGAAGCAACTGTGTGACTTTGGAGCCTAAGTTTCACTGATGCGTAAATCACTTACATTTCTAACACATAGATGCCTTTGAAAATTTGTCTAATTATCCTAAATGTTGATTCTCTTATTTGATGACCCTGTAATACTGGCTTGATGCTAGGTTGTCAGTTCTTGTGGTATTCAGTGCTTTTCTTACTGCTCTCCATTTAGAGCTCTCAGTGGTAACAGGCATAATCTCAGCTTTGGTTTAAAACTGCCATGCAAGTTCCTAGCATTTGATTTCAGGGAAGAACTTGAAGATATGTCCTCAGTGTATCTATTCTTTCTAAATACCAGGGAAAAGGATAAGGTTTATTGCTCTTTACAGTTCCATAGCTTCTATTCTTGAAGTGGCTGAGTTGGTAATACTGTGGTATTTCTAAGTCATGCTGCAGCTGCCAGGACATACTGAAACTGTCCAGTAAGATATCTGCAGTCTGAGTTTACTTGTTAATGTCTTCAGAGTCTACCCCCTCCAGGATTTTTATGACCATTCTTAAAGTAGTGAGTCTTCCAGGAAAATCCTTATTTTATATATTGGATGAGTGTTTCAAAAGTTTCACTCGTGAAACGAAGGACTGATGAATAGTGTACAAATATCTATGGCTGTTCAATGTATTAAGATGTTCTGGTACTTTTTTGTTATTTGTGATTTTGTTTGGGCTTTTTTTGTTTTGTATGTGGGTTTTGTGTTTGGTTTGCTCATTTTTTTTAATAACAGTCTTCAGAGCAGTGTCCTTCTTCTATCAAACTCCATATTGAAAATTAAAGCAATAATTTCAATTTCACTGTAAAGTTTCTGTAACTTCTTTAATTACCTTTACTGCTTCATATACCTGTAGTCTAGCTAACACACTGAGCTAACACACTTGCCTCCTTAATCTATCAATCCCTATAATCTACTGCACTTCCCAGGTACCAGTCACTGCCATGTAAACTTTCTCTGTCTGATATGTTCAAATAATGTTTCATTGCAGTATTTGTCTTTACGCCTTTAGTAACTTTTTATCTAAACTTCCTCTTCACCCTATGTAATCTTTGTTTTACATCTAGCGTGCTACAGTTTATGCTCAGTTCTATTAGTGTCACTTGGGCATGATTTCCATGTTTGGAAGAATACATTTTCAGCTTTAATGAACTCTTATACCTTGTTATTTAACCACTGTAGCATTTTCTACTTCCTCATATTTCTGTTGTTGTCCTTGGATGTGCATATGGACTTTATTAAAGTATTAAGGCCACCTCCCTGCTGATGTTACAGATTTTACTTCCTTATCTTTTCCTTTCAGACTCTTTCTGACTAACTTCCTCTACTTTTTTTCCTTTTAAGAGTTGTTCTTCACAAAGTTGCACATACCAAAACTGTCAGTTTATGTGATTTGCTTGAAGGACGTCAAATAAAGCCATGCCAATCATTGTTATTTTGTCTTAACCACACGTGCTACTGCTGTCATCTCCTCTGTCCTAACTGGGTGAGAAGATTAAACCAAATGTACCGTTTTGCTAATGTGGTCTGCAGAGGGGCAAGTGACTCTTGCTTGAAGGAAACTAAAGCAGCTACATCTGCTTTTGTCCTACTGTGAGTAGTTAAAATGCTGTGAAGCTAAGTGCTTGCACCTCTCTTGGTTAGTCCTTTGCATGCTATATGGAGACACCTTCCATGTTTTGAGAAACATTGAGTGGTGCATTAGTTTGTTGCAATGACGCAGCTTCAAAATTGCAGGTGTGAAAACATAATTGGTCACCTGCTCCTTTTTCGCTGCTGTGACCTGTTTAGCATTGGAGCTTTTTGCCCTTTTCCTCTCAGCTTCCACAGTCACTTTCTCATCTTTTCTCTTGTTTGCCTTTGGTAGAGTAGCCATGTAATCTTTGTGCTGTGATCCCCCTCAGTAACTTTAGAAAAAGGTAGGGCCAAACCAGTATTCAAATAAGAGAAAACCAAAACAATTCTTGCATTGTTCTCCACTGAACAGCTGAACAAAGAGAGCTCTTTCATTAAAACCTTTTTTGAACTGAAGCCTTAACGTGGTACTGGAGGAGAACCTGAAACATAAAACCTAGAAACTGTTTAATACCACCTACTAATGTTTATAAAGTGTGCTAGGAGATGTTGTGGGGGAAAGTCATTGTATTTTCACAAGAAGTGTGGTGTTTGATCTACTCCATAGGTGAAAGTCAGTTGTAAGCCTGTCAGAATGTCAGTAGACTTCATTTGCATTGAGGTATTTGCCTTGCAGACCACAGTTCTGGCTGGCATCGTGCGTTTGGATTCCCGAGGACATTAATTACTGTTGTTTATAGAGGGGATGCCATTGTGCCATCTTTTCATTTATGTTTTCTGTGACTGTTTTCATTGTCCACAGAGCCATTTGCAAGGCTAAAATAGCATAAGATATAGTCTTATGTACCTACCACTCAGGAACTAGCATTACAAACACAATTCAAGATCTCTAGTTAATCTATTAGTACAAATAGTTCCTTGAGGAATTAACTGCACCTATGAAAAAAAGATAAACAAATACTAGAACCTCTCCTCATCCCAGCTTTGTTGTTTTAAACACTGAAAGGATCTCTGCCTGACTGGGAAGTGTAATATATACTCTGTATCAATCTGAGACATGTGGTAAAATGCTTCTCCTCTTGAAAGCCCACAGGAGAGAAGTAGTATAAATTAAGAGTAATCTCACAACAGCTATTTTTGAGTTCTTAACCAGTGAAAATGTAAGTGTAGCAATATTGTGCATCTATTAAAAATCTTGAAAGGCTCTTTATAACTAGATGATAGGAGTGATAACGTGTAATTTATTGATGTTACACAGATAGAGAAGAAATCCACAAAGTAGCAATTTTTATGTGAAAGGGGTATGATAGAGGAAATAAAAACAGAGAAAGGGGCTTCTCCCCATAGTTTCATGCCTGTGTGGGCAACCATGTCAATTTGAACAAAACTACCTTGTGCTTTGATCCTATCCTACATTTCAAAACAGGGCATATTCCGTGTATTCAAAAGTAAAACTCCCAGATTCTGTCTCTAATGTTCTTGGCTGAGGGTAGAATGTGCCTGAAGGCAGACCTGAGAAATAACTCTCATGCACTGCATTAGTATCACCTGTTGGTGTCTGTATGCTTGTGTATACATGTAATTCCAGGGCCTTTTCCCTGGGGGATGGCGGGAAGCATTGGAACTGGGAGTGTACATTTAATGCTAGAAATACGTCTGACGATATTAAGCCACCCAGCAATGCTGTATTCTTGTTTATTGCCTTGATTTATTAAAGCATTCTGCCATCTCTTTCTGTTCCTATCAAAATTAAGTAGGTGATTTTGAAAATAAGTCTGCTCCCAGAGATTGCAGAGGTCTCAGTGAGGATGGAAACTTTCCCTGTGGCCTTCAGCATTGTTGACATAAGCATGTGTTGTTTCCCACTGATATTTAAATCTGAATTACAAGCAGGCCCGAACACTCATCCCATAAACTCAAAATAAAGAAGCCACAGTCCAAAACAGTATGAATATCTGTCTCACGATATTTCTAAGTTGAAAGATTCACCAAAGCACCCAGTTGTACTAGTTAACAATTACCCTTTCACTGGTAGATAAAAAAGATAAATGGAAAAAATAACCAAATAAAATCTAGCATTTTCATGTGATAGCTTTCCTCTACTCAGGGCTGAGACAGAGTCACTGGAAGACTAAAAGAATCCTTTTGTCAGCCCTGAGGACTGGCATTTCTGATTTTTCATCCATCCCTTGTTTCTCCCATTAACCAGTAGTTCTGTGACCAGAACAAAATCTCCTGCATGGAAAGGCCTTTCTCTGGAACCACAGAGTATAAGCAGTGCTCTTCTGCAGGCAGCAGAATACTCAGCCGTATCTGAGAGCACCCTTTTCCTAACAGACTGCTACAAACACTCCCTGTAGAGGATTCTAGCTTGAATAGAAACCTTCTAAACAGGTAATTACCTTAAGAGGTTTTAATCTATATTTTCCTTTTAACCAAAGCCCACAGGCTTTCAGGCTTACTGTATTTAACCACATTCAGGATGATAAGCTTTTCCTCCATGTCTTTCTGCCTGAGGGAAAAACCTAACAATACAGGGTGAACGTGAAAGAGTTCATGGAATAGCAATTTTCTCTTTTGGAGACGTGTTTTAATATATTTGTACCTATTATCCTTCTAATTCATTCCTTCTCCAGACTCAACTCCCACCTCCAACCCCAGCCCCTTCTCCTCCCTAAGCAATGTTTCTGAGAGAGGATATACATTTATACAGTCCCGCACAGCAAGGTAACCAAAAGTAATCCTTATCCACTTTCCTTATGGGTATTCAGTCTGAAATACACTGTTAGGATTTAAACAAAAGCCCTTAAAGCAGGTGAAGGTATTCTTAAGGACTAGAGTAATCTTTTAATCAGGACCACAGAATAGCAAAATAAATCACTTTGTTTGCCTACATTTTCCAAAAAGTTGTTGTTTTGGGTTTTTGGGTTTTTTTCAAGAAGCATCCTCCTATTCTTTGTTTGAGTGGTTAGTGCTCACACCATAACTCCTCCAGCGCTGCCGGCCCATCTCACCCCTTTCATGTTCAGTGGCTCTTTTGCTGCAGGTCCCCCAGTGCAACAACCACAGCTGGCACTGGGAAGGAAAACTAGCAATAGAGGCACCTAGATTTTTAAAGACCCAAACTGCCATAAATGTATAGCCAGTTAAAACAGTTGGACCATGCTGGGGCTTGGCAGGATTGTGCACGACTCCCTGGGAACAAATGAGTGTGGTTGAAACAGTTTTCCTGTATAACAGGAAAATGTTCCCCGCTAAAGAAGGGATGAGCACAGCCTCATTTCTCTTCCTAGGAGATGGTGCCATCATGTGGCCACGTTGTTTTCTCTGTTTCCAAATTTAAGAGACCAGTTGTACAGTTTTCTCCCTTTACATTTTTTTAAAAGAGCATTAAAATGCTATTTGGCAAGCTTATATTTTGCTAATGTAAGTGGCTTACAGCTGGCCAGGGCACAGGAATTAACACCCTTGTAATGGTATGGCCAGCCTATTGAAATCCCCATTAACATAGCTGTGATGACAACCTCAGTAGTTCTGTTTGTGTTGTACATGTTGCTGGGAGGTGTTGTGGATACCTACAGGGGAGGTATCCCCCATCAGTGTGGTCTGTGTCTGTGTTAGGGGGGTATGATAGCACGGTTGTAGCAGCAGGGAGCTGCAGACAAGGTCTGAGAGAGGAACTGAGATAAACAGAGTGTGTGTATATCTGTGCCAGCATTTAATGTGCAGGCATATTGGACTGGACCCTAAATATGTGCCTGGGAATGAAAAAATGGCTTTTGCCTATACCATCTTTAAAGTATCTTTGAAATTCCTAAAACAGCAAGTATACAAATTGGACTGAAAGTGGGAAAAGTAAATACCCTGGCTAAAAATGTAGTACTTCTCTAAGTTAAAAATAGCTGAACATGCTGTAACATTTTGAAGGCTTTGGTCACCACACTGCTATGATTTGGAGCCAGGTTTTATGAGGTGTTTTACGGTTGTAGTCGGGTGCTGACCATAAAGAGGTATAGAGAAAGTAAAGCGCTAGAGCAGTTTGAGAGGAAAACTTTTTTGTGAGCCTGGAGAACAAAATTTGAAGAGACCTATGAGTTAATTACTGATCTTTCTTAAGTGTTCTTTATCCAAGGAAGACAAAACAATTTGTTAGGATTAATTAAGGCAGGCAGTCCTGTTGGATGGGGTGCATGGTGCTGTCCTTGTTCTACATGTGGAGCAAACTGAGGCACAGACATTGCCACCTGTGGATTGTTGGGCAAACAGGATTAGGGCTGATGGACACCTCCCGTGGTCTTTCAGGAGAAGCATAGGAAGGTGACTCACTGCCTGCTCCCCAAGAGGGTAGGCTGAAATGGAGGCTTTTATGCTGGGATTTATGCCCACTGGATATAGAAACCGTTTTATGTGCAGAACACCTATGGTTAAGTCTTCAGTTTTGTGTAAAATGGATATCTCATCATTAGGTACATGCTAAAAAGGACAGGGCAATTAACTGAATAAATCATCCATAGGAAATTCGCTGAACATTCTCTAGCCTGCAGAAAAAGTCTGTCTCCTGAACAAAGTTTCAGCAAACTCTTTCTTGTGTGCTGTCTCTTCGGTATGTTTTATCCTTGGAGGATAAGGTTCTGTTTGTATGTGCATGCATTTATGTCTTTCAAACAAATGTAGTTATTAGCGATGAAATTTAGAGAAGTTTGACAGTTTTCAGAACGCAGTGATTCTTTCTTGCATAGAGTGTATTACTGACACATTAATAGATGTTGTGCTGGTAAAAATACAGTACTTCCTGTTAAATGTAGACTGCTACATATTTTGATTCTAACAACAATCTGGTAGGGTTAGGGCAATTTGTATAGTGTCATCTGGTGTTTGTTTTGGATAGATATTATAGAAGGAGATACTGATTTTCAAGATGTTCAAGCAGATGATTGGGTGAAAACTCCAGTAAACCTTTAAAGCAACAGAAAGCAAGGGCTACTCCTGGTCAGATCTCCCACTGAGGATACAAATGTTCTTCTATGCTCCTGAAACTCCATATAAGCTTTTCCTTTTGCAGGCCCCTGCTTAGAATGAGGCCAAATATTCAGGAGACTCAGTCTGAGCAGGAATGTCTAAATTGGCCTCTCCAGTATCTTTGAGAAGTTAGACATTACCAGGTTTTAAGGATTTGAAGTCTGGTCACTTCCCTGAGTGGAAGAAGTGTTGCTGTGCTAAATTGGTCCCAGAGAGTTGGAACCTGATGCAGAATTAATTTTGTGTATGTGAACACTACAAAGGAATTTTTGCTCTGTTAATCCAGTTTTATTTTAGAGTAACTAACTTTAGAACAACAGAAAATAAAGCTTTATCAATTGGGATAAATCAGGTCATTGGAGCTGAAGAAAGCACCCATGGTTATGGTGCTAAGTTTGGAATGAGACACTGGTATATGGAAATGAAAAAGCCTCTGTGGAAATTGTGGGTCTATAGTAGCTTCCATATGTTGCAGTGCAAATGCTGTATTTCCACTGAACTGTTGTGTTTATGTGAGACATAAGAGAGATTTTCATTCCCACTTAAGGGTTCTTTACTGAGATATATCTTTCTTAAGGGAAATCTGTTTTGATAACAGGGTTTTGTTTGCTTGAGTTAATTCTGTAAGGTCTTTAAAGAGTATCATATATGATGATATATAGGCCACTCTTTGATTCACCTCCATGAGCTAGAGTACGTTATCCATTTTAGGGCTGCATTTTAAGTGAAAGAAAGACTGGATAGAAGACAGAAGAAGATAAGAATGAGGAGAATACCTATAACCAGTGAGAATAACTTGAAGACCCAAGTTTGTATTCCCTAGAAAAGATAGGTCTAAAGAAGAAAAGTGAGGCACCTTACAATATATGAGAAAGTGCTATGAAGAGGGAAGTGGTCAAAAATTCTCCCTGTCTGCTGGAGGAAATGATGAATACTTGGTTTCAAAGTTACATACTAGGACATCTTTCTTGCTGGAAAGATAGCAGACAGTCTGTCTGGGGAAGAAGTGGAAATCCCCGACAACGTTGATTTTTTGCAAACATGGTAGACAAATTTCTGAAGAGATAGGCTAGTTAAATTGTTCCCACCATGAGGAAAAGGAGCAGACTAGATGACTGTCTGAAGAACTTAAAGCATCCTTTTGATACAAACAGGAGGCATCCAACACTCGGTGTGAAGACCAAGGATTAGAGAGTTCCAAAACCACCTGTGGCAGAAGAAGAGAGTAAGGAGTAGATGATAATGGTTGTCTCCCACAGCACGTTAGTTAGGCTTGTTGTGCTCCCAGGAACTAGTGACTGGATTATTGATGCACAGAGAAACAGCTTCAGAAGCAGGAGGAAGGCCTACCAAGCCTAACTTCCACAGCTTTATCTTAGCCCAAGGTGTTCTCCCAACTAGGGAGGCCCTTGTCATGTTGATGTTAAGAATATAAGGATACCATATGATGTACAAGATACAATGCCTCCAACTTTTCTACTATGTCTCAAAGTGTGTGTTCTTAATGCAAGGGCTGAGAAGGTTGTCAGGAAGACAAACTAGGCAAATATTTCTAGCTAGTTCTAGTGGAACTTATCTAAGTATTAGTGAGATGGGTTGCCAAACAATTTTCTAAATGCTACTGCAGAAGATTGAGGCTAAAACTCAATCTGTATCTCTCTCAGCAAGTCTACCAGTTCTCAAGGATATAAGACGATTATTCTCTTTCCCCTGTAAGCATGAAAGCAAGACAGAGCCTTTGGGTTTCACTCTGCTAGTAATTCTTGTGAAAAAGCACACAGTAAGTTTCCAAAAAGAGCTTGGATTCCAGTGTCCTAGGCAGTTTTGCTTCAGGTGCAGGCTCTGCACCGAGCTACTGCTGAGTTACAGTAGCTGTGGTGGATTCATCATCACTGGGTTTCTAGAAACGGTAGTCATTACTGTGCAATGAGCTTTGAGATTCTGTGATTTTAAAGGACACTAGAGAAAATCAAATTCTCTGATATCCTTCAGTTATGAGCATTAAAGCTGTCAGCAATTGGCTTTGCAGAAAGGGACATCTAGTGGCTGTACAAAAAAATCCTTACTCAATGCATTTTAAAATGCACTATGTAGTCATTTGCATTTAACCTACAGTCTTCAGTATTCTGTGCATCTTTTTATCTCTACTACACCATGTGTTTGCTGGGTGGTAATTTTTTATGGGTTTGGCAAACAAAAAAATCACCTTTGTGAGCCATAACTTTCTAGCTTTATGTAGGTATCTGTATGGTAACTTTGGCAAATAGAAAGCTGCCTCAGGGCGTGCTTGATGTACCTCACTGCTGCATTTCCACATTTGCTATAGCATCTTCCAGGAGCCCACTGCCTGCTGTTTCCTTCTGCTATTGCCTTCCTCTTTGGTACTGTACTTGGAGAGGTTGTCATTGTTATTGTCATGGTAAAACCTACTTTCTTTTGAATGCCCGTAGCATAAAAGTCAGCAGGAGGGGTGGATGAGATTCAGGGAAACACTAATCTAAGCATTCAGTCATGTATTACACAACAAAAGTTTTTCCCTTTCCCATCCACGTTGTGTTCCTTCTTACTAGTTGAGGATGAATTCCATGCATGTTTCTGTGAATAGCCTGACAGTTTAATCGGTACATTTGCATACGGGCAAATGAAGCTTTTTTCAAAGTTGCACAGTAATATGTTTCACCTTTATGCCATGCCAGCTTCAAATTGTATCCCAGGAGGATTTCAAATGTGCATAATCTGTGCAGTTGTCTGGGCTTTTTTTCTTTTTCTTTTTTTTTTTTTTTTTTTTTTAACTGGCAAATGCCTATTCATTGCCCATCTGGGTAAGAATGGCCTTTGCATTTTCACATCCATTCTCTCCTATATGGTTTGTGAATACCCCTCCAATCAGAACTTGCTTCACAGAAAGGGGACAAAACCATTTTACAGGAGTTTCTCAGAATAAGTCCATTGGGATCTCTACATCATGTTTACTGGACAAAAAAAAAGGGGGGGATACTTAACAAAGACCACTTGAATTTCCCAGAAAGGTTCCCACTGTCTCGAGTTTAAAAGAGTGGCAGGCCTGAGAAGAGCCCGAGACAGCAGCCTTTTTCCTGAGCCAGGCATTCTGTGCAGTGACGAGTAGGTGAGTGTGCATGTGTATAGCTGGGTCTTGTGAAGAGCTGACACACTTTCTGGCTTGTCCAAGGCTCTAGTAGCCTTTGTCAGAATGTGGCATTTACTTCGAATCAAACCTGCATTGGCAAGTCCGCGTTTTAAGGGGAGCATCACCTTTGGACTTTCAGCTTAGAACAGCATAAAGTAAGGGTCAAGCACAAATATCTGTACCCAGTTTCCTGCGGAGCAGGAGAGAATCTACAAGGGACAGCAGGTTTTGCTACAGACCAATCTCCCAGTCTCTGCAATTTGTTAAAACTGGTTTTTATACTGCTGTGGTTTGTGCAGTAGTGTCTCTAACACTGTTGCACATTACTTGATTGCCTGGACTTCAGATAGATACAGTTTATAGGGTTGAATATCAAGGAAGATGGCCTAGAAGAATCATCCTCAAAATCTGTATTAGCTTTTTTTACCATTTGTTGTATGCCTCTTCTACCCACCTTTCTTGTTTTATCCTTAAGGAGTTAAATTTCAGTTGTTTCTCAATTGGATAAGTTATATTTGTTCTAATTTCACTTGAAGAAGCAAAGAAAGGAGGAAAGGGTTTGTTTTTTTTTTAAGGGCAGACTTTGTTATGACCAATAGGAACAACAAAAAGTACTCCAAGCTGTTTATAAAGTGACTCAATTCGCTTTCAGACCAGATCTTACACCACAAGGTGCATCCTAGATTAATTCCTGCAGGAGAGCTATTCACATCACTCTTATAAATGCAAACAAACCTCTTTTCTGTGCCATGATTAACCCCAGCTGCCTGATTTCATCAAGCCTCTAGCAACCAAATACACTGTGGCTACACAACTGAATTCCCACAACCAAGACCTGAGAAGAGCTGTTGAAACATATATGAAGCTTGTCCTTTCTCCTTTCTGTAAATGATTTGTGGGTAGGTGGCAGAATTCACTTTCCCAAGAAGTCATCCAGTCTCATGATGCATATCACACCTTTCTGGAAAGGAATTGTTCTGAGAATGCATTTTTCAGAGTTCCACTCACAAAATTAATTTTATCTGCCAAGGGGCATAAGGAATAAAGTAGATTTCTCTGCACCTGCTCAAATCAAGAGACCTGTCTTTAGCCTCTCCGATATGTGTAGAATATTCCACACTGTGCACGTGCAAGGTAGGATGTTTGGGTTATTGAGTTGGACTGCTTCATATTCCTTTTTATTATCAAATTTCTCATTTGACAAAGCAGACCATAAAGTCATGTTTCTGTGAAAAGGGAGTCCTGAGATCAAACCAAGTAGTCGTTGATACTACTCAAAGGAAGACAGAGATAAATGGGTAGCTATACAATCACTTGCTATGGCCTACAGTAGGTCTTAAAAAGACATGTCATCTGTTTATTGTTAATCTTCTACCCTTCTGTTGCCCCACCACTGCAAAGCTTTTGCCAAGGATTCTGACATTTTATGTAAGTACATTTTGGATTCTTGTATGATCTGACATGTTGGGAAGGGAAGCATCCTGCAGTGCCCTGGAGGCCTCCTGGAGAATTACTCCATCTGGAAGGAGGAGGAAATATATCTCTCCTGTACATGATTTTGTGTAATACTAATTGCAATGCACTTCAATGCCTAAGATGTTTTTTCAGTCCTGTGGTCAGTCTCCAAAGAGGAAGAAACTTCCTGCTAAGCTTATGAACAAGACAGATGTATTTCACAACCTCCATCATATTGTTAGTGGTTTCCTCCTTGTTTCTGCTCTGTGAGCATCCCTGCAGTGTGCTAATCGCACATGGCAATTAATACCCTTCTGGTACTGGTTGGTTTACATCTGTTAACATCAGTCTTCTTCAGACAGTCTGGCCCCACCGTGATTTCCAGTTCCTGACCTTTGCGCTTCCCTTCTATCATCAGCTACTTCAGAGAATTTAAATGACCACCTGTGTGCAAGGTGGTTTCTCTTTGAAGCACCTGAACAGAGGGTGCTTGATATGTCACAAGTGAATAAATGGGAAGGAAAAGGCAGAGTAGAGAAGATGCCTCCTTTTCCCGCAAATTGTACTGAGCAGTGTTCTACTGCCTGTGTATGAGATATAAAGCACTCCTTAGCGTGGAGCAGAGAGACATTGTTGGGCTAAAAGGGGTGTATATACCTTTCAGCCCCTTTCAATGCTGCTTATTTGCTCTGTATTTTTCCATTAGACAGTGACAGTAAGTTAGCTTCATTTACTCATGCTTCCTTACCAAATTTTCCTTTTGGATTCTCACACATTGACAAGTAATTGTGGCAAGAAAGGTAGCTTTTGTAGGAATATTCAAGACAAAATGCCTATAATACTGCTGGTGATTTAGCATTACTTTTTTCTGTGCATTTTTCTAGGAACCAAGGTGATGTATGTACTACAAATGCTAAGATAAAAAATTACTAACGCTGTTTTATTTGTTCACCATTCAAAAGGCTGTTGGTTCTTCATAGTTAAAAAGTGAAACCACAGTTTCTGCCCATTAAAATCTGAATAAAAGAAAAAAATGGTAAAGAACAGGAAAGGAAATGAAAAAGCATTAAAACCAAAGGAAGCAAGATGAAGATAGGGAACAGTGAATTGAGAGATGAAGAAGCTAATCTTCAGTCACTTGTAAAAGTTAATTTTGAAGATTATTTTGGCTCTGTACCCGAATTGGTTAGATGCTTTTCTAAACTGTTCTCTATTTAGATTGTTCAGCCAAACTAAGACAAAATCTTCCTTGGAGTAAATGTCTGTAATTTTCCAGTTTCTGTCAAGTAAATAACAGCAGGAGAACATTTGGTTTTATATGATAGCATTCTGCTGCAAGTCAGAACTTGGGATATGCTAAAAATGAAGGGGACAGCTCATGTTAACTTTTTGCTTTGGGTTCTTTCAGAGGACTGTTTGTCACTATTGGGTAGCAAATGTTCTAAACCACAACCCCAGACAAAACTGTGTGTGGGATTTTAGGAACATTTACAGCCTAAATCTTGAAGCAGATTTGAATTTTACAAAGTGATTGCCAGTTTTTTTCACTGTACTGTGAAACGTAGAATCCAAATTCCTTAAAATACCAATCTAGATAGAAATCACATTTTCATATATACTCTTTGCATTAACAACTTAGGGTCATTAAAGTAAGATTCTGATATCTTCTGGCATGGGTCCATATCCAAACAGCTTAAAATCCAGGTTTAATCCATGTACTCAGTGTTTACAATTGGCTAGCTCTAAGCTTTTTAAAGCCAGAAAAACTGGTAGGAAGTCCAAGGCCCAGTAATGTGATTGGAATTCAGGCCCAGCTACACCTGTCTTCGTTTGCTTTTGTCCAAAAACTCAGGACTTGAGCATCTGCAAATGAGTAGTGAAATTTACTTCTAGCCTTATAAAAATGATGCCTTCTTACCGATGTCTTTGTGTGTGATTTTTACAGTACAATTAGTTCTGCTTACCCAGTGGCAGTGCTCTGACTGTGGCCCTGCAGAGGACAAGATTCAATCTGTTCTTTCTTTTCTTTTTGTGTCACCTGCTTTGCTACAGGTAACATCAGTTGCAAGGGGATGACAGAGCGCATTCATAGCATCAACCTTCACAACTTCAGCAATTCTGTGCTCGAGACCCTCAACGAGCAGCGCAACCGTGGCCACTTCTGTGACGTGACGGTCCGCATCCACGGGAGCATGCTACGCGCCCACCGTTGTGTGCTGGCGGCTGGCAGCCCCTTTTTCCAGGACAAACTGCTGCTGGGCTACAGTGACATCGAAATCCCCTCAGTGGTGTCAGTCCAGTCTGTGCAAAAGCTCATTGACTTCATGTACAGCGGGGTGCTGCGGGTCTCACAGTCGGAGGCCCTCCAAATCCTCACAGCTGCCAGCATCCTGCAGATCAAGACTGTGATTGATGAATGCACAAGGATTGTCTCACAAAATGTGGGAGAGGTCTATCCAGTGATTCAGGATTCTGGCCAGGATACACCCAGGGGAACACCCGAATCAGGCACCTCGGGGCAGAGCACCGACACAGAGTCTGGCTACTTGCAGAGCCATTCTCAGCACAGTGTGGACAGGATCTATTCGGCCCTCTATGCGTGTTCCATGCAAAATGGCAGTGGGGAGCGCTCCTTTTACAGCGGAGCTGTGGTCAGCCACCATGAAACAGCCCTGGGACTGCCCAGGGACCATCACATAGAAGACCCCAGCTGGATTACCCGGATCCATGAACGGTCACAGCAGATGGAGCGGTACCTCTCCACCACTCCAGAGACCACACACTGCCGCAAGCAACCACGCCCTGTCCGAATCCAAACCCTGATGGGCAACATCCATATTAAGCAGGAGATGGAGGATGACTATGACTACTATGGCCAACAGAGGGTGCAGATCCTTGAGCGCAATGAGTCTGAGGAATGCACTGAGGACACTGACCAAGCAGAGGGCACTGAGAGTGAGCCCAAAGGGGAGAGTTTTGACTCGGGAGTCAGTTCCTCCATTGGCACTGAGCCTGATTCCATGGAGCAGCAGTTTATGGCTGGTCTGGGCCGGGATGGGCAGCAAGAACCTTCTCAAGCAGATCAAAGTGACGTCCCTGCTGATGGCACTCAGCCACAGCAGCAGCAGCAGCAACATGTAGATGCCAACTCTTCCTCACCAGAGAGAAGCAATGACGTTGAAATGGACAGCAAAGTGCTCACAGTCAATAACAGCACCGAAAAGGGGGCTTTGCAGCCTTCTGTCAACACAACTGTTGCCCAACCATTGCCAACCACACAGATCTACTTACGCCAGACAGAAACCCTCACCAGCAATCTGAGGATGCCACTGACTCTGACCAGCAACACTCAGGTCATTGGCACAGCTGGCAACACCTACCTGCCTGCCCTTTTCACCACGCAGTCCGCTGGCAGTGGCCCTAAGCCTTTTCTCTTCAGCCTGCCCCAGCCTTTAGCTGGCCAACAGACACAGTTTGTGACAGTGTCCCAGCCTGGCCTGTCAACCTTTACTGCCCAGCTGCCAGCCCCACAGCCCTTGGCCCCATCTGCGGGCCACAGCACAGCGGGCGGGCAAGGCGAAAAAAAGCCTTACGAGTGCACTCTCTGTAACAAGACTTTCACCGCCAAACAGAACTACGTCAAGCACATGTTTGTACACACAGGTAAGAGTACTTCCCTTTGGCTTGTGTAGGAAGCCAGAGAAAGTCCTTCACAGCCATTGACTTCACAGCCACATCCCCTTTGCCAACATGCCAGCCCCCAGCATAAACAGGAGAGAGGGGTTATCAAGGGAGCTGGTACAGCTGAGCACTTCCCGAGCTTACTGTGCTGAAGTTGAGCCCCTGCAGAAATGTACAGATCTCGTGCAGGGGCCTAACTGTGCACAGTGCAGAAACAAGCTCATTTTACTTGGAGTAAAATGTGTCCTGCATCTGCCCAAGGAAGTGGTAAGGATTTGTTGTGTCCTGCAAGCTGGCCAGGCAATATTAAGTGGAAGTGGCATGAGGAAACTGTAATAAGTCAGAAGAAAAACTGATCTTCTAAGAAAGGTCATCCCCCTCTAGGTTTTAAAGCTAGGGGACTTTAAGCTCAAGTGATGATGACTGGCATGACGTTGGGCAAAGTCATTACTGGTGGAGGTGCAGACATAGGTCCAGGCCTAGATGTTGCACACACTCCACATATTTTCTAGATTGCTCATATTCCTATAAAAAAGTAAATCTGGAGTTTTGTGAGGAAGGAAGGAAGAACTCTTTTTCTGTACTACATTGAGGCTGATTGCTGTAGTCCCTTGTCTCTTGTTAAGTCAGATAATTCACTAGTTGTGAGTACAGAAACATAGGGTTCAACGAGAAAATTTTAATAGAACATACATGGAACACAACAGAACATCAGCACCTTTTGGTTTAAAAATGCAGCTGTTTTAGTATATAGTTTATAGTCTATTGAGACAATATAGGTAACCATATTTTCTACTGAGCCAAAACTGTCTTTTCTAGATTTCTCAAGTTATGAGACTTCAAAGCATGGAGATAAATGTATATTACGTGAAGGAGCTATCATGGGTTCAGGACTAAATTTTGCTTTCTTTAGCCCCTGGCTCTTTCTGACGTTAGAGAGAAATTCTAGTTTAGAGAAAGAGTAAATATTTCTTTCACCAAGCAGTGGTTTTGTTAACATCAGATCTTAAAATAAATGCTGGATTTCTGATACATGGAGTAGAAACCTGGAAAAATTGCCCAAAGTATGGAAGGAATGTAGGTTGTGTCTCTCAGTTGTATGTGATAGACTTCAATTCCATGTGCATATGTAAAAAACCCTTCAATTTACCTACATTTATCACTCAAATGAAAAACTCCTCTAGACATCTAAGGCAGACATGTACATACACAAAAAGATGAACATTTCAGGACTGGTACAAAATGTATAATTGCAAGGATCAAGAGTCCTGAATCCCAAGATTACCCTTTGTGTCTGTTTGTGTTCTTCATCTTTCTGTTATGGATGAGTAGCTAAAGTATTGCATAGATACTGTTGTGTTATTTGGAAAAATATCTCCTTCAGAACTCAGTCAAATATATCTCCTTGCATCCTTGTTCTAAAAGCTAGAAAGGCTTTTTCACAAATAGTTTCACTGAGATTAGGTGCTTTATTTCCCCTACCCCCAAGCTGTGCACTGCATTTGGTAGTTGAAGTCAGATAAAGAATAGTACTGGAAGACCTGACCTTAAAACATTTCTAGCTATTACAAATAATGCCAGCCAAGGAAATAGATAGGCATCTCTAATCCTTAATTAGCGTTTTATTTGTGTAGGTCCAAGAATGCCCAGAATAATGAACTGTAGTGGCAGGGGGAGATTTTGATAGATAAACTATTTCAAAATTCATTTGGGAAAAAACTGGCCCCTGGAATGTCTGGGAGAATAATTGCACCTCAACCAGTGGAAGGCTGGGCTTAAGAAAACCCTGCTGAAAATGGTCTTTATATGTGCAGCCTCAGAGATAGCATGTCTGCTGCCTTGTCTAGTGCTGAACAGGATCATTACTAAAATGCAGAGGAGACAGCTGTTCCCACTGTGAGGGTGACTTTCCTTAGCCCTGTTAAAAGCAGCCCAGCAAAGTGGCTCTGGAAAAGCTCTACAGAAGGGAAAGATTTGGGAGATGCAGATGTTTGAATTAGTCTTTCTGTTTTGGAGGGCTTACAAGAGAAGTCAAGGTGTAGTCTAATAATAAAACCAAATTCAACAATTTTTATGCTTCTGAAAACTACAGTCTGGTATATGTTTCCATGCAATAGAAACTGGCCTCCTTTTCTTCTTTCACATGGATGCAAACATACTTGAGATGAGTATTCATCCATGTTCCCTACAGACTGGCTTTAATGTATCCCAAAATGTTGCAGCATTATGGAAATACAGTGCTAGAATGCATGCAGTGTCTGTGCACTTTATAAGCCACCTCATGGGATGAGGTGAAGTCATATGAGGAGCAGCTGAGGTCATTTGGCTTATTCAGCCTAGAGAAGAGCAGATTGAGAGGAGACCTCCTTGTGGTCCACAGCTTCCTCAGGAGGGGAAGTACAGAGGTAGGAACCAATCTCTTCCTGCCAGTTACCAGTGACAGGACAGGAGGGAATGGCATGGAAGTGTCTCAGGCTATATTTAGGTTAGATATTAGCAAAGGTTCTGCACCCACAGGGTGGTTGAGCACTGGAACAGGCTCCCCAGTGAAGTGGTCATGGCACCAGCCTGCCAGAGTTTGACAAGTGCTTGGACAACACTATTAGACACATGGTGTGACTGGTGGGGTGGTCCTGTGCAGAGCTAGATGGTGAACTTTGATGATCCCTGTGGATCCTTTCCAACTCAGAATATTATAGGATTCTGTGGCCTCGGTGTCAGAGCAAGCATCCATTACGGTGAGGGTTAGGGTTCAGAGAGCCACAGGGCCTACAGCTCCAGGAACGTTGGGGTTGGAAAAGGCATGTCAAAGGGATCATGGCCAGGCACTGACATTGTTTCTTTCCCTTTCAACTCAGGATATGCTGTGATTCTATGTTTCTAACTGTCCTACACTGCTGCCTAATGCCAGCCAAATACAAAGTAAAGAAGCAAAAAGAGGAACGTGCATATTTAATTCACTAAGCAAAGTTTTCTCTGACTTCAAGATGAAGAATCATGGGAATAAAGAATCTCCAGTGCTCACTGAGAAAGCACATATATTTGCATACCAAAAAAAAAAAAGAAAAAAAAAAAAAGAAAAAGTTTTGAGATTCTTGGAAGAGGAGAAGTGCCAGGAAGGCTTTGAAGTTAAGACTAAAAAACCAGAGGCCAGTGTATTTTAGGAACATATGCAGGCAAAAATTAAGGTGTTTTTATAGCATAGTCTTAACAGGGTCTAGAGTGGAGGAGATCAACGTACTACAAACTCTGGGACATAAATTGCCCAAGGCAAAAATGAGCACCATAAATATAATCAGTCTCTTGTAAGTTAATCAGACCTTATTCTAACAGACCCAATATCATTTTCCACATAACATATGTCAAGAAAATTGGTCTGTCTACAGTCAGCACACTACTGTGTTTGGCAAAGCCATCAGGAAAATAGCAACACAGTTGTTTGACCAAGTGTCTTTCAACAAATAGGGACAAACTTACCATGAGTGCAAGGAACATCAGCAAGTGGATTTCATTCCTGGATGTCACCATCACACATGCATACAATGAAACAAAAAGGAACAGAGGCTCAGGGAGATAAAAGAGTAGGTCCTTCACATCCAATCCGTATTAATTATCTCCTCTTAAAATTGAATATGAGTGGCATATTGTAATCTCACTGTACAAAGAGTAAGTGATATATTACCACAGGCGTGTCATGGTCCTTGAAGATTGACTCTTCAGGATTTAAAACAGTGCCAGACAGACTGTAAAAAGGAGGAAGCAGGATGTCTGTGAAGAAAAAAAATAACGAAAAATCTCTGCTAGAGGGGAAATTGCAGAATAACCACAGGAAAATAAATTTTTCAATCACTGAAACAGAGGATCATTTTGCTTGTTACAGGACTATCTCTCTCCCTTTTGACAGCCTTGGGGATGATGAATTAGCACACCTGAAATATACCACAAGTGATTCAGAAAACAAATTAAAAAGCAGCTTTTGATAGGGCATTCAGGGTGTTGGTTATTGTCTACATTATCAATACAGCAACATATCATGAAAGCATTGCTTGATACCATGAAATATGAGACTGTGGCATTGTCTCCTAGAACTCTGAGCATGAGGAGCATTTCCAAGTAGCCTGAACAAACCAATTATCTGTGCTCAGCTAAGTTATTCTCCCGGTTCATCCTTGGAGAGTTCATGAAGAGAGTTCAGTTATGCGAGTTACCATAATCAGTTTTACAACAGTTCTGGACACCCAAGGCAATGTGGTAGATTACAAAAGTGTTTTATAGCTCTGATTTACCTCATAAGGTGTTCTATTTAATTGGCAGTCAAATCATTTAAATTTCCTGTCTCTTACACATCTGTTAGGTTGCCCTTTGCATGGTGCTGGTTGGCCTAGGCTATGTACTGAGGTTCCCTTTTCAGTTACTCCTATCCATGCTTCAGCTATGATATTTGACCAGAAAAAAAACAGGGGGCAACAAATATAAAGCTCATAAAGCATTGGATTCCTTTAGCCATCTCTAGCATTTCTCTTCTGAAAAATTTAAAGCAATTTGACCAAAATAAATATATTACAAGTCAGCTATCTAGTAATCACTAGTTTTGTCCATGCTTCTATGGCATGCATATTGCATGCAGGGAAAGGAGGGCACTGAAAGGTAAAGTAACCTGGCTAAGACCTCTCTAGATATGGGCATGAGAAGCACAGGCATGAGAGCCTGTGCCATTGAAACAGTGTAGATGTCAGGACCTTTTAACTCTAGTCCTACCTTTGTCAGTGCTTACTTGAAGATATCACCTGAGCTCTTTCTTACTAGATGTGGATTGGGGATACCTACAGCCCTCTTTGTAAAGCATTTTGAAACCTCTCATTGCAAAAAATGTTGTCTCAAAACACACTTATTAGCAGAATTGCTCTTTGTGGGCCAGAGCACCTCTCCAAAGGCCCCCATGAGACTAACCATTAGTTTATTGCAAAGCATTCTATTGGACTGGTTTAATTTTATGATCTTCTTTTTTTGTCTGTTCTTCTTTCTCTCTCTCTCTCTCTCTCTCTCTCTCATTGGTAACGGGCAGGTGAGAAACCACACCAATGCAGCATCTGTTGGCGCTCCTTCTCTTTAAAGGATTACCTAATCAAACACATGGTGACGCACACTGGCGTGAGGGCGTACCAGTGTAGCATCTGCAACAAGCGCTTCACCCAGAAGAGCTCCCTTAATGTGCACATGCGTCTCCACCGCGGGGAGAAGTCCTACGAGTGCTACATCTGCAAGAAGAAGTTCTCCCACAAGACCCTGCTGGAGAGGCATGTGGCTCTGCACAGTGCCACCAACGGCACGCCCGGAGCCACCGGCGCCAGCACGAGGGCTGTCCCCGCCGGGGTGGTGGCCTGCACGGAGGGGACCACGTACGTCTGCTCTGTCTGTCCAGCTAAGTTTGACCAAATCGAGCATTTCAACGACCACATGAGGATGCATGTGTCAGACGGATAAGTAGAATCTCTCTCTCTCTCTTTGTTATGAACAACAAAAATAGAAACAACAACAAAAAAAAAAAAAAGCTATGGCACTAGAATTTAAGAAATTATTTTTGTTTCATTTTTACCTTTATTTTCCTCCTTT
>VXBX01007120.1:90001-115218 GCA_013400415.1 Scytalopus superciliaris
TTTCTTTTTTCCCTTTTTTTTCCCCCTTTTTTTTTTTTTTTTGGGTTCATTTTGTTTTGTTGTTTTTGTACTACATGAAGAACTGTTTTTTGCCTGCTGGTACATTACATTTCCGGAGGCTGGGTGAATAATAATTTTCCCAACCTCCCTCGGATGGTGGCCTTAAGGCCAGGTAGTGCTTCATGAGCTCCACTGGTTGGATCTCTAGCTACTGGCCTCTAAATACAACCCTTCTTTACTACAAAAAGCAAACAACAAAAAAAAAACCACAAAAAAAAATTAAAAAAAAAAACAGACAGAAAAATAATAAAAAAAAAAATCTTTTTTTCTCACTTGTGAAGAGCACTACAAAAAAAACAAACAAAACAAAATATATTACAAATCTACAAGGCCTACTGTCATTATAAGTACACCGCTTGCAGTGTTTCAATGGACATGATTCACATTGCTGACCGCTTTTGGACTTCACAGTATCCAGTTAGAACTGTGGAATATTTTGCTTCTGGTTGAGCAGCAACCAGAGGAAACAAGGCCCTGCTGGTTTCCACCGCGTGTCTGCTTTTTCACACACACACGCATCCACAAACACACAAAAGGGCTGAGGGGAATGCAAGGCAGTGTGGCTTGGATAGTGTGGAGTCCCTGCAGGGTGAGGAAAAAGAATCAGAGGTTCCTCACCTGGATTCTGCTCCATCCCATGCTCTCTGGCGCACCCTCCCCGCTGCTTTTCTCGTACCACCATCACCACCTTAGAGCAGAAACCAAGAAGATTCAGACAACGAGCAACGGTGGCTTTTTTGTAATTTATTCAGTGTCTTCGCTGAGCACAGGGCCTCAGCACAATCAAGAGGGACTTTCACAGAAGGCAAAGAGAAACACAGAGGAAAATCAAAGATATCAGAGGTTGCAACCTATGGATCTAGGTACAAGAGAAGGGTTAGTTCCCACAATCTTTGCAAAAAAAAAAAAACAAAAAAAAAGTTGCATCAGGATTTATTCTTGTGGAAGAAAGAGGAATAGAGGGTGGGTGGGGAGGGGAATAATAACTAAAAAAAAAAGAGTTCTTGGGACTTTTTTAATTCAAAATTTTATAGAGGGGCAAAAGTGACGTTTACCAGATAGAATGCTGATTTTTTTAATATATTTACAACAGTATTTGTGTAAAAAAAACAAAAAAAGNAAAATATATATTTTATTTTAAATTGAGACTGTTAAGGTTAGCTAACCTGCTTCCAGATAGAGGGGGGGAGGGGAGATGATCTTGATTTTTATTTTAAAAAAGAGGAAGGATGTTTCTTAATTTTCTTTTCTAGTATTATTCTCTCTCTTTTCTAATGGAATCAAGAATTACCTGGGTCGATGAGGGGCTCTGTGAAGTCATCTGTGAGATTATCTACTAGTGTTTGTGCATCCTGCAGTATCATTTGAACTGCTGCTTTGTTTTATGAATTACATGGTTCTCTTTTTGGCTCTTACCAAGCTTCTGTTGTTCCTTTTTTGGTTCCATCTCAGAATTTATTTCTGCTGAAGGACAGTTCCTTTTGAGAAAGAGATTTTTCTAGCAATGTTTCCTTGGTTTTGAGGATGATGATCTGTAGTCTTTCTTCTTATTTGAAAAAGTAACGAAAGTTTCAGAAGTGTGTAATAACTAGGATTTCCCTTCTTTTTGGTCACTGGACAAGAATTAATCTGCTGTATTGTTCTCTCATCCCTGCCTTGCTCGCTAGAGAGCTTCCATATTTGTGTGGGAATCTGATCCTGCCCCTGGTAATTTGTGCTGATGCCAAAATAACTTCAAATGTTACCATTGCAAATAATCTTCCCTTCATTTGCAAAAACTTCTGACAGAAGGGCCACATCCCGCATTCTCTGCATATACAAAGCTATGCAAGGAATGTAGGATCAGTGTGAAAGATTGATTCCTGATCTGCATATATATGTCAATGGTTTGTATTTCGTTTCATTGTGTTTGGACTGCTGTTCTCCCTAGTTGTCTTCTGTGTATCCGTGTAAGAATTTTTCCCCCAAAGCCAACTCCCAAAGTACATGGGTCCTTAGTTCAGTTGGATCAGTGTCTGACACTATCTTTGTCTTGCTTGAAATCCATAGTGAGGACTTATACCAACTGCACTCTGGACTTCATATTTTAGGCAGAGAAGAAGCACCTAACAAAAATATGCAAAAAGAAAAAAAAGAAAAATTGCTAGTTTAGCTTTTACTTGTGTCTATATTTAAATTAAGCTTTCCTAAGTTTACAAAACTTTGCTTGTGAACACTGAGCATTTCACATGAGACATTTCTTATGCTGGACATCTCTCTAACTATTGACTTGATAGGTCTCCATATACAAATTTGTGTGCTCTTTTACACCTGCGGCTTCTCTATCAGATGTCTGTGATTCAATACAGGTAACTTCATGGATATGTTCTATACCTGTTCCATTACAATTTAGTTTGGGGAAAAAAAACACAGGTGGTTCAGTCTCAGAATCTTTCTATACCCTGCAAGGTATTGTTGAGCAGATCCTAAATGCTGAAGCCCTGATTCTCAGCTGCAGTCTGCAGCATGAGGGAGACTTGGAGGTGAGTGCCAGAGCAAATGAGTCTCTTACATGGTAAAGTCTTTCTTTGTTACCAGTTTGTTTGGGTAGCTCTAGGGGCTGGAGAAGGAGCACAAGTTAGTTAACAAATACTGTTGTTATAACCACACTGGAAAAAGCAATGCCAGCATGTAAACTGAAAGGTGAAAAGACAAAGCCCAAGATACAGAGAGGGAGAACAGTAATATCTGCCATGCAAAGACACACTAAATCTATAGAGAAAAGAAAGGCTCTGGAGACAAGGGTGTGGAAAAAAATGAAGGTGAACAAAAGATTAGAGGCTTTTCTCTGGGGAAAGGAGATTTTTCTCTGAGATCTTTAGTATCTAAGAGTTTTCCTCCCGTGTGAGGAATGAGTGAAAAATTTTACCCAGCTTAAAAAGATGTAGCTGCTCATTCGTCATCTGAGGTTTGGGGAAAAGCTGTTTAATTAATTCTGGTGAACTGTAGTCAAGATGTAGCATATTCTGGAATATGATTCTGATACCTGAAGAGATATACCAGTAAACAGGAAACAAGAAATCAGGATTTACAACCACCAAAACCCAAGTACTATCATGTTTAGTGAGAAAAATCCTATCCAAATTTTAATCTTCCAGTTTTCATCCTTCCCTAAATCAAAGAAGTATCATCTTTGAAATCCAAACTTTTTGTGAGGTCTAATAAATTTGGAGTGAATTAAAGTTCAGTTGTGAATGAACAAAGGGTGCCAATTTAAAAAAAATAATCAAAGTTCTTCAAGTAAGGCTAAGGCATAGTAGATTGAATTCTAAAACACTTGTAAAAGGATTTAGGCCAAGGTCTTCACAAATGACTACCTGAAATATAAACTGATCTTGTTGAACTTCAAGACTTGATTTTGTAAAACATGGAGCAATGTGCAGCATGACTGCAAATTTAGCTGAAAATACTTGTCAGGTCACTGTGAATTTAGGAGCTCAAACACAGCCCCCTTTATTTTTTAAAATGTTAAATTCTTGTTTCCTCCCATCTTTGAAATACTTATTTGTTGCTTGGAAACAACTATAAAATCCAAATGTTGCAGGTATATTCAAGCTACATGTATTGTTACAATGTTCCTTGGCAGAAAGAACAGCAGTCACAGTGATCTGGGAACCACTGCTGACAGTGTTTGAGGGGGTCTGTCTCGCTGTGCTTCAAAGGTTTCCTTCCAAACACCCGATGAAATGATACAGATGAGCAAACACAGTGTAGCACACATTCTTCTGATGAAGCATGCAATATCCTGCATTCCTTGAGCTTGATTCTCACTTTCCCTAAAGCTCTCTTTATATTGCTTTGGTAATGGAAAAGGGTGTCAAATAGAACATAAATTCAAGCTTACAAATCAAGGCCTCTCTGCAAGGCAAAAGCAGGAAGCCTTAGAGTAAATGAGAAGTAAGTGCCTTCTCTTACTGCTGCTCAGGCTGGTGAAGTGAATTGGAAATGTAGGATTGGCCCGAGCAGATCTGCCCTGTAGTCCATCTCACCCAGTACTCTGTCTCTGACATGTGGCCAGTTACAGATGATTTGAATAAAGATGAAAGACCCATGTTGGATAATTAAAAAGCAATAAGCCCAAGGGAGAAGATTTATTATAATCCTCATTAACTATTTGTACATGTAAAAAACCATATAAATACAAATAAAATATTTATTTCCCTGTAACCTAAAGAGATAATAATTTATGGCTTTAAGTTTTTATCCCATATAAAAATTACATATTGTGACAGATAATTCTTGTTGTCCTTTAAAGATCTATCTTACTAATTCCTAGCTGGGCCCCACGCTGTCCTGTGGAAGTGAATTCCTCAGGTTAATTGCCACCTCATTGAAATGATTCCTTTTCAAGTTAATTTTGTTTCTGTTCATTGAAATACCTTTGTTCTTGTATTACGTGAAATCACAAATCAGAGAACTAAAATTTAACTTCTCTTGCCCATTCTGCTGAGGTCTGCCTCTCTCTGGGAAGTCTGAATCCACAAGGAATGCAGGACCACAACCTCAATGTCTGCTGATAGCAAGGAGAGAACAGCTACCAAGTGTGTCCGTGTGCATGTCTGGGGTGTGTGCACTACTGAGGGTCTCCTACAGTGATCTCTTGCAGAGGACTAGCTGGCACAACTCATAAATAATGGAAACACACCAGTACTGTACACCAGTCTATAAATTGTAATATGGTATTTCAGTTTGGTCCCTCGTCTCAGAAAACCCATATTAATAGTCTCTCATAAGGGAAGTAGTTACAGATGTGTTGCAGGAGCAACTCTGGGGACACCTTCTCAACATCTGTCATGCTTCCACTAGGCCCACTTCTGGCCCATGCTTTTAGTTACCTTCAAAAACAGCTCAAGTTCACACTAAGCTAGCAGGGAAGAGTAGCATTTAATTGACTTTCTAAGTGAATGAGTTTTTCCTTTGCTCTAAGATCAAAGAGGCCAAGTAGAACCCATTTTTCCTCTTTTGATTTCTTTTTCATCCAAAGGAGAGTTGAGTAATAACCCACATACCATCAGCCCCCTCAGTTCTTATCAACCCCAAACTGATTGATTCAATCAACCAACCTTGAGCTTCTCCATTAATGCTGGATCACTCACATGGTGGAGGAACAAATCTCTTCCCTTTAGTATTATGCTACATTTGCTGCATCTCTTAGTAATGAAAACAGATCCCAAAGGGAGAAGGTACAAAACATACTCTTTGCAAGGGTGTTGAGTCTAGTCCAAAATGAGAAGCACGCAAATCGTTTCAAACATAACCAAACTTTCAGTGTGCCTAAATCTGTGACTCTTCAGGCAGTTATACTAAGGAAATCCTCCACGTCCCACTGATGAAAATGACTTGCAACTCAAAAGGAAAAAAGGTGCATCAGCCTGGAGAAGAGAAGGCTCTGGGGAGACTTTATGGCAGCCTTCCAGTATCTAAAGGCTGGAGAGGGACTTTTCACAAGGGTGTGTAGTGATAAGATGGGGGGCAAATGGCCTTAAGCTGAAGGTGGGTAGGTTTAGATTAGATTAGAAAAAGAAATATAAAGAAATTCTTTATAATAAAGCTAAAGACAATGGAATGGGTTGCCCAGAAAGGCTGTGGACTCCCTGTCCCTGTAGGTGTTCAAGACCAGGCTGGATGGGGCTCTGAGTAACCTGCCCATTGCAGGAGTTTTGGAACTAGATGATTCTTTAAAGTACCATCCAGCCCAAACCACTATATGAGTCTGGGATAATACCAAACTAGCCGCTGATGGCTGTTCTGCCAAAAAGAACAGACCTTGGTAATCCACCCTTTCAATTCAGCTCCTCTGAGTTATTGAAATAAACCTGATAGAAAAGAACCAGCAGGTAGCCTAATTGAAGCAGCTTCTGATCAGCCTAAAGCAAAATAGCTGCTTTTCACATTCACTGATTTGTTTTTATGCTGTGAAAATTCGTGAGGGAGGTGTAATGTGATGAGAACTTAGCCCTCAGAGGTTTTAAGCCTCCTCTGCTCCCAGAGCGTTTGTCTCCAGTAGGATCTTGGCCCCTAAGCAATCACAACTGCTGAAAAAAAGGCTTATGAGGGAAACTACAGATACTACATTATCTAGAGTTTTGAGTTTGTACTGAAATGAAAACCTTCCCAGCACTGGACAGCCCTGCTGACAGAAACCAACTGCAGGTAGGAAGGCCTTGCAGAGGGGCAGGTGCTGAAAGTAGCAAGTTGTGCAGCATGTCCGCTGAGACAGTCAGGTGTATGGAGGTGACCTAGTGCTCAATTCATGTCCCTCAGGAGCTTGTTCTGGCTGTGCCAAGTCAGTGTTCTTACTCCTGTTAACCTTATTTGTCCTGCCAGAAGTAATAAGCTTTCAGTTAGTTTGCTTTAAAGCTACTTAGTGATCCAGTTCATTTCAGCAGGAGCAAAGCAGTCCCCTTATTTTCACAGATGACTAAACTGGGAGATACGGGGAGAGCTTTAGGTATTTGCCTATTCTTCAAGCTAACGCTGACCAAAAAAACAAAAGAAGCACAAGGGAGATACTGACAGAGAGACAGCCTCTCTGAAAAATAAGCATACTTAACTCTCTTAGACCTATTGTTCTAAGGGGGAGTCTTTGTTTTCTTTTTCTAAGAAAATATGTAAATGAGAAATGTGCTGGGTAATAGTGCATATCCATCTAATTATTCCCAGTGCCAATAACTAAACAGCTAGATTTGAAAAAGGCCTCTAAAATCATCAAGTCCAACCATTAACCCAGCACTGCCAAGCCCACCACTCAACCATGTCCCAAAGTGCCACATCCACAGCGTTTTGAACACTTCCAGGGACAGTGACTCCACCACTTCCCTGAGCAGCCTGTTCCAATGCCTGACTTCTCTTTTAGTGAAGAAATTTTTCCTAATACCTAATCTAAACCTACCCTGGTGCAACCTGTGGCTATTTCCTCTCATCCTGTCACTTGTTACCTGGAGAAGAGACTGACCCTCACCTCACTACAACCTCCTTTCAGGTAGTCTTAGAGAGTGATAAAGTCCCCCATCAACCTCCTTTTCTCGAGATCCCTCTATGGAGCCTTCTAAACACTTTGTTGACTGAACTTTATACCTTTGTCCTCAACTATTTTTCAAAAAGCAAAGGGCATTAAGATACTTCCTTGAGAACCAAATACACTACAGCCTTGAATACACTACAGCCTCATAGACAATTGCTGCCTTAAAACAGAAATGCATCTGAGCAGTATGGAGTTTACTTGTGTTTTGTATCTCTAGCAAGGTTTTATCTAAAACATTCCCTTCATATGAAATACATTATGTTGTGTTTTCCTGTTTGAAAGGGTAGGGAAGAAGTAAAGAAGTATTAGTGAGGCATAGTGGTCTCTATACTGGAAGGTGCTTTCCACTGTTTCTTACTTTGAGTTACAGCTCCAAGTTTGGTCCTCTTCCAAGGTGATCTCCTACTTTTGATTGGGTTAATTGGCATCAGCTGCCTTTAAAACACTGGAGGGTAAATGGTCTTCCTAAGTTAAATTAATAACCTGGGGATAAGGCTGTGTGATTTGACTGCAGAGTCCAGCCTCTCCAATGCCACTGGAATTCATGAGAGAGAAATCTAGTGAAAAGCTACTTCCCAATGACAAATTCTGTTCTAAATTTCTATCAATGCAACCTCTGTTGGCACTTTCAGGATTGCATGCATATCACTGGAGATAAATATAGGCCCTTTGTTTAGTTTAGCAGTGATTCCTTTTAAGAAAAGCATATTTTAAAAATATCCTTTTGCTGCAGCCATAGCATTACACAAGCAGAAGAATTACCAATATCTCAGCATGTTGTGAACTTCTATCCAGTTCAGCCCACAGGAACATTCTTGTTTCCACATCTTGTGCAAACTTTATTAGCACTTCAACCATCTTTGTGCTGTGAAATTTCATGCATGGTCATGCAGCCGCACCTCAAGCATCCCTCCTAAATGCTCTGTGTCAGATTGAGCTTGGGTATTACAGTAGTCCATATGTTTTCATAAGGTTCCCAGTGAGACATCTCCTGCTGGAAAATCTCCTACCAGTGTAGCAAAGCATTGCTTGCTGTAGATATTTTCTGGAGAGAACTGCAGACTTCTACAGTGCACACACTTTATACTGTTGACTTGATTTTTTTGCCAAGTTCATAGTCCTATGGCACTTGAGAAAACTGAGGATCTTGGTTAGATACTTACTGCTGTGCTCAACTACCTGATTCTGCAGTGTCCTGTTTCTACAAATGGACAGATATCTTTCTGAGATTTATACATTTAGTTAGGCATCTTTTATATTTCACTTTGCTCCTTTTCTTTTTGTCCTGGATATTACCATATTTTTTGTTAAACCTTATAAAGTCCCCTAAAGGTTCAACCCTCATGTTGAATAGACACTGTTCAACTAGAGAGGATCATCACATTCAGGAGGCAGGATTCCATCCACTCAGCTGCCCAGCTTTCTCTTCATGTTTGCCATGAAGCCCTTCATTTTCACTTGTCACATGGTCTGTTGGTACCTGTGGGATCTTTGAGTAAAACCAAATGATATGGGCTCTGTGTGTGTGTGTATGCTTGCAGATGTATGTCTGAGTACGTGTGTGTATGTGTGCATGTGCAGGTAGAGAGCCAGTTACGTCCTCCTGGCTTTACAGACATGTTGCTAACTGAGCGTGTGGATGTGTGTGGTTTAGATGCAGGAAAGGGTTTAGATGAAACAACAATTACAACATTAACTGTGGAGCATTGGCATGACTCTAATGACAAATGACATGTATACTGCTCATACAGTATATATGCACACATGTATTCATTAAAAAAATTCTCTGAGCCAAATGCTCTCAGTGGGATGTTTGCCTAAATAAGATGTTTGCCCTCATTTAAAATGTGACACCCAGATTTGGTCCAGTGTATTCTTCTGAGTACCTGTTTTGAAAGGAAGGCTGAATTATGCCTCTCAGAGCCACAAAATAAATAAAAGAGTCCATCTCAGCAGGCTTTCTCAGAGATAGGCATCCATGGGGGATGACTGTTGAATTCAGTCACTCATTTCCATTGAATTTCAGCATGCTCACCTGACAAAGAAATAAAATCCAAGCAAAATAACCTGCCTGTTTGCTTCCCTTAAAAAGGACAGTAAGAAATTATCAAGTCTTTAAACAGTTAGCAGTGCAGTATATTGATAGGCTCTAAAATATTCCAGGTCTGGAGTCTCCAGTTTCCAAAGTGCTATGTCAAACAGCTCTTTCCCCACCTCACGTACTCTGAAACATGTTTATTATGAATATCTTTACATGTAATCTGAGTAATCAATTCTGAATGTGCAGTCATTAACAAACAGCAAGTAACTTTCTTGTTTCTTGGTCTTTGCCAAAATCTTTTCAGGACCATGGTTAGTGTGTCTACAAGGCCAATAGATTTTTCAGAAGTTAGCTAGTAAGATTATTTAGTATGTAATCCATGAGAACTGCAGGATTTCTATAACTCATTTTGCACCCTTTTAGTTAGTGGGATGAATAAATATGTTTAGCTACAGCTGCTTATTTTGGTATCATGCTGGCCCTAAAAGTAGCATTTTATTCTTCTCTTTTGCCTGACTAGGGAATTTTCCTTGGTCCAGACAGGGTAATTGGAGATTTGGAGGGATTTTTTTTTTTCTTTCATTTCCAGTCATAAAAATGTAAGTAAATGCAATTCCTCTTCTTAGATTGGTGGCATTTCCCTTCCCCTTTTGAATACGATGATAATGCAACAGTTTTGGCTGGTTGATTTTGGGGTGAGGGTTTTATTTTGGTTTGGTGTTTTTCTTTGGTTAAATGTACATTGTCTCTCTATAGTCAAAATGTCTTGTGACTGTAACAGTATGTATTTCTTTTACTGGAGAAAATAGACTTTTTGGTTTTTGTTAACAGTACTAGTGACTTTGTGGAAAATGACAAGTTGCTATTTAGATCTGCTTAGTTAAGTACAGTACACTACAATACAGTATTTCTGAAAGCTAGAACATACAGTACACAATATATATAGCAATTCTATATCAATATATATACATAGTATAATCATTTAACTTTTGCATCTGCCTACGATCATAGACAAATAATTTTTCACATGTATCATTCACAACCCAATCAACTGCCGCAGCTATTTGAAGCATTTACCAATATTACAGCTCTAGTGTGCTTTTTCATATTATTGGCTTCTTTATTGTCTTTACAAGCATTTTTTTCAGGATTTTTTAAATCTCTATGTAGTAAAATGTAGAAAAGTAATTTTTTAAAGAAAAGGTTAAACAGTATTAGGCTCTACAAAAAGTTAGAGATTGTTCCCTGCTACCCTTTCATATCAGAAGAACAATTAATCAAGACAATTAAGGTTATCTATTAGCTCTCTTCTAAGATGTCCTGTTATTTCATTTGTAAAAGTATAGGTCAGACTTTCCTCTTCCATTACTAGCCTTGGAGAAAGATGCCGCAAGTGGTCTTTCACTCCTTCTAAGTTCTGTTTCTTTAAAGATTTAAGATTTTCTAGAATTATCTTCTGCACTAAGGTGGGGTAGAAAAACATTGTTCTCTGTATAGTTATGCTGAATGTGGCCAATGGATATCACCAGGAATTGGATAAGAAATACCTCCATCCACCGCTAGTAACATATTCCAATTGCATCTTTACTTATCCACTTGATCCCCCCTTTTTCAAATGAAAACAACCTCTAAAAGTTTTTGTTTCAGTTCATAAGTTTTTCAAGGTGCGTGTTCCCTTTACCGTCTTCATAGCACATTCCTGGTGGTTCTGAATTTTGTGTCAGGCCCACTGGATTTTAATTGTCACCACAGAGCTGCTGAAAAAAATGTCACTAGGGAGGGGTATGTCAACATCTAGGTCCAAATAGCCCAGGGAAAGCTGACTGACACCCAAGCCTCATGGCTTTTCTGTATTCTCATCTTGCGACATACGGCCCAGGCAGGAAGCCTTGGTTCAAAATTAGTGACAGTGCAAACTTATGAGAGCATGGGAATTTATGTTAGCTTTTTTAATTCAGGTACATCTAAGCTGACCTTCCCTCCTCTGGCCGATAACATATCGCTTCTAAATGAAAATGTGCAAAATCAAGTGGATGAGAGTTGTGGAGGAGGTATTTATTGTATCTCATTTCTCCTAACTGTAAAGAGTGGAAGAAATGAGAGATGCTCAAATCAAGTACAAACTGTGCTTTCACTGAGAATGAGCCAATCTGTGTCATTGCAAATAAATAAAGTTATCTTGGAGTGAGGAGAGGGGGAAAGAGTTATCTATGCCACATCTTGGGATATTAAAATGAGAACTTCAGTGGGAATCATCAAGTGCCGGCATTCCTTACAGACTCCTGCCATTTGCACTTACGTGGAGGCCACAATCTTTTTCTTTGTACTTGCATTTTAAAAGTTACGGTCTTCCAGCAGTGATTTCTAAGTCTGGCTTTTCTTTCCTCTTTGTGTACCCATTTGTAAGGGAAGGAGACTATCCTCTCGATATTAATTACGCAGGTAACAAAACTAGATTACCCTACTGCATGAAGGATGGGCTTTGTCCCATTAAGCCAAACAGGTGCCATTTCCCAGATTAATTCCAGTTAGCTGCTGCAACAGAGTGCTGATTCAGTGGTCCACATTTTCTGACCATGCTCTTTGCCTTTTCCTTCGACTGAGTGCTGAATCATACGTAATTTTGTAGAAAGTGTTCTCACTTGACTGAGAATGCCAGATCATTTAAATGGCTGTGTACCCATTCCACACTTGCCCTGCTAATCCTTTGTAAGGTTCAGTAATTCATTTAGCATAATTACTAGTTTAATGTGTTTCTTGATTTAACTTCTTTGTTGCCTTTTATTTTTCCTAATGCTTTTTTTAAACACCTCAATTCATTTTGCATGTTATACAGTTTACAGTTTATATTTTTAGGCTAAGAAGTGGTTTTACAAACAGGATGGTACCAAACAGGTAGATTATCCACACTAGAGATTGTACTTTTAGAACGCAGTGTGTACAGATACAATTGCCTAAAGGAAAGTGAAACTAACAAAATAATCAGCTGGTGAACACTATTTTAACATATCTTTTACATAAAAGACAGTCAGTCAGTTGTGAATCCAGAAATCTTGCTTTTTATGAACATATATCCTTTCTTTTTCATTCTCTGAAGAAATACTTAATCTTGAGAATTGTGATTTTCTAAGAAACTCATTTCATATGTGCATATTTTCTGCTTTTTAAGGAGAGAGAAAACAGAAGGTGATATCAACTTTACAGTTTATAGATTCTTGCAGTGGTGGCTTTCCTTGAATGATATAAACATCAAGGAAAGACTGTCCAAATATTAGCTTTATTCTAGTATAAGATTTTCGTTATTACTTTCATTTTCCATCTCCTCGTTGACCAAGTAGACGTCCAGGGCTAATGCAGACACTGGTCTCACATTTCTATGGTCAACAGCATTTATATTCAGCTCCTTTTTGCACTTCTTTTCTGTTTTATACGGCTTTTGAGGAACACAACAGTTGAAGTAGGTAACACTGTCACCACGAGAGGGAGAACCTTGTACTAAGAGAATGTTGCTCTGTGCTACTGTGCCGGGACAGAAAGGGATTTTAAAGCTCTTCACTGCAAGGTTGAGTAAGAGGAGAGTCCCCCACTTTGGGGGTGTGTGCACCAAAGACAGGGGGCCTCCCAGGAGAGGGGCATGCTTGAACTCCATACAAGGGACTTGCTCTTCACCCATGCCACTTAGAGGAAAAGATGAATCCCCAGTATCTGCTGCTGCTCCCCCTTTTTTTCCTTTTTTTTTTTTTCTGATGTATGAGTAACTTGTAAAAATTTTATTGTTGCTATTTATTGGTGGAAGAAGTGTCACTCTTTGATTTATTGGAATTGGGACTACTTTTTCACAAGTATCTTCACCAAGTTCAGTTGTCTTTCGGGATGCCCTGTTTCCTTTGTCCTAATGCCAGGATGTAACTTGGACTGCTGTGAAACTGATAGAGGTCCTTTCAGTCTGGAATCTATTCCCAGTTTCATATGCTCTGAACAATCAATTCCCTAGATTTTTGCTCCAAAGTTCACATTCAAAGAAATTCTTATAATGAAATGAAGCAGAAAATTGGTGGTTTCCCATACACTCCACCCATAATGAGCTTTTGTTTGTCAAACATAATATAAATAGGCTGCTCAGTTCAGGCAGGATGTACTGCATGACCTTTCTTGTCAGCATCAGTGAGGTCTATGATTAATCCTGAAAACTGGTTGGACCAATACTCTGTGGGCCAAATTCTGCAGGCAGGACTCACGTGCTTTTTTGTTGACTTCAGTCCATTTTCTCTGACAGAGACAGCTGTAGTCCTAAAAACTAGTTTCATATATACCCTTTAAGATGCCACAAGACTGTTGCCCCAGCTTGTTTCTGCCCAAAGTTTCTACCATTCATAAAACTCACTCAAGGTTTGATTTCACTCCACCAGACAGACATTGCCTATGTTAAGGACTCTGTGATTATATAGTCTCTCCTTTCTGGGAGACTTAATTCAAAAGTACTATATAGAGCAGGAAGGTTGCTTCCCTTTGAACAAGGCATGGAATTTTTTTTGTTCATATTCTTTTGTTCAGAGAATCCTAATTAGCCTTGTGTCTTTATTTACGTTTCATTGATTGGTGAGAGCATGTTTATCTTAAATAATTAAACAGTGAGCCACAACAGCTAGTGCAGATACATGATTCACTGCAACCTCTTTTCCCCAAGTTACACCCTTGCTGTGTCACTCTTCTATTGCCAGAACAATGTAAAAGCATTTAGGTATTTGGATATTCAGAGTTACTTAATTCCAGGCTCTGACTGCTTTACCCAGAAGCACTCTGGCCATACCTTTTCTGTTATGGTGGTCACATATTCATGTGGGTAAAATAAAGTTGTTTCTTTGTAAGATCTGTTTTTATAACCCCGAATTCAGACTATACATCAAGCTTTTTGGTGGACCTTTTTTTTTCAATAAGTGCTACTGCATTGGATATGCAGGAGAGTTTATAGTGAGTGGCATTTCAGCAAACAAAATACACACAGTTGAACAGCAAGAAGATCTGTTGCTGCTGATTATATTGGCTAAGTTGATGTTTATAGACTTTACAGAAGAGCTGGCAAGTGTTACTCATTTTGTGTCTCATGTATGCTCTGGCATGGGACTCACCACGGTAGCTCTGCATCCTGACAGAGTGGGTTTAGGTCCTGACAAACCCATATTTTGGCTCGTGATTCCATTGTGAGCTCTTTATTTTTCATTATAGGCTCATTGGTAAGGATAAACAGCAAAAGTCCTTACAGTCTGGCATTTTTCTCTTTTAGAGGTAGATATTCAGGATCCCTGCACCCCTACTTGGATTCTCTCTCTTAGGTTCTTTCCTTATTTCTGTGCACGTGAAGCGCTTTTCTCCACTGGGGTGAAACAGTGTACCTGCCTGGAGGCAAGGGCACAATTCTTGTATCTTTGCAAGAGAAAGGAGAAACCTCCTTCTTGGTTATAATTTGGTTTATCTGTATTTGCATTTGTTTACATTCTGGGGTGGGCTACCATCTTCAATAAGGGACTGGGAGTGAGAGAAGAGGCAGAAGGAGGCATGTGCCTGAGCCTAAATGAAGCAGCATGCAGTATTCCTCTATATATTGGGCAATTACAATGAGATTAGTCTAACAGCAGCAGTATTGTCCTAATGTGTTCTATTTTTCATACATTTCCCTTTCTTGCTCCTCCTTCCCTTACACTGTTTTAGTGGTTCCCCACATTCCTTTCTAGTGGTTACAAGGGTTTGATGGAGACTTGTGGCTGTCTAAATTGAAATTACAACCTCCGAACCAGTGAATACCCCAGAGTCTTTGTTGTTTTTTCCCAAGTGTTATCTTAATGAGGCAAGCCCTAGCAGATGTTTTATTTTGTTAAGAGAGAGAGATAGGCTAGGGGAGGTATGGGCTGACTGGGACTCAGTAACCTGGTTGCCTTTGTAATTAGTGAGCTTTATTTTGTTTTTCTTACGTGTTTTCATTTTAAGGTACTTAAGAACTTATATGCCTGTCATCAAAATTCCTGCTTTTCCCACCATAGCCCTAGATGGGCCGTGAAAGAAATATTTTACATATATCCTCAAGTATTAGCAGGGTGGGAGTTGTTCACGTGCCTGCGTAAGCAGGAGAGAACTGAAGTTAGTGTTGATCTGTCCATTTGTTTTAGGGTGGCCACAGAGAGCTTCAAAAAGTTGATTGCACTACAGAACCTTAGCTTGGGCACTGTTAAAATAGGGACTGTATATTTGGAACAGGGAAGTTTTTTAGGTTTTTTATCCACACTTACACATGCCCTTTGCAAGGTGTGCGCTTGCAAAGTTTGCATCCAAGAATTTTGTGTAAAACCACTACTGACCTTTTGCTGTATCCATTTAGTTCTCTCTTCTTTCTGCAGCCCCCAAACCATGGCTTGTCTTCTTTCTGATTTCTGTCATTTGACTTACCGTGTTTTCGATAAATGTCCTATCTGCTAATGAGATCTCCACTTCGAGTGGGAGGAGAGAAAATGAGGCATGTGAAAGTGTGGCTGGAAGACTGCAAATCCCCCCTTATTTTGGGGCATTCATATACTTTTACTGAGTGCTGATTTCTTGGGGGCTGGGTGGGGTGGGGAGGGAGTCTGTGCTTTTTTGGTCTGGATAAGGCTTTTTATTTTTGCACTAAGTATGACTGCACTGCACTGCATTGCACTACTGAAATGTATTTACATGTGGTGGAATTGGAAGGGGCCAATTAAGCAGGAAGGGAGAAGAGAAAGGGATAGGCACAGAAAACAGGATGTACCATAAACCTGACCAGGTTGAAAGAGAACTGAGGTTACCTTTATTTAAGCAACTAGTCAGACACTGAGACAGCTGTATTAGATACCTTTTGTTAAAATAAAGAAATAAAGCACTACAATGGAAACTGAACAGGCATCACAGGTTTCAGGGTGCTACAGATCCTTTCCCCCCTTTTTCTAGAGATGGTTCTTTGGGGCTGTGAGAAAGTTAAGAAAACTGCTCATTGGGTAAACCAACATAAAGCTTCAACATAAAGATACCAATTCCTAGTTCAGATGTCAAAACTTTCATTGTCAGATAGAATCTCCTCAAGAGGTTTGACTGTGATTAGCATCCCTTCAGTATAAGCATGATCTCTCAGCTCATGAAGTGAAGCCACAAAGCAAACTTACCAAAGGGGAAGGTCACTGAAAAAAAGCACGTCTTTCCGAGGCTGTTATGGGAACAGTGCAATAAACGGTCATCCTGAACACTCAGTTACAGGTGTTCCAGTCAAACCTTTGGGGTCAGAGGAAGCAGGAGAGACATTTGGGCAAGAAAGGGTGGTGTGGAATTCAGTACATACAGAAATACTCCTGCTTAGGCAAAGATGCTGTCTAGCAGTTTAAGATCTTCTCTCTGATTTCTCTTCTTAAATGGATAGTCTGGCATTGTGAATGCTTTCAGCTGGAACCAAATGGAATCCTAAGTTGGAAAATACTTTTACAGTCAAGATGCATGTTGGCCTATCATTAATTTTGTAACATGCGTAATATGAGAAAAACTAAAACAGTAGTAATGTGCAGCAAGACCCATCTCTGCTGTACTTCTTTGTGATCTATAAACTCTCAAAAGTTTGTGGTGAATCTCTTCAGTGAGACTATAATTGCAACTTTGGCCAGATGGTAAAACAGGATCATGAAAAATGCCCTGTACAGCAACTGGGAGAAGAATGTAAAACATGAGTGCATCTGCTTTGGTCCTGTAGTGGCGGGACCACCTGCCTAATGTACACAGAGGTTTCATGAACAGAAAAGGGGAGGTAGTCATCCAATTGCTAAGGAAATTCTAGAATAATTGGGGGATCAGAAATCTATTCATGCCCTGAATTTCTCCTTAGACTTGAAGCTAAGAAAGATATTTTGGCCTCATTAATACCAAGAAATGGGCAGTACAGACCTTTCACAGAGCTGCACAGTGCAAAGCATATTGCTGCTGGTCAGTCTGTTGGGCTGCTTCGTTTGAGAAAACCATCTAGAAGTAGAGGAGGAGTGGTATACAAGAGGCAGGTGCTAGGTGGGAAGGAACAAGTCTGTCTGGAGCCAGGAGACACTTTGGAGTTAAGGATGTGTGTTTCTGGCAAGCTCTGAGATTTCCACTCTTAGGTTTCAGCCATCGTGGTTTGAAAGGACTGAAAGAGAAGAACTGGAGATATCCCCTGATGTACTGTTAGATGAACTACTGAATGACTTTTCCCTTGAAAGCAAGTGGGACAATGGAACATGCAGTCTCTCTTTGCCATTTGCAGGAACCCTATAAGATGAAAACCACTGGAAGATCATCTTCCAGTAATGAGTCAGTAGATGCCCAACAAAAGCACAGTTCATTTGAAAGCCAGCGTAATAGAGAGGCAGGAGAGCACCTTTATTTTGTGAAGTGGCATTTGCTTCTGTAAGAGTAGTGACAGCTACAGAATCATGATATGGAAGGAAATTAAGTCAGTCTACTGAAGTTAAATCATGTTATGAGCCAATACTCCTGTTTGTTGTTTAGGTGAGTTTTTGTTTTGTTTCCTTGTTTAAGGCAGCTGCATATATTGCTACTGTCAGAGTGGATTTGCATTGTCAAAGAGGAGTAGTGGACTGCTCCAGAAAAAAAGTGAAGCTGAGGGTTTACTGAGCCTGCTGTGTCCAGAGTGCCTTTCCTGCTGTGGCAAAATAAAGAACTTCTGTAGTTTGAGCTGTTCCAGCTGACTGATTGCTGCATATTCCTCCCTTGTGGTGTGACCTGATGGCAACCATATTTGGACAAGGAGAGGAACACTGCATGTTTGCAATGCTGTGATAAGATGCCATTTGCACTAGTTTTTTAAAGTACTGCAACCTGAAGAAGTGGGCTTTGAGACGTGCTCCAAATCTGGGTTTGAATTCAGCCTGTTTAAACCTGATTCCAGCTGACTCAGTTTCAAAAGAACTGGTCTAGTCCATGTAAACAGGAACTAAAGCATTTCTTAAAAGCCAAATTCCAGTTAATGTTTCCACTTAGCTACAGTGCTCGACCAGACCAGTTCCTGGCTGTAAGTGTGATTGTATAGTTTTAATGGCCTTTAAAATAAGTTGTTCCTTTTCACATGGTCAGTTTGAAACTAGTTTAACTGGAACTGCATTTAAATATAGCACAAACTCTTTTCCTTTTTCAGCATGGTACTGAAGCCCTTTGTAGACAGTGCTTGACTGAGAAACCAAGGATAACTTGAGGTTTATTTTAAGAAGCCAAAACATATGTTGCTGACTAGAGATGCCGTATAACTTAATGCCCTATTTTTTCTCCAGATGGAGAAACACTAACTTCCATAATTCTCCTCCATTTGTCATCCTGCTTCATTGTTGCACCTTTTTTCTTGAATGAAAATCCCCTTGGCCAGTAGGCTAGATCCAAAACAGAACTTCCTGTACTGTTTGATCATCTTGTTTCTGTATGTTCCTTTCCTCGACAATGGCAAGCACTACTGAGGGTTAGCTTGAGTTTTTGCTGGGACTATGGCATAGTTGTGGTTCAAGAGGATGTTAGTGATATTTTCAACATTATGGTAATTTCAGAGCCTCCCCTTGAGGAAAATGTTATGCTTCAGAAGTTCCACAGAAAAAAGAAAATGCCAGGGATCAGGAGGGAACTTCAGTCACAGTGCTGTAGCCAAGTTTGTAGGGAATGCATTTCTGGTGGCTGGTGATGCTGACGTTTGCAAAGGCAATTTGAAATGAGTAGAGAATGTATGCTTTCTCATCCCTGCTGAACTAAGAGAATTTATACTAACAGAATAATCCCAGAGTAACCTGTCAGTGTTCATCACTTTTTCCCTAATGGAGGAGACTAAGAAATCTGTCACATCACTTTAGATGGTCTGAATTTTCTTCAAGAATGCTCCCAAATGGCCTGACAGCCAGGTGCCCTCCCTCACTGATCCTAGTACCACACCTGGTTGGGGATTTGTCACATCAGCCACAGTGACCAAGAGATACCCTTGGCCCCAGCCAGGAGCCTTCTACCTTTTCTTTTTGGTTTTCTATTGAACCAGGTGTGCATTTAGTGGTGAAGTAGATGGCAGGTCAGCTATTGCTCCAGATGACAAGAATGGCAAAGCCACATAACAACTGAGATACTGTTGTCCTCAAGGACAGGGGTAAAGGCAAAAGATCAGGCTCTGGTTGGTGGTGTAGTTGTAAACCTACAGCTTCTGCTGCTTGCCCCTCCAAGTTTGTTTCTGTTGCCCTCAAATATGCTTTGTGTCTGAAAAGCTGAATGCAGTTGTTCTGTTGTCTGTCTTCTTTCTTCTGCATCATGGATGTGGCACCAACTTACTCTCACAAGAAGCTTGAGTTTTGTTTTGCTGTTGTTATTAACATGTAATTCTACTGTAGACCAAAAAATATGAAAAGGAAAAAAAATCAGTTTCAAGACATAAAAGACCAGTGAGTGAAAGGTGAAAAATTTAGAAAGTGAAGGTGTGAGAGAAGCAGTGGTTAACTGTGTTAAGTTAGAAATCTCAGAATAGCCTTACGTATTTCTTAACCAATGCTTACCAATCATCCAGTAGTGGGGTTAGATAGCTTTCTTGGTTCATTCGTACTTGTATCCTAATATATATATATATTTTATTTTTGTTTCTTTGGTATTGCTGTTGCACATCATGTTGTCTTTTATAATGCCTGATTTTTATTGTATTGTACTTTATCAGTCTGTTTTGGTTTTGTTTCCTTTTGAAGGATGGGAAAAGTAATGTTTCCTTTTTGTTTTGAATTTTTGAGAAAAAAAATGCACTGGAAGTAAACACAAACACATTTTGCCATTTGAAAAAAAAGGAAAACACACAGCCACGCAGTGGAAAAGGCTAAGAAAAAGCTCCCCTCTTCTTTCTTGTTATGGAAACATCCTTTAAAAGATATGCTAGAAAGAAAACAAACAATCTCAAACAGAAGAAGAGAGAAGCCTCTTTGATCCTAGCTCTGCAATGGAGTATTCTAGCACAGTATTCTCCAGGGTTGGGCTCCTAAATGGCCAACACTCGTAAAATGCAGAACCACATGGGGCAAATTCATCCCTGGTGCAAGCAGATGTAATTGCAATGAAGTCAAAGGAGGTACACAGAGGATGGATTTAGCCACATATGTGCAACATACAGCTGCCTTTCCTATAGTACCTAAGTCCCCACTGCTAGATTTTATTGCTGTCAAAGCAGTTGGTCTCTCGGCTGTGATAATCGCATAATAGCCCTTGAACTTTTTTCAAGGTAGGCAAAACACTTTCCCACTGAATAAATCAGTTCTGGATGCACCTTGGTGTGACACTTCTTGCCTACCAGCTTTCAGCTGTTACCCACTCCCAGACGTGAACTGATGTGATCTATCTCTGGCTTGCCTTTGCCAGAAAAATGGACTTGACTATTAAGCATAGTAAAACTTTTGCATATTTAACTACTATGATCCAGAAATGGCCCTTGCACTTTTAAGGCATATGGAAACATCCTCTCTGTCTTTCAAAATGGCAACAGTCCTTTTGCAAGTGAAACATCATGTGCACAAATGCGTGCACACACCCACATGCAGTCCCTGGGCTCCTCACCCAAATTCTTCCCAGCCCTTTCCATGCCCAGCAGTGTCCTGTCTCCATAGTGCCTGGTCTTTTGAGTCCAGTGGGGCAGAGACTCGTGTTGAGATCAATGCAAAAAGCATACATTTTAAAAGACAGATGATTTTCCTGTTATGCCAGTATCTTTGAATCCCCATATCAGCTGATGGGTTTTCCTAGCCTGACGGCTTTCAATCAGTTGTTGAAACATTGGCTTTCTCTGTTTTGTTTTCTAAGGAGGGAATGTGGGGTGGGGAGAATAATGAGGTGTTGTTTGTAACTTCACAGTCCTGATAGTTGGTTTTTATCTTCCATATTTTATGCAAAAACAGACATTATAAGTCAATAAATAATTGTGCCCTAGGTTGAAAGTTAAGTGTTCAGGAAAGGAAAAAAAAAATGGTTGGCATTTTTCTACATTTTTGTGAAGACTCTTTTGGAAAGGAAGGGTACATATTTTTGTTGTGTAGTATTTTCTATTTTTGAATGCATTTTCTTGGTACAAGACTGTTTTGTGGAATTTTTTTTCTTTTTGGTGAACACATTATTTAAAAAAAAAAAAAGAAAGAAAAAACTAATTGAAAAGTTTNTTATTAAAAAAAAAAAAAAAAAAAAAAAACTAATTTAAAAGTTTTCCCTTAAGGGTATGCTGGAATTTTGAGGGTTAAAATTAAAAAAAAAAAAAAAACATTCAAGGCGTGTGTTAAAAGTTGGGGGATTGTATTGTTGGGAGTTTTTTTGTAATTGTTACAAGAAGAAGTTTGTAGCCACTGCTGTTTATTTTGTTGCAGATGAGTAAGTAAAGGGATTGTTCTTGTGTTATTTTTTTTTTTTTTTAAGAAAAAGTTATTTATGAAATGTCACAAACACTGGACTGTGAGTTTGTAGGGAAGCATTTTACCACCCTGTGTCTTCATAGAGCTGTTGGTGATCCTACTTCTCATTACCCTGCCTTATGATTTCCTGAGCAAATTTGGAGGGGTTGGTGGGAGGAGGAGAGAGAAACTAACTGCCTTTTTGGGTCAGAGACTCGAGGGGAAAAATACAAAAGAGTGTTTTGGAATCCCAAAGCTGGACCATCAGCTCTGCTTCTTCTCCCATCTACCACTGAAATGAGAAATGCTTATGGTCACTGGAGGAGAAACTTCATGGTACTGAGACATGGCAGTGCACAAGGGGTTAAGTGACTGAGAGACATGATGCTCATAATGACCTCTGTAAATGACATCCCAGTTTCTCAGTCAACAGCTCCCTTGGTTTGCCCTCATCCTGCCAGTGGCTTTTTGACCAACTCACCAACCCAACTGAAACCACAAGGGTGATTTACATTTTCAGTCACTGATCAAGCCTTTTTTGGCACCCCAACAGTGGGAGTGACTGGTGGGGAGCACTGCTCAGTTTGATCACTGGTCTGGATTTGAGGAGAAGTAGAGGCTGAGGGTGACCAAAGAGGTGTGCCATGTTCTCAATGAAGAACAGGCTTGAAAGACTAAAGCGGTGCTCCAGGTACTCATGGGACTTGAGAAAAGGGAAGGAGGAAGACACCAACAGCCATAACAAAAACTGGAGATATGTAACTGGGCTACATTTGAAACCAACCAGACTCTTTTCCTTCCTGGACAATAATGCAGCCAAATCTTGAGACTGTCAAGCAGACAGAAAGCTGAATGTGGCCTTCATTTCTCCTGCCTTTCCTTTTTATTCTCCCTCTTCCTTTGCCCTGAGATTTCTTCTCGGTGAGCACCTGCTCCACTGAGCACTTTTTTGCCCTCCACCTAAACTGTCCTTGCTTTCAAAATGTGGGTTCAGTCAGGACTGAGTAAAATCATGTGCCTTCTTTTCCCCTTTTGTATTTATACCAGCCTCCTCCCCTGCCCTAACTTACACGTGAGAGACACAGGAGGAGGCTCTTCAGAAGTGCTACTTGTCTACAGGTGTCTAGCAAAACAGTAAGGTGGTGGTGAAAGGAAGAGGAGCAAGAGAGATGCTCCTTTCCCTTTCCACACGTAGCAGGTCTTCCCAAGGAGACACCCTCCACCACCACCTCCTCAGACACTCCTCTCTCCTACTGTGCAGCCGTAGTGAGCATGGGGTTGTTCTTCTCTCCCATTTCTATCCTAGCTTTGTGAAGCACTCAATTTCAATTCATGCCATTTTCAAGCAGTCACATTGACAAGACAAATGCAGTTTGTGGCCTTATCAAGATGACTTTTAAACCACTAAAATTTAAAAAGGCAACTCATTTCCCCCCCAAGGTTTGTGTCACTTCTGAAAATCCAGTTCATTGCAGTTTAGATTCCTTTAATCTCAGTCCATTTAAATGATGGTGGCTAAACTGACTAGCCTAGAGCTTAAATGCTAGACCATCTGGTCTCATGGTTTTTTTGCTATTCCCCCTACTGTCTGCTTGCTTTTCTCATTTTCTACTATATTCTCTGCTTTACGAGGCAGCCCTAGCCTTTGGTGGAAGGTGAGAGGAGCCAGTGGGATCCTGGCTGAGGGAAGGTAGTTCATGGATCATTTTCAGCCTTGTAACAAGAGAAGGATATACCAGTTACCACAGCAAATGCATATTATGAAAGGCTGACTGCAGTGTTTTTAGGGCAAATAAACCCCACCCAATTACTGGAACATGGCTTGTGCCCAGATCAAAACCATGGAGCAAAAAGATCACGTTGGCTTGCAATCCACAGCTGCTTGTGGGCAAAGACAAAGACCTAACTGCCTCCCGGTTTCTCTGCAGACTTACCCACTGCACAATCAGTGTCCCTGACTCCATGGAGGGGCCAGATGTGCTGTAGAAGTTTTTCCAAGTTTAAGAATCAGCACAAAGCAGCCCCTGAGAGGTGTCTGTCTGCCAGGCAAGTGCGAGGGTGGACACCCACCCATGCTGTTTCTCTGCAGAGCAGGAAGCTCCACACAGGCTTTCCTGGAGCTTGCCCTTTCAGAAATCTACCTGTATAGCACCTGGGTGATGGGAATGAAAAATCCCTCGATTTGCTTCCATAAATGATCCAGTAAATGAAAACGTTGCAGATGGGGGATTGGAAATTTATTCTTTAGGCTGGGCTCTAAAGCCAGGGAGGAGTAGCAGGGGAATGGTGTAGTTGTTTCTCCCCTCCCAATTAACAAGTCTGCATGTGTTCACATACATACAAAAGAAAGGGTGTAGTTCTACCCATCTTTGGTGCTGATGGACTTAAGACATTTGTCCAAGGCCTACTTTTGACACACTTAGAGAACATAAAAATAAACTCTTATCACATGCAATATTTCCCCCCCAAAAAAAGGGAGGGAGGGGGAGGAGAGCGGTGTGGGCAATTGGGATTGTTAGGGTTGGATTATTTTGCATCTTTTGTAAAACTGTAATTTCAACAGTGCCTTATTCCTAATAGATGCTGGCACTTGGGGAACACACACACGATGAAGGACAGAACTAGGGAGAGTCAGATGTGTACATCCATAAGACAGAGGTCATTAATCACCGTAAAGGAAGCTGTATTGGGAATGACACAGCTGTGTCAGAATTGAAAACAATTCAAATATTCAACCTTTAAAGCAATTTCCCTTCCACCACCTCCTGCCTTCCCTCCTTGCCAATGGTGCTGCCCAAGAATAGCTGCCTACACTGAGGCCTGTCACTGCCCCATTTGCTTTTGGTGTTGTCAAGTCCAAGGAGTTTAGCATAGTCAAGCTTTCCACTGCAATCATGTTTTCCATGGGGTATGTGAATGCCAGTTATTTTGCTTTAAATGCACTTTAAAAAAAAAAAAAATCAAATCAAAGCTCCAGACTGTTTCAAATACATAGGAGAAGATAGTGCATATGTGTTTGAACCCAGTTGACTTTATCTCCAGTTAAAATGTACTCCATGCAGTGTGTATGTATAGAACAATGTGTATGCATACAAACACACACGTCAACCTTAAATATCAACAGACTAACCTTTCTCCTTAAGCTCATGAAACCAGATGCTACACAAACACAGCAGCAGCAGAGGAATTACTGTTGGGCTCTTGAAACAGATCACAAAAAACAAAAACAACTACTTGGTCCTTTCTGTACATTCAATAATTACAGAAGGAATTGGGTTGTAACCAGAATAAAAAGGAACGGTGCTAAATGAATGAATGGGCAAAAAAAAAAAAAAAGACAAAAANTTTTTGAAGCACCTTACGCGGCTTCCCATTCCAGGAGTGGGAGCCGCCTTTTTTTCTTTGAGCACCTTACTGATGTGTTAATGCTATCTGCTGTCTTTTTGTTCCCGTGGGCCGCGTGGCTGGCTGGTGGCGTGGGGCGTGCGGGGCGCGAGGGACGGCGGGGCGGGAGCTGCAGCGCTGCACGTGCACGTGGACAGCACATCCATGAGCATTCCCGGTGCTCACCATGCTGCCTTGAACCCAGCTGGGAATTCCTTGGGCAGCCTTTGCTCTGTTGCATGGAGGGGAG
>VXBX01007120.1:115694-173383 GCA_013400415.1 Scytalopus superciliaris
CTCAGCCCAATAACACAGTTTGACTTTTATGCTAATTCTCACATTGGGTTTGTTTGTTATATACGAAAATAAAATTGCATCTAAACTAATCCACCACAACGATAACAAAAAAAAGAAAAAAATTCAAAGTAAACAAACAAAAATGCATCCTGCCCTGAGGAAGCTCTTGTTTATGGAGGATGTCAGAAGTCTCAAAACTCTCGGCCTTGCTCTCACGTACCACATGCTCAATCAGTCCTTTTTTTAAAATGTCTGAAACTGAAAGAAAAGTTTAAAAAAAAAAATAAAAAANGGAGGCGGAGGGGAGGGCGCACGCTCTTTGTGTGCTGATGTGAAAAGTAAAAATTGAACGTTTTCTTCTTGGGGAGACAAAAGAAATTCCCAGCAGTCAACAGAGGCTGAGTGAATGGGAAACTGCACCCAGGCCTAAATCCTAAGGTCTCATGCAGGCAGCATGGCAACGACCTCGGGCGCTGGCTTGCCAGCATGGAGACATCAGGATTTGGCCCTGGAGTGACAGGGATGCCCCGCAGGACACGGGTCTCTGCAGGTGCCAACACGCTGCCGTGGCTGTAGGTGCCATTGGCACCCACCCACCCGCACCCCCCGCGCACGCACCGCTGCCTGCACACACACACACACACACACACACACACATCCCCACCGCTGTACAGGCATCTCTGAGAAACATGGTTTGTGACGATGTGAAGAGCAGGTCAAAAGTTTTGAGGGGTTAAGTTCCTTTTTTTTCTCTCATTATACTCTGTAAATGGTATGTCAATTATCAAAAACAAGCAAATAGAAAATTGTTAAAAAAAAAAAAATACCTTGCATACGCCTTTTCTATCAAGTGCTTTAAAATATAGAATAAATACACACATCCTGCCAGTTTTTTCTTACAGTGAGAGTATCCTTACCTGCCATTTAATATTAGCCTCGTATTTTTCTCACGTATATTTACCTGTGACTTGTATTTGTTATTTAAAACAGGAAAAAAAAAATAAAAAAAGAAAATTAACTGTAGCGCTTCATTATACTATATTATTATTATTATTATTGTGACATTTTGGAATACTGTGAAGTTTTATCTCTTGCATATACTTTATACGGAAGTATTACGCCTTAAAAAAATACGGAAATAAATTTTACAAGGTTTCTGTTTTGTGTGGAAGAGTAATTGATGTTGCTAAGAATGATGTTTGTTTTTTGTTTTTTTTTTTAATGTTACCAGCACTTTTTTTGTAAGTTTCACTTTCTGAGGTATTGTACAAGTTCACACTGTTTGTGAAGTTTGAATATGAAGGAATAATTAAAAAAAAAAAAAGACAAAAGAATGTGGCAGGTGTCTTTGTGTGTTTCTGTCTTTATGGAGGACACGGGAAGTGGATGGAAAGTGTCCTGTGGACCCCTCTTAGCTCTGATGCAGTGTGACATGAGTCCTGCTGGTAGCTGTGTGCAAGATCAGCCACGAACTGTACCATGTTGGGATTTACTGCCAAGTCTGAACATCAGCAGTATTTGATGTTGGGGCCAGATGCCTGAAAGTCCAGGGTACTGGTGTCTGAGATACTGCTCGGAGATAAAATTAGTGACTTCCCATTCTTCCAATTTTAAGCAACTCTGCACCAAGTCTATTAAAGCAAGACATTTCACTTGCTCAGCCCTTGTCAGCCCCCTCTATATATCAGAACATACTCTGCCAGTCAGTTCAGGCTCTGAAACAGCAACGTGCTCCTTGGGGGCAGCAGGATCCACACTCACTCTGAAGGGTCTCATTTCCCCTTCTTGACAATGAATAGTTCTCAGTCTTCTAGTTTCAATATCTTTCTTTCCTCTATTATTGCAACAAGTGCATGAAAGAAAAAAAAATGAAAAACAAAGAAAAAAAAAAAGCCCTAAAAGCTACAAATTACTGTGTAGAACAGTGGCAAGGAACAACAGCTAATAGTTTGTGTGGGCCCATGCTGGTCACTAATGATTTTTTGATTTTTCCTGCAAATCCAAAGTTGAAATGGTCAAAATTCCCCAGTGGCTGTGTGCAGCTGAGACATTGGTGCATGAAACAGACACAGAGCTACATTTGAGCAGCTTTTAGAAGCAAACTTTTTGAATTGAGCAAATTTTGTTAACTATGATATTTTAAAAGATGCTGAAGATGTATGTAGTTCTACCCTTCGGCTTTGTCCTCTCAGTCCTGCCATTTTCGTAGTGGATGTCATTCTTAACTTTCCATATCTTCACTCCAGTTTTCCCTCCATTACAAATTCACCACTGAGTTGAAATATTCTATGCTTTATGCCTTTCTTTCAAAACATTTGGTTGTTAAGCCCCACCAAACTCACTCCCAGGTAACACTTGAGGCGGTGCCATAAAAATACAGAAAATGTTGCTGTAAGTTACAGCAGAAGTGATGTGTGATGTGAAAACAAGGCCAAGCTCATGCTGCCAAGGCTGAGAATTGGTACTATTGTATAAACCAGAATTGGAAATGCAGACCTCAGCTGAGCTCCTGTTCACTGCCCAAACACTGCTCCCAGTTAACCAAAGCCATATTGGATCTAGAAAAGCCCCTAATTTTGTTTCCAGGTCACATGTTACAGTTAGTTTTACTTTAGAATAACTAGCTTTGTGCTTGGAGCAGAGTGAGACCCAAAGGTGAGACCATGATACCCTCTTCTACCTTTCTTCTGAAAATTTGGACCATTTTGGCATTCTGTTTTCTGCTGCATGAACTGCATGAAAATCAATTATCTTCTTCATTTTCCACAGGGGGATGAAGGACAACTGTCCCCACGGAATCCTCTGACCCATAAGGGGTAGAAAGGAACGGATTCCCCCCTGGGAGAAACCATGTTGGATAAACCACTCCATAAACAGCTGCAAGGGGAGTTTCAGCGTGGAACTAAAATCCTGTTTGTCAGCCACCATTAGCAGAAATGCCAAGCTATCTCATGCCCACCTCCTCACACCTCCCTCTAAGTCAGGAGGACAAATTTGTGGAGATCAGCCCTGGACACTGAGGTTTGCTGGGCGTGTTCACTGTGTGCCCCTGGCAGTGGCCACCCTGGGTAGGCTGAGACAAGAACCCAGGCTCAGTCCCACCTGACCTCTTGGCTGTGAGGCTTTGCTGCCACCATTTGTGACATGTGGTGGTCACTTGCCTTCCCTCCCTGCATGGAGGAGCAGCACTCTAACCCTTTAGGAGAGGCCTCTGCTGCATTACCTTTTATCCAGTCACACAAGAGTTTCACTCATCACCACTAAACAGCTCCTTTTCCTGCATCTACAACCTTTTTCCGACCTTGGGTCCCACTTTTACAGACCTGGGAGGAGTCAGCGAGGCCTAGATACAGCTCATGCCAGGAAAAACACAGCTGATCTCATGTCCACAAGCTCACTCCTCTCAGCCTCACCCCCCTTCCTCTTCACCAAATCAGCCTGTTTTCAGTGCAGTGTTCCTGCTACTGACTAGTACCAGAGCTTCAGTGACTTTGTGAGTTGGCTTGGTATGACCCAACCAATTACCATCTCAGAAGGTTTTGGGTGGGAACTCAGTGGAGGAGTAAGAAGGAGATGAGGACTGAAGGTAATGTGGGATGTGTCTCTATGCCAACCCCACAGGTTGGAGTGCTCCTTAGACATGGCACACACTTAGTCGATGGTGTCACTCAGTCAGTGAGGGAGAAGCTCCTACAGAAAACATGTCACTAGTCAAGCAAGAAATAAAGTCTCCCAAGCTGTACCCTCACCTTTGGTCTGTGAGGGAGAGGCTGGTCCCCTGTGGTTTCTCTGTGGGACAGGATCAATGCAGCTCTAAGGTATTTCAGCACCTGTATACTCATGAGATAAGCCTAAAATGAGGATACTGACATGAGCCTCTCCTCAGAATTGCACCTGTAGTAGCTGGCAGTGGGAAAATGCAATTGCCTAGAAATATACTTCTGGGAAGCCAATCAGTGAACACTTAGAAGGACATGGGGACATCTCACAGGGACACACATGACATGTACATTCAGATGTTCATTCCTACCATCACAGAGAGGTTTCCTTGCCCTGATCCCCCAGGGGATCCTGGGTCATGGCACCAGCTCTTGGAGGTTTGGACCTCAGGCCCCATATTGGATTGGAAAATGCAGTTGAACATGAAAGTACAAAATTAGAGTGGTTTAAACACCTTCCTTCAGCATTTCTAAAGTCAGAGACTTTTGGTCAGGAGACATTTGTTTCGGTTTGAAATGCTGTACTGAGACCCTGCTGGCTATTGAGATGCTCCAGCTGCTTGCCAAGAGCTGGGACAGCAAGGTGTCACCCCAGAGAGAGCAGCCATGACTTGGGTGGGTTCAGACAGGATCTGAGTGGGTTCCTTGGCCCAATGTGGTGTGCTGGGTGTGCACCAGTTGTCCCCCAGTACAGTAAGAGCCATGTGGCTGCATGGTCCCCTCACCTCACCATGCACAGGTCCAACCTCAGTTAGAGGTAGGTGGCAAACTCTAATAAACCCTGCCTTGTTGAGTTATTTAATGTTTATAATAACCACAGGTGGGCTGGGCCATGGCCAGAGCTCTCCCTTACCTGCTGGGATGAAGTAGCAGCCTAAATCTACCAGCAGTGTGTGTGCTCCAGACTGCAAGACTGGCAAAGGAAGTGCAGCATTGCATTCCTGAGCTAAATGTGGTCCCAAGAGTGCTCCTTGCCGGCCTTTCCCCCAGCGTGGGACCAGACATTGCCTGACTGCACAAGCCAGCTGCAATTATCTGCATCCATGTCTGTATGCCCAGACACACAAGAAAACAGATATATGGCTGAGTGTGCTGATCATGCCAGGGTGCACATCAGGCCATAGGATAAGGCAGGGGCCACAACAGCAAACAACCCCCTCCAGAGTCACCATAAGCTGCCTGTCTTAGCCCACCAGCAGGGAGGTGAAGCTTCACTGTCAGCTGGCAAACGTGGCTGCAGTTCTGCCAAGATCAGTCCTAAGTTGTTGTTGTTGTTGGCTTTTTTCTGAAGATCTTTCCCTGCAAGGGTCAATGGCTAAATTGCCCACACAGGAAAAAAATTATCCTAATGTACAGCTGTTTATCACATTGAGAAAGAAATGCCAGGTCTGTGTTTGAAGATCTGTGGCCCAATGCTCAGACTACAGCACCACTCCTAAATCAGGATTTTCAGAAATGCATATTTAAAGCTTCACATTCACATATCTCAGAGTATGGAAAATGGCACATAATTTATTTTTTTTAAAGAGCAGGAACCTCAAAGTTTTTTCAAACCATTTTCTCATAGAAATGGAAGTGCCTCCTTGTGCCAAAAACCAGGATGAATAATCCCCATTTCCAATGAAAATGTGTGAAGTTCAAGCAATTTTTATCAAAATTGCAACTTTTGGTAAGTGCTGATAAAAAAAAAAATTACAGTCAAATTTCATTAAAAATAGATTGGTTTCTTCAGAAGGGCTGCAGTCCTAACATTCCCAGTGGATTCCCATGGGATGCAGAACAGTTGCAAACAGTAGCTCTGATTTCTGAGGCCCACACAGATTTATGAAATGCTGTAAGACCAGGTCCATGGGGGCAGTTCTGTATCTGTAACAGAGCTCTGTTTCAAAGGAGGTGAAACATCTACATGGCTCCTCAGGGCTGAGCCCCAGTCCCTTTTGAAAGAGGGATGTAGCTGCTTCTGAAATAATGCCTTGCTTGTCAAGTGCCTGCTTTCCTGCAATTTTCCTTGGCTGACCCATTCACTGGTAGGTCTGTCCACTGAAACCCAAGTCTGAAGCAAAACAGGAGAATGAAATACCATTTCACCTAAGCAACAAAAAATGCGATTTCCCTTGGGAGACACAGAAGGATACCCTTACACCAGTGTATGGAGAGACACCAGATGAATACTGCCATCACTGCCCCCACTACAGATCTTGTTGAGTATCAAAGATGCTCTCCATGGCCCTGATGAAATGGGGTTGACTGTGCTTCAAGGCCTTGGCACAGGTGTTTCCTGTAGTAATCAACATGATCCCCACATCATCATCATCATCATTAATGACAACTCTGCGACACTCATACAAATGCTGTGCAATACACCTTACAGACCAAGACATTATATTAGGAGAGAGGCAAGGCATAAATATCAATAATCCAAGGAATTAAAAGGGTCTGTGGAAACTCAGCTGTATCAACAAAGCTCTGTGTGCCTACAAACCAGCAGACAAGGGTCTCCCTACCCACATCAGTCCCAGTATGGGTTTCAAACAAACGTGGGTGGAGAAAAGCGCTCAACTCACATGTCCCCCTCAGTGGTAGCCCTTGTGCAACAATTTAGCACTTCTTTCACCCAGGGACTGTCCTTGTAGCACAGCACTAACAAACCTCTCACCAGTAGCATGGCTGAGCCTTTCCCCAGTTTTAAATTCTCTGGCTGTGTTACAGAGATTTCATGCCAGGCTTTTCTGCCCAAGCCAGAAGAAGCACATGATAGCAGCACTGGCAGTGTTACTGACCGTAATCCCATCTCTCTCATCTTGTCTCATTAAAATGAGAAAGTGAAGAAGAATCCTACTATTCAGACAAATTCTATTTTCCATATAGCCACACTGTCCATCATCAATTAGCCTGCTGAATGAAGCAGAGCCAGCTGTCTGGAAGAGACTAAAAACAAAGCAATCAAATGAAAGAAAACAAACAAACAAGCAAACAATACGAGCCCAACTTCCCCAGACAACAGCACAAGCCTCTTTTTTCTTTCTTGTGTGATTTTAGAGACCTGCAGCATTAAGGGAAGCACTGAGCAATAAAAACCACTTGCCCCCACTGCAGAGAAATGGCAGCATTTCAGACAAACCCAGGATAATTCATTCCCTGTTTGAACCCCAGGAAAGCCATCATAACCCAGCACCTTCCTAGGACAATACCTGAACCAGCATGAAGATGCTGATCACACACCAGCACAGACCCCTGGGCAGAAGCAGCCAGGCCACACTGCCAACCAAACTATGAAAGTTAACAAGGGATAGCTCTCACAATTCCCACTCCAGCAGGCATTGCTATTATAAAGAGAATTTAAGAGATTATTTTAAAGTTATTATCTGAAATAAGCATAAACATGCATGCCACCAACCTGCAGTCAGCTGCATGTGTCTGCAAACGCGTTTCCAGTTCCCAGCATAGCAGCTGTAGGGTGGGGAGACAACCCTTCCTGCATCCCCTCTGGTGGAAATAAGCCATGAGGACACTTCTCTGATGTTTTGTGGCAGAAGGAAGAGGGGAGAAGCATCTGCAAGCTCATGACTTTAGTGATGAGGGGAGAAGGAAAGTTTGTCAGCCCAATAGATCCTTATCCTCTGCAATTCAAGACCTGCACACCCCATCTCACAAAGTGCTGGGCTCTGTGGCACCTCCACACCCACCCCAGTGCCCAACAGAGTGCGAGGCTGCAGCCCAGCCACTCCACCAGTGTGACTGTGCCTGCGGGAGCTAAGCCTGCCCCAGGGATTTGGACTGCAGTTGCTTTGCCATTGCCTAAGTCCTAGCCTTAAGATACACAGCAAGCTGGCAAGACACCTCTAAAATTTTCAGCTACAACTTATGTTTTCTTGGGTCTTGAATCTCCCTCAAAGCATTACAGAAGAAAAGTTGTTAACACATATCTGCTAAGTCAGTCATACAGCTGAGCCCTGAATACTTGGGGCAGCATGTGCCCAAGACCTGTCTTTTGAGTCCTGCCTGGAGAGGCTTGCTAAGCCTGCACCCTCTGCTGCTCAAGGGCAGCCTTACCCAAGCTTTCAGAAAGTGACCACTGCCTTGGAGGATGGGTTTGTCAGCTGCCAGCTCTCCAGCACAAGTCAAATCATCATTTTTCTTTACTTCAACTCTCCATGTACATCTCCTCCTATTCACTCACCCCCTCCTCATTCTGCCAAACAAGCTGCTGGACAGGCAAGGGAAGGCCTGGGTTGGTTTGGGGTGCCCAGGCACAGCCATAACAGGTGAGCCTTTGGTGCTGCCAGCAAACACAGTTCTTGGTGCTCACGTCGCTCACCGCCTCCATCCCCTGGCTTAACAGTGCACTGAAACTTCACCTGCTCTTAATTTTCCTGCTCTTAATTTTTTATGTCTTGCCTACTCAAACTCCTTTTAAAGCCAGGCAGGCTTGGCTCCCAGGGGATTTACAATCCAGTGCATTGAGATCAATAGCTTGACTTCACAGCTGCTTGTGGCTTTTGGGATGCATCGTGGCCCTCTCAGGCGTGGTGGTGTGATGGCTCAGGGCTCCAGGTCTCCCCAGCGCCCCTTGGCTCAGAAGTGCATTAGTGACCCGACCTGACAATAAATAAGCTGCTGGGCTCAAGATCTCATGCACAAAAGGAACTTGAAGGCATTTAAATCTGGTTTCCTTCCCTCCCTTAGCCTAGGTTTTAGACGACACCTACCTGAATTGATATATCTAGCCACCCACCTCTTTTCATCAGACATTTCTTTGGTCCATTTACAATCTGTTTATATGGGTTTTTGGAGGATATTTTAGTGCCTATGACCCAGGCTTATTTGGGTTTTATGTCTTTGGACAGTCTCCAAAGGACTTCATCCAAGGAACTTAATTAGTAACCATTAATAAAACGTTTAAACAGCTGCTTAGGAGAAAAACAGATCATAAACCCAAATATTTTAACAAGGCCATTAGTCTGCAATTATATGTGAAACAGAAAAATTTTACCAAACCATCCTGCACCAGCCTTGGGTGTTATTTAAAAAAAATACCAAAGAAATTTAGATGCTGGTATCCTTCCAGGTTCCTGGCAGTGAGGCTGGTACTGCTGAGCTGCTGCTCTTCTTGGTGCCCTCTGCACCTTCTCTCCCTTGAGTGTCTGGGAGTTGGGATTCCTGCAGGGACCCAAGGGTGGCAAGCACACACGGTTCATAAGCCATGGACCCTGTGAGGCCTGATCTTGAAAGCATTTGCCTAAAAAACAGTACTACCTGAACATGCTCGAGTGGCCGTTTTGGGAAAGGCCACCAGGAATACCTCTCCTTTTGCACCTACTGTTGAACTGTCCTCCAGCCAAAAGGGCTACAGACCTTTATGGCCAACCTACGGAAGTGATCTTGGCATGTACATTGAACCCAGAGCTTTAATTCCCCAGTTGCCCACTTGATGTATGTGCTGGTTGGAGGTCTGGTGAGAGCAGCAGGTTTCTCTTCTAGCAAAAAAATCAACAGGGCAGCAGCAAAGTATCGTGAACTCCAGCCCAAGCAGCAAGTTCCACCTTGAGCCTACTGATGTGGCAAAGTCCAGCCCCATCCCAGATAGGATGAAAACACCACTACCTCTTCCTGAGTGCTCAGCAGCTGTTGCATGGCAGTTTAATCCCATTTTCCCCCTTTGGAGCAGCCTCCCCTGAATATAATATGTGTTTGATATCTTTATCAAATATATCTCCTATGGTTTCTAAAAGTTCAGATGAAATCTCCAAAGTAATGCCTCCCTTTTTCTGTCATTACAAATCCATATCAGCAAATGACAGGAGACCATCCCTCACTCCTATGCATCAAAGCATGCATTTTCTTTACTTCAAATGTCCTTAGTTTGTAAGTGCTTGAAATAATTTAATTTTCCCCTCTAATACATTGAAACATTTTCAGAATCTGTAGGGAAGCATACAGACAGCAAGAACTTTCATGGAAATATTCAGTATCCCAAGGCAGGCTTGGGCAAGGAATTAATTACCATGGTTGGCCCATACTGACGAGCACTGACCCATTGAGGCAAGAGCAGCTGGTGAGCAAGACAAGCAACAGCAGTTTAGTTCTCCCCAGTCTCTCCCAGAATGATGACCAGTCTGGCACAGAGCTGCAATAAACTCTGGGCATTTAAAAGTTTCACAGCTTTTTGTTTCACTGGAAGAACATCTCATGTAAAACTTCCATTGTGGAAAATAAGGAGGAAAAAGGAAGAAAATAAAAACAAACAAGCAAAAAAACAAACACTCAAGAAATAAAGCACTGAGGGTGCAGCCAACCTTCTGTTCTGGTGCACTGCAGGGAGCCTTGCTTTAGCCCTGGTGTGACAGTCCCAGCTTGGGCTGCAGGGTGCCCCCCCAGTCCAGCTGTGCCCCAGGACTCCTGCCCTGTACCACAGCTGCAGAGTGATGGTGTGAGTGCTGGCATGGGAGTGTGCCAGCACACACTGCACCCCCTGAAGTAGCTCTGAGTTCCTTCCCAGAAGGTAAGACAAAATAAGACACAGACAACTCTAATGAGGGACGGAAAAAATGAATGTTCTGCATTGAAAGAGAAAAGGTTAGAACAGAACTAGTTCTCTTCTCTCACTGCATTTGATGTCTTGCCTGGCTTTTTGGGATATATTTATAACAAATGAATGCAGATGCTTTTTTTTCTGCATATCTGAAATTTTCCTTCCTTTGACTAACACATTCATCCTGTAAATACGCTATGGCTAGTCCACGTCTTATTTGGAACAGTAAGCACAAGGCAAGGGGGCAGGCACGAATTCCATGTGAGCACCCGGAGGAATCTGGTGGACTCAATTGTTGATGGTGCAGAGTTTGCCTCAGGAACATTAATACCAGGAACATGATTGTTTTCTGTCTTTTGATATCAGCACTGTTATGTCCACATATTAAACTGGCGAAAGAAGAGACTCTCAATTTTTCCTCCGGTTGCACACCGATTGCAATCACTGGGAAGATTACCTCTCCAAAGCAAAAACACACTGCTTTGAGCATTGGCAGAGGAAGCCCCAAGACAGCTGGCTCAGCTGATCAGAGATAGCCCCTGGAGAAAGATCCCCTGGGACCCCATTGCCTGCATGGTGACTGCCCACACTCCATTACAGAGACCTGGTGAGCCCTCGGAGTGCACCATGGCCTGGGGGGCTGGACCAGGAGGAGTCTGAGTGCAGACTGGAGAGTGCCCAGAGTTACAGTGCAGAGTCTTTTCTCCTGAGCATCTCCGTACAACCAAAACATTTCAGAGAGTTAAGTTTCAGTAGTTTAAAGCGAAGCAGCAGATAGGTAACAGCTAGCAAAACAGTTTATGTGTGGACTCCTTTCTAGGACCAAAGAGGGACAATTAGCAATCTCCCTTGGGTGTTCATGTTTGAATGTTTCTGGATGCTGATGGGACACAACAGCAGGCCTTTGCTTTGGGCAGCACGAGCTATTACCCAGGAACAGAATAACTAGAGCCAATAAAAGAGCCATAAAAGTATGAATAATTTCACTGCTGCTCTCCAGTGTCAGTCAGAGCATCGAGACAGGCAAATGGCTCTTCACTGATCAGTTTAACAAAAGGCTCAATATCATTTTGTGTTTCTCCTACACTGAAGGTGAAAACACATCAAACTAGCATTTTTATTTCCTTATGTCTGTCTGCCTTTTGGAGTAAAACCATAATCACCCCACTCCAGAGAATGAATTGAAATTCAACATGGGACTTGGGGTTGGAACTAGAGGATGTTTACTGTCCCTTCCAAGCATTCTAACATTTTATGGCTGCCTGGGAGGCCTGGGTGATCTGCAGACTGCTCAGGAAAGTCAAGTAGATGAGCCTGTGGGATAAGCAGCACCTAAAATACTCTCCAGGCACCTCATGTTACAGAGTGAGCCTGTTCTGTGAGCACCAAAAAAGCTGAAGTTATGTACTCCAGAGACCAACCCACAATGAAAGTTTGTAAGTAGACAAACCAATACAGGAACATGCATTATGGCACATGCTGGTTTTGGCCGGGGTAGAGTTGATTTTGTTCACAGTAACTGGTATGGAACTGTATTTTGGATTTGTGTTAGAGACAGTATTGATAATACAGAGATGTTTATGTTACTGCTGAGCAGCTCTTACACAAAGTCCAGGCCTTTTCTGCCTCTCACACCACCCCACCAGTGAGTGGGCTGAGAGTGTTCAAGGAGTTGGGAGTGGACACAGTCAGGACAGCCAGCCCCAGATGACCACAGGGATATTCCAGACCATAAGGCATCATGTTCAACATATAAAGCTGGGAGAAAAAGGAGGAAGGGGGGCCATTAGAAGTGCTAGCATTTGTCTTCCAAAGTCACTGTTAGACATTATGGAGCCCTGCTATCCTGGGTATGGTTCAACACTTGCCTGCCCATGGGAAATGGTGAATTAATTATTTTGCTTTGCCTGCATGGGCAGCTTTTCCTTTACCTATTAAACTGTCTTTATCTCAACCCATGAGTTTTCTTGCTTTTGTTCTTCTGATTCTCTCCCCCATTTCACTCTGGGGAAGTGACTGAATGGCTGTGTGAGGTTTAGTTGCTGGCTAAGGTTAAACCATGACACAGCAGTGAAAAAAGACCCCGCATACTGTAATCCAGTGATGACCTCTTAAGAGCTGTGCATACAGAGCCCGTTCCTGAGAAAGCCTCTCTTTAAGGATATTCAGTGTCATTAATCTTCCCTCATAAGAAGAAAGGTAGTGAAATTAAGAGAAAACACTCAGCACTGACAAATATTGGTTTTTAAACACAATAATCATCCTGTGTGACTCATTGCCACACCATTGTCATTGCTACCAAGATGTTAGATATAGATTTTTTAAAAAAAAACCCCACATGGTGTTTTTATGAGTCAGAAGACTGTACACAGCTGTGTGAGACAGGGAAGCCAGCGCAGGATACCTCTTTCATTCCTTGGAGCATCAGTCATGAGCAGGATTATGAAGCAATTCTGTAATTCTGCATTTTCTTTGACTTGCTCCCTCTGGCCGAGCCACTGGGGTGTTCCCACCCAAAGGGCTGGGGTTTGGCTTAGTGCTGCTGCCAGGATTCTGCAGTGCCCTCCACAGAGGCTGTTCCTGGGAGTGCAGTCCCCTGGCGTGGGGCTGTGGGTGCTCAGACCTTCCCAGCATCCCGGCTTACAGGATGCAGCTTTGTTCACCACCAGTGGGTCTGGGCCCCAAGAGGGAATGGGGAGATGCTGCTCCAGTGCCACCCACTGCTGTGGGACACATCCAGCCTTGCCACTAGCAGGAGGGATTAAGACAAGGGGATGTATCAAACTCAAGAGAGCACCTACTACATGAAAAATCTCTTTTCAAATACATTTCCAGAGCCATTGTGCATCCATTCTCACTCTGGGCAGCAACACCTCATCCCCTCACATCCCACAGACAGGCCTGTGGGCCGCCATCACTGCTCTGTCACAGGCACCCCATGAGCCCTCTGGCAGCCTTGTGTGCCCCCCAGCTCCCTCAACAGCTCTTCCACCAGCAGGAACCAAGTCTCTGCAACTCCAGAGCAATCATCCCACACTGTAGGTCTTGCCTGTGTACAGGGGAATAGGTTCCTCTTACTACAGAAGTATGCCCAGTGCCCAGCTTAGGATGGTGTTCACCTCAGCTGCGTCTCCTAGATGCTGAAGTAATAAAAACAATCAGTCCAAGTAAATAAACAAAAAAAAAAAATCAGCACAAGTAATACAAGTAAGCAGACCCCACACACCCTCAGAGCACATACACTGGTCAGAGCACTCAACCCCCAAACCTGTTCATGAGATGTTACCTCTATCTACAGCCTCAGCTCTGGGTTGGGGCACACCAGACCAACCCCTACATGGGCAGAAAAGGTCCCCTCCTGCAGCAATTCCCTGTCAAATTTTGAGTCGGTGCTCTAAACCACAGGAGATTACAATTTTAAGAGGGTTTTTTTTTGTTTCAACAAAGGCAAAACAGCATTTTATTCCCCTGTGTTCTAGTTCTAATTTAACACTTTTGAAAATATTCAGCAGGAATCAGGCCACTGGCATGGAAAGTTGCAGTGTGTAGCACAATTAAAAAGAGCAAAGAAGGTCATTGATCCACCTTCTGCAGTAGTGTTGAGCAAGTGATCAGTAAACATTGCTGCAGGAGTAGGACAGTGAAAGTATTACAGGCTTTCAGATGTTAAACAGAACATCTGCTGTTCATCAGATCTAGCAAGCCAAATGGTATGGGGTTTTGGCTTTCAGGCATTTTCCATGGTGAGACATTCCCCCACAAAACCACTTTGCTCCCTGTCACCAGCCACAATGACCTACTCTGTGGCTTCAAGGAGCTGTGGTGGCCCAGCTCCCAAGGCACTCACAGCCCTGGGCCCACAGCACTCGCTCTGCAACTGAGTCCTGGGAGAAAATGGCCCCGAAGTTGAAAATAGGTGCACACAAGAACTCCTGATTTCTGGCTCTCAGAGGCTTGGCTTAATAGAAATAAATTAATTAGCCTGAAGCTCTGTAACACTTGCGCAACTGCAAGTGCCCTGTAGATGACTCTGATGAAGCTGTTGTTTCCATCTTCAGGAAAAAGCACTTAGAGAGAGGTTTTGAAACCTGAGCAGCATGCAAATGGCAGTGAGATAGGAAGATGCTGTTCTGAATGACACCTTACACTGCTACTCATCTTCTAATATGCTTCAGGGATGCGGAGCAGAAAACCAGTGTAGTGGTTCTCACCATTTTCTGTCCCAGCAGACAGCTCAGAATAGAGGTTTGCATTGAAAAGTTCGCAAAAAAACATAGATGAAGCAGCGTTCACCAAGGCAAGTAGATGGGAAAGACTCGGGGCAGGTATGTGAGGGGGAGCAGAAGAGAAAGGGGAGGTCTGTGAGGCAGTATGACTTCAAGGCAGACAGACAGCAGAGAGAGTTTCAGTTCACAGCCAGGGAAATGCATAAATGCTGCATCCACCCCAGCAATTCTCACTTGATATCATTTCATGGTGTGTCTGTATATAGCAGTTGAAGTACCTCTGAAAGCTGTAATGAAGTGTACCAGAATGCAGCCTAATTTCTTGGCTCACTGTTCGGGCTGTAATTTTGTTGGCCTTGCCTCAGCTCAGTGTTCCAGTGCTTTTAAGTAAAAACTGTTCAGATGTGTTTGGCTTCATTGCTCTTTGAAGAAAACATGACTCGTGCAATCATACCATCTCAATCATAACATAGCAGAAATTTTGAGCCCAGTGACCCGAGTCAGACAGGGGGAGTAGAAGCAAACCTAAAGAGGATGACATTACTCCAAGGCCCATGCAAACTAACAGCATGAGGAGGAAAAAGGCAGCATCCCAGGCTCCATTACTGCTTGCTCTCCCAGTCCTTGCTTGGACAACTCTCCCGCTCAGCCAGGGAGTAAAAGAGAAGCAGAGGATTACAGTGGTGGGAGGAAGGCAGAGGTCTCAAAACCATGGAAGGGCAGGCTCTCTTCCTCCCACTGCTACTGGAACAACTTTCTGGGGAAAAAAAGTGGAAATGGGATCTTCTGTTGTCTTTCTCAAAGTAGAAGCTAAGTGTCCTGGAACATTCCTGCTCTACTCCTGCATCATGCCTCAGGGCTAGAAAGCCAAAATTTGGCAGAGGCAACACTCCTGCGTGACACATTTGGTGTGTGTTGTGGGATACATGGGCATCTCAGTCAGAGACAATTAGGACCGTCCAGGTCCATTTAGGAAGCATGACATCACCTCAGTGATAGGATGTCTGCCATTCAGTCACACTGCAGTCTGGAAAGGAGGGGCAGCCAGAGCCACTGCCTGGTGAGAACACTGTGTGTGCATCCAGCCTTTTACCTCAAACAGGAAAAGAGGATTAAAATGCCTGTCAGCTGCGAGATGAGCTTATTGCTGTGACCAGCAGCAAGAACACCCCAGAGCTGTGGGCATCAGACAGCCAAGTTGGAGCAGGAATCCCATAAGTACTATAACTGATGATGCCAAGACCCCAAAAGCCCTTCAGGATGGAGGAGGTGTGAGGGAAGAAGAGGGGCACAGGCACCACAGAAAGAACTGATGCTGCAGCAGACCTTTTCTGAGGATCCTCAGGCTGAGGCAATGGGCAGGAATGGGAGAAGGAAGTGCATTGACTTGAGAAGAAAATGCAGCTTTAGCATTTGGCTTTGGCTCACAGAACCTCACTTCCCATTCAAATTGAGCAACTGTTCCCACAACCAGTCTTGCCTCTGTCAGTGCTTTGCTCCCTTCCAGTTATGCAGAGACATCCCATGCAGAAGGGAAAAAACACCGTCTCCTCCCTGCCCCTAGACATGGCAGGTGCTGAACTATAACCAGCCTTTCTGAGATTTAGGGCCACTTCAATAAATGACTTTGACTGCCCCAGCTACTGAAAGGCTGTCCCTCATGAGATGGCATGGAAAGTTCAGCATAGTTCATCACAGACCAGACAGCTTCATTTTCTGAGGAGCAAAGGAGGGACAGATTAAAGACAGTCCTGTGGCTCCACCACTTCTTTGCATGAAAATGTGAACAGGATTCTATAAAGAGCATAATAGTGTTTTTGAGGTCCTTTTTCTCTCACAGGTATTTTTCCTCTTTTATCTCCTGAAACTGCTGTACCTGGATGAACCCTTTGGGCTCCCTGTTCATGGTGTAGCGTGAAGCTTGTGGGGAGACACCACGAGGTGAGGTACAGCCATATGATCCCCTGACCCTCTCCACAGCTCTGTCAGGCATCCCTGCAGAAGTCACCCTCTTCATTTTTAAAAGCCCCATCTCCTCTCCTCACAAGCAGCACTGATTGCCCAGTACTGGATGCAGAAGAAAACTAACTGTGGCAGGATCCATCCTTTCACTGACACGCTGCAAAACATGTTCTAACATGACCAAATTATAATGAAAGGAAAACAGGATCAAAACAATAATTTTAGAGATGAGTTTGGCAAGATGCTGGCTTTATCCTATCAGCCTGTTTTATGGGATGCAGTGCCTGAACTCCCAGTTCTGCCTAATTAGAGAGGGATCCTCTACACCAAACTATGCCTGAGAAGAAGTACTTGAACCTGAAAGTCCCAGCTTATTACCTGAGCAGCAGATGAGAAAGACATTTGTTTTGCTACCACCTACCCTTGAAGTAATATTGTTTAGCTGTATAAAATCCATTGCAGATGTGATTTGCATGACAAATATTCCCTGCAGGCTAAGCTCACATCTCTGTGTGCTGTGCAGGTTTGTAGCTTCTCTTTCCAGGCTGCCAGAAGAGGGAACGGGAAAGGCAAGTGTTGAGCAGGAGTAAATCAATATCAGCAGGATCTGAATCTCTTGTGAATCTTATCTGACATGAGCTGTGGTAGCTTCTTCAAGGAAATTGTACTGCTTCCAAGCTGCTATGCATACATTATCCTGAAGCTGATTGAGTTCCTTTTTGGTCACCACTGTGAAAACAGGTGAGTTCTGTAAAAAATTTAGAGCTACCGAGGCCAAATAGGCATATCCTGCTTAGACAGTATGGGTATGAACTTAAGTTTCATCTGAAGTTTGCAGATTGTGCTAGCCAAGAAAGTTCTGTTTACTTTACATGCAGCAGGCAAGGTTATTTTCACGGCAGCACAGGATAACTCAGATTGGGAAGGGTCCTCTGGAGGTGTCTAGTCCAGCATCCTGCTCCCAACAGGGTCAGCCATGAGGTCAAACTAGGGCTTTATTCAGTCAGGTATTGAAAACCCCTCTGGATGCACAGTATTTTAACAATACTCACTTTCAGGAAAGCATCCTAACTTGTAAAATGAATGATAGAAGATTTATTCCACCTGAGTGGCACATTTTAGACACTGCGCATCAAATGCTGTCTGTAGTGACAGCAACTGTGGAGTGAAAGCACAGCAAATATCATTTGCAAACAGTCCTCTAAGCCACAGGAATGGAAGGGACTAGAAACCCAGCCAGAGATGGCAAGGTGAAGAGCGAGGAGCTTGAGAAGCAGCAGTAGTTGGGAAGGACAAATAGGCTAGATGAGTCTACCAGAGGTTTAGGAACTAGACAGGATGCTGAGACTGTGAATAGAAACCAAAGGAAGAAACACAAGCACAGACTGGAGAGAGACATAAGGAAACAGGAGAGCACAAACACTCACTGGACAAACAGTACAGAAGGAACAATGGGACTGATGAGCAAGAAGCAGTGGCAAAATTAAGAAAGAATACTGACATTTACCCAAGTTATTTGAAATCTTTACCAAAGAACTTGTGGACATATAGGACTAAAAAGAAGAAATGAAGGAGTTGGTGTTGGAGGTGAGGACAAAGAAATAGGCTGCATGAGACGCAGAGGGAATGGACCAGGTTTGGGAACTATAGTCTCTCTCAACTTTCTGCACATGGGGCAGAAAGCCTGTGATGGAGCTGGAGAACCAGGAGTTTAAACAGTGAAACCTGTTGGCATATTCTCTTATTTTGAGGTTCCCCCAACTCACTACTGACCTGTTTCTCTGCCACACTCCAGTGATACCATGTTGTCACAATCAACTTGCCCAGTGTTTAACTGGGACAAACATATACTTGATTTTGGGGGTAGGAAGAAGGAGAATACTTTATGAGAGACATTGCACTACACATTGCATTAAAGCAGTTGTATGTTTTTTTTAAAAAAAAATCACTGCAAATATCACAACAAGATTGTTTATGCAATTTTAATCCAGCCCTACCTCTGTGTGTGGTGCAATCTATTCTAAATTAAATGATCGCATGGATTATTATCTTGCTCCTCGAAACCTCTGCTGCAGAGCAAAGTCATTAAGTCCTTACCTCAAAGAGCTTCCAGTCTCAGCAAAACCAGACAAGGGAGCATGAAGAAAGCCACCCCGGGAAGAAAGTGGGGAGGGAGCACTGATGAGAAAGAGCTTCAACAGAGCAGTAAGATTTACAACTAGATTATTTTTGCAGAATTATGTTTGAACAAAGAGGCTTTCCTGTGCCTGAAGGGGACTACAAGGAAGACAGAGAGAGACTTTTTACAAGGGTACAAAGGACAGGACAAGGGGAAATGGCTTTAAACTGAAAGAGGGTAGGTTTAGATTAGATTAGAAAGAAATTCTTTACAGTGAGGGTGGTGAGGCACTGGAACAGGTTGTGCACAAAAGCTGTGGAAGTGTCCAAGGTCAGGTTGGAACTAGATGATCTTTAAGGTCCCTTCCAACCAAAACTAGTCCATGATCTTTTGAGTCTATGATTTATTTTTTTTCTGGAGTCAGAGTAATATTAAGAATAAATGAGATTAAAACAATTAAAGCAAGAAACAAGTTTCACAAGAGAGGGGATCCACTGACACACAAGGCAAGGCAAAAAGGGAGACTTCGGCACTGGAAGATAAAGAATCAGAACAACAGTGTTTTTGTGGTTAAAGCAGTGAACTCCCTCTGCTGTATAACCCTTATCTTAGAGGAGGGCAAAGCAATGTCTCTTTATCACTCTATGGTTAGTTGTTACATCAAACAGATGACAGCAGTAAAACCTGTTGCTGTAGTGCCTTGTGGTCCCATCATCCTAAAGCTGATGTGACACCTCACTGGCCACAATCCTTTGGGAACTGCCCACAAATAAACTGCATTTAAAAACTGCTAAAATGAAGTTTAAATGCCTCCATCTCTTTGCCAGCCCCACTGGGAAGCATTGTGCTCACCGGCCATTCACACCCACCCTGGCACTCGCACAGCCCTCACTAGTCAGAACAAGAATCACAATGTGTGCTTTCCCCTCTGGTTTTAACAACACAAGTGTGGGTGTGTTGGACTCTTTTCAATCTCACAGCTAAAAATCCTCCTCTGGGCATCAGCAGGAGGGCTTCCCCCCTTCCTTCCCTGCTCTAGGCACAGTTAGAATTGCATTTACCCAAAGATGAGCAGTATGGTACAGATGACAGCAGTTCAACTGCACACATATAAGCACGATAAATGTAGTCTATGTCACACCATTTTGGAGCTCCCAAGGGAACAAAGGGGCTGTAGAGCCCTTCATAGGTCATTTGGCCTAATAACCTGGCAGCTATATCCTCCAGCGAGGACACTTACGAATGTGTCATCCACAGGGACTAAGCAATGATTCATCACACTCATTCAGTGCCATCCACCAACCCGCCTTGGGGCAGTCACAGCCTTGGTTAAAGGCATTGCTCCTGATTAGGCCAAATCCTGTACGGGCACCTCCATAATCCCCAGCCAGGCTAAAGATGGCACTCTCACACCCCTCCCACTCTCACACCCCTCCCACCCTTACCCACAGAGAGATTGGCTTGGATAGCTGCAGTCCGGAGAGACAATCCAGGCAGCCAGAGGCCCAAGGCATGTTTCTTAATATAAGTAAATTCTTTAAAGTACATAAATAAACACCGCTCTCCGTGGTACCTTCTCTTTTGCTTGCCCACCTACACGTTAGTCTGTAGCCACCCTAACCAGCGGGTACATAAAGGGGAAGAGCACTTTTCCTCCTCCCTCCTGAGGCCACAACTCCTGCATGCCCAGCCCTGCAGCTGAGCATCCTGCACCCTCACGACAACCCACTGCACGCCCCACTTCTGTGCCAGAGTGAGTGGTGGGCACAGCCCAACCCCAGGAGAGAAAAGGCCCACCGGGATTACTTGTACCCTCCCAGAGCCCTTCTGCTGACCACAGTCTGAGGAGAACTGTGCCTCAGAGACTTCATCTCAGACCTCAGGAGAAGCCACATCTCCGAGGCAGGGGCTGTGGACATGCTCTGGCCATGGTAGATGTGCCGTGCTGCGCATACAGGCAGCGCTCCCTGGAGAAATACTTCCCAACATCCCTCTCCTTTCCAGCTTCCTCCACGATTACCTGCGTTCTTTCATCTCAGGTTTAAGGTAGTTTATTTAAAGATTATTTTCCCCCCTAATCTCCCCTTTCTTAAAACCATCTTTGACCTTTTTTTTCAACTGTTTTTCAAGTGACAACTTTCGATCCGCTGGACGAGCAGCGCCGGCCGAGGCATCTCCCCCCGCCCCGCCGTATCTCCCGGCTCCCCATCTCCCGGTTCCCCAGCTCCCGGCTTCCCAGCTCCCGGTTCCCCATCTCCCAGCTCCCCAGCTCCCGCTGCTGCCGACCCTGGCTCCAAAATCCGCCCAGATCCCTTTCGCCACATCCCCCTGGGAGGAGGGCAACCTCCGGGGCACCTGAGGAGGGNCGGGCCGGGAGTCAGCGGGACCGGGACGGGCACCGAGAGCCCTGCTCGGCGGCGCCACGGCCCGACGTGCCGGGGGTAAGTCCTGATTGCTGCCCCCCCGGTGCCGGCGGTCCCCTCTCCTGCATCCCTCCCTCTGCCCCGCACCCCCTGTTTCCCCCCAGCCTCACACGGCAGCCCGGAGCCGGGGGCACGACGGGGAGCGGAGCAGCACCCGCGGCTGGAGACGAACACACAGACGCTACCACGTCTGGACCCTACGCTGGGACACCGGACCCTTCCCTGCATCCCGCGGCATCCGGCCGGGACCTGCACCCGGACCCCCCGGGAGGAGAATCCCTTTTCCTCCCTTTCCCCTCCGCCTGCGCGACCCTTGTCCCCGCCGCAGCCTGTCACCTGCGTGCCCAGGGCGGTGGGTGTCTTTCCCCCCCCGTGTGCGGGTATCCAGGCACTCGCGTGGTTTGGCAGCACCCTGGCCCGGTGCGGACTGAGCAGGGCTGTAGGGGTGGGGGGCAGTTCAGAGCTGAGGAGCTTGGTAGGGAAGAATGGCCTCCCGCTGAGAGGCAAAAATAGTGCTCAAGGATGGAAGGGGAAGAAGATAGGACAGAAAACCCACAAACTGTAATGTGGTGCCTTAAGCCTTCTGGTTATATTATGCATAATGTCTTGTTTATTCCCTGTTGTGGCTTTGCTTATCAGCTAGTCAGCTGCTTCACGTAGTTTTCTTTCCAGCACTACAGAACCAGCCTTTCCTGGCCTCTGACAATACAGAATTCCCAGAGCAGGAGCTGTGTCGGTGCAAGGGGCACAGCAAAATGAATCCTGTCTTGGGGTGGCTGCAGTTCAGCTGTTTTATGAACAAACAGTCCTGGACTCAGCAGCAGCACTCATGCCACAAGAGATCCTTGTGATCTGGTGGAAGGCTTAACTTCTTCCTCAGAGCCAGGCAGAAGAAAGACAGAGGAGAGATGAGCACAAACACTTTCAAACAAAACACATGCCATAAGAGGTTGTTTTGCTCCTGTCCTGAGGGATTTGTGTTCACAGGACAGCGGGAAGTTCAGTTTCCATCTCATTCCACCCTTGTCCTCTCCCAGCTACGAAACAGCAGGGGAGAGTGGCACCAGTTCTAGGCATGAGTATTTCCCAAGGGACTGGAGCAATTTATACTTATTGCACAGGCACTCTTCCATGAGCATCTCTGTGCAGCAGCTGTGCATTGCAGATGCTGCTGTTCAAGGGTGAGGTGAAACAGAGTCATATTTATACCACTGGCTTTGCAGTGTTATGCCCTTGCCTTTCATACCTGTCGTATTGGTGATGAGTTCAGCAATGGGAGCAGGAGGAAAGAAAAAAAAAAACCAGATACAAGCAATTAAATGTCATGAAACAACCTTGGGACAGCAGCCTTCATATTTCTAGAAAAATTCATTCTCCTAAAGAAAGGGTAGGTTTCCAAGCACAACCTTGAATCTATTGTAAGAAAAAGAAATGCAGAGGACCCTGCAAACATCCTTCCATTATTTCATCCCAAACTTCAAGTTGGTTTGCTTTTCAGCACAGGAAGCACATCTTCTGGCCAGGCATGGCAAACACAGAGCACAGTATGCACGAAATGGGAGCAGTGCTGACAATCAAGCTTTGACAAGGTAGGCAGGGTCTGGGACAGAAACATGCTGCAGGAAAAGAGATACTTTGGAGATGGTGCTGATGGACAGCAGGGATCAAGAGGCTACGTGAGCATTGCAGGTTGTGGCATCTCTGCCGGGATGCCAAACACTCAAGTGTATGAAGTTATTGAAGACATTTTTGATGAGGGAAGGGATAGGACACTTCTCAGAAGAAAAGGTACAAAGTCCAAGCTTCTAGCTAAGCCCTAGTTTGGGTAACTGCATTGGGTCTTCCTCTGCATTTCAAACTGTTGTCTTTCAGACCTCACTCTTATCCAGCTGACTTGTACTGTGGTGTGACTTTGGTGCATCTTAAATCTGTTACCACTTTCCATACAGCTGGATTAGTTGGGAAGGAGCACCTTTTGGGTGCACCCAGGAGGTGAAATCTTACATTCTTCACTTGGCTTAGATTCAGTGAAAAGCAGAACAGGCCAAGCAAGTCTTTAAGCAAAGCTGTGCCTATATATGATCATGAAAAAGACCTCTATGATTGGCTTGAAGTAGCATTGAGAAAGGAAGTGTGCAAATCATACACCACCCACAAGGGGTACTGTTCTCCACCGTTATTGTAGAGCTCTGACTTTCAGTCATCTCTTTCTTTCTCCTTGCAGCAGCATCCCCATGGCCCTCCTCACAAGAGCCAGCGGTCATCCTAACACCACGGACACCATTCCCTGTGGGGCAAACAACACTACAGAGCCTGACCTGCCACACTCCCATGCCTACTACGCCCTCTGCTACTGCATCTTGATTGTGGCCATCATCTTTGGCAATGTGCTGGTCTGCTTAGCTGTGCTGAGGGAACGCACCTTGCAAACCACAACAAACTACCTTGTGGTAAGCCTGGCAGTGGCAGATTTGCTGGTGGCTACTTTGGTGATGCCATGGATGGTGTACCTAGAGGTGAGTGCATCTTAGGAAAGATTACCAGAATTTAACCACACCACTGCATGCATGCTCATGTTCCTAATTCAATCAGGAGCAAAATTCAGATTAACCTGCAGGAGTGGTCCTGGAGCTGGCCTGCAGGATGTGGACAGCTTGGGTGCGTTACATCAAATGATTAAAAAGAAAGGAATAAATGTGTGTACATGTGTGGGAAGCCATCCCAGCAAGACAGAATTAGACTGTGCAATTTGATTGCAACTAAAAAGTATTATTAAAAGTCAAATTTTATTTCAGACTGGAATAGTCAATCAGCTCAAGGGCATTCCACTCTCTAATGAAATCACATTATGCTTTGCATTAGAAAAGACTTGGCTGTCACTCTTGCTGTGGACAGGGTGGGACTGAGGAACATCTGCAGAGCAGCCTCTGCCCCCATGCAGTGCCATGGTCACCATTTGTGAGCACAGCAGTAGCTCTGTTCCTTAGTTGTGTTTGTAGACCTATTCAAGACTAATTTCCATCTGTGGAGCTTGGATAGTCAATGTAGCTGATATAAAAGTCATCCAAACAACATCCAACCCATACACCTCCCAAAGTGCCACTCCTGGCACTGCACAATATCTCCTAGTGAACTGGACTGTAGGACTCCAGCAAGACTAAGATTTAAAAAACAGTTCAAAAAGCCCCTAAGTTACTTCAATATTTGCTACTGTTTATGGATCAGGGATGCTACCAATGAAGCAGAAACGGCATCATACTTCAATACACTGTGAGCCTAGAAATTGCCAAAAACTCACTGAGTCTCCAAAACTGTGTACAAGACCTCTTCATCTAATGAATGTCTGAGAACTGGCCATTATTTATGGAGAAGCTAAAGGTGGATATGCCTCTTGTGAACTTTGTTCATTACATTCCATTTTTAGAGACATCTCTGGCCATGAAATATGTTGTTTTATCAATCATGCAGACCAGAACGAACTGTCTCTTTCTGAGAAGTCTTTTGGGAAAGCTGTGACAAAGCAGCAGTAGAAACATTTTATAGCCTCAAAATCCTCATCTCCACCTAATGAAGTTTCTAGCACAAAAATGCTGTTCAACAATATGTCTACCAGTCTTCTAGGGTCAGTGTGTAGGTCTAATGTACCAGTCCTGCTGCCTCAGTCCTTTACTGATCTCTAGTGCTGTGGCTGCTGTAGCTCACTAAGGTTTTTAAGACAGTGGCATTAGGGTATCCTGCCCACTAAAGATTGATGGCATTAGAGACCATCATCTCTTACAGTCATTGCATAAATGGAGGAGGACATGTAGTAGCTTGCCTGGGAACATCCTTCTCACCCTTCTTGCAACATCCAGTTCTACCTCCAAAGGGGAGGAAAACTTCAGAAGATGGTTGTTAGAGAGGTCCAGTTTGTTCAGAGCTTGAGAGTAACAGTGTGGCCACAGCTGTGTCTCACACTGGAGCAGCGAGACCTCCAACTGCTCTTGGAGCTGTCCTGACCACATGCATGCTCTTCATTTCTCCCACTGTGCAAAGCCATGAGCAGCCATTTCCCAGCTGCAGGAGCTAACAGCACCCCCAAGGAGAAGCTCTGTTAAACGTAAAACCCTTCAGTGAAAATGCTTAGATGCACCTTAGATGCTACTTACTATCATCGCCTGATGCAACTTGGTTTCCTACTTTTCAGTCTGCATGCTCTTCATTGTGGCATCATCATTTATATCTAAATTGTAGAGATTCTTTTGTTTATTTTAAGAATTCAGGAGGGTGATGGATATGAATAAGTTTAAAAACAAAACCATTGTGCATTCATAAACTGAAAAGTTTCCAAGAGAGTTGGAAAGTTAAAAATAATAACACCACAATTTTGTAGACAAAGCAGACTGGTCATCAAGAAAGACAAGGTGAGAACCTGACCTGAATAGTCTATAAGGAGCTTTGGCATTGTCTTTGCCAGAGCCAAGATTTCATCCTGGACACTGTTCCCACTTCTGCTGCACAGTCACTGAGTGGTAATGAGAGATTGTATCAGCTCATCTCTCTGTGGTTGCTCTCATCTGCTGTAAGAGAATAATATTTGACCATCCACCTCACTCAGGCAGATGTGAGGATTCATTCAATTAATTCCTGGGATGTCCTTTGAGATTCCTGGACAAAAGGCACCAGAGGGATAAAGAACAGGTACCCTGCCAGCACATGAAAACCAGAAATGCACCCTAGCAAGTTCTGGCTGCTGTAGCAAACATGAGCAGAACAGAGCAATAAAAGGAACAGCAGAAATAGAATTTTAAAAATTATGAACAAGGCCTATAATAAAAAGGCTCTTCTTCATTGTTAAATTCTGGAATAAATTCTGGGTTCATATACCCCACAGGTAAATATTAACTACTTCACCGACTTGAGCAGAGCTACTCCGCATTTTAGAAGTTGTGGCTGGTGGAAGTGAGGATGGGTTTCAAGCCCAAATGTTTGGATCTGCTGAGCATCCTCTTAACACAAGCTACAGTCGAGTGTGCAGGTGGTGTGATGTGAATGCATCCTGAGAAGGTGAAGTTCAGAGCCATTCCCACCAGCACCTTCTTCAGTTTTAATGGTTCACATTCTTGGGTTTAGCATTTTACTGTACTCAGAACCTTGGAAACTCCCTCAGTTAAGTGCTTGCACATCTGGTAGTCTAACAGCAGCTGGCTTTCATACAAACACCTGCCACTGACTTTTGGTGAAATATGCTTGAGACTTCACAGATCACACAGAAACTGCATTGCTTTTTGCCTCAGACTGCAGAAATATCCCTTACTGGGTCCCACTGCAAAGGCTTCCAGCATTTATTTTTTATGTATATATTTTGAGGTGGTCAAGCAAATCTCACAATCTGAAACAAAAGTAAAGCCAGTGTGGAGTTTCTATAGATGCTGAACCTACCTATTAAGGTCCCTAATTTCAGAGGGATGGTCTTCAGTCTGCACATGTTGTAGCTCACCTAACTGTGCAGGAAAACTCAGTGGGTTTGGTTTGGCATTTTTTTTCCTTTGCTTACTGTTTTTAGAAGGAAACAAAGAAGCCCCACCAGTATGGAAGAACTGGAGAGAAAAGCACAGTTCCCTTCTACATTCTGCAAGCAAATTCACATTTCTCTCCCTTGCATTCATTCAGGGTCAGAGGGTCTAGTGGAAGACTGTCTCATTCAATACCTGACTTCTGAAATGTAGCAGCTGGGTCCAGCAGAGAACACCCTAAAGACAGAGCTCACCTCAGCAAGTTTCTATGCCCATGCATGGGAATGCTGCTACTATCAAAACCATTTAAATTTCTCTGAATTATTTCGCAAACAACTCTCAGAGTGAATTCGGTATTTATAGAAGTGCTTCTCTGCAACAACACTCGCTGCAGGGTTGATCCAATGCCTTAGAAGCCGAGCTTACTTGTGGCACCCTCTCTAGCCTGATCTGGGATGGATATTTTTGATGGGATCTTAAAAACCTCCAATGATGGATCCCACATAGACTTACCAAGCAACTGCCTCTACTGTCCCACCTTCCTTGTGGTCAGAAAAGCTTCCTTCATAACCAGTTTGCACCTTTCTTCCAGCTCATTCCTATTGCCTCTTGTCCTCCCTCCACACACTGCTGTGAAAAACATGGCTACATCATCTTGGTACCCTGCCTCCAATTTTCTCTGTAGTCTCCCACTAGGCACTAGAGGGCTGTTAGCCTCTCACCCCTCAAAGCCATCTCTTTTCCAGGCAGAACAACTCCTGTTCCCTTAGCTAGTCCTCACACAAGTGCTGCTCCAGCCCCTAAGGACTGTTTTGATCGACTCCACTGGACTCACTCCTGTTTATCAATATTTTGAAAGCCAGATGCAGTATTCCAGGTGTTGCTTAAATGTAAGCAGAGAGACCAGGAACTAGTGCCAGTTTCTGATAGCTTCACAGAATCCAGCTGAAAGAGCAGGATCAACGGGGTTGAAGGCTCAAATCCAGCCTCTCCCCCAAGCATAGACTTTTCTCCCTCTTTATAGCCCACTCCCCTTCTCCACTCCACACAGCACTGGGTTTGTTTGCAGTTGGAGGCCAGGCTGCCTCCTTGTTCATCTCCTACAGAGAGTGGGGGCTGAGACAGAGCACCCCACTTGGAGTCAGGCTGTCATCCCCAAGGAGAGCAGGGCCCTACGGTGCTTGGAGGATATCCTTGTCAACTGAAAAGGTTATTGTCAAGAATTTGAGGGCTGGTTAAAAAACCACATTTCTCCATCACACAGGCTGGCTGCAGCTGAGCTTTCACAACTGCACACTTCAGATTAAAAATTCAAAACAACCAGAACCACAGCTTGACATGGTAGCAACCCAAGCCCCTTTATCTGAATAGCCTGCAAGTTCTCACTCAGATCTAATAATCAAAATCTAACTGAGATAAGAATCCAAATAAGGCTTTAGAGAAGCCTTGATCTCAGATCTCTGTTTCATACATAAATGCATAAAATTTGCAGTGCTTTTCCAGCTCACTGCCTGCAAGAGCACTCTGTCAACTAAGCTGAGAAACACTTTCAGCCCTTAGATTTTCTCAGATAATCCTTAATCAAGGGATGTATACAGTGATATCAAATTTAAATCAATTTATCATGCTAGGCCTTGAGGGAATGGATAGGTCCTGTTTCTTCGCTCTGCCTCCCTCTGCAAGAGCAAATAAAGGATTGAAATTAAGGTGGGGCTCCTTTTCCATGACCTGCTGCTGCGTTATCTTGAACACAACGTGGGTGCCTCAGCTTCCCTTTGCAGCTCACCATGGACATGAACTTATCTAGCTGTTGAGATACTTGGAGGAGAATATATCCTTACACATAACTTAGCAGGACTTGGCACGGAACGAGGCTGACAGTTTTGTGGTTGTTGGTGCAGGTGACCGGAGGAGTCTGGACATTCAGCCGTATCTGTTGCGATATCTTCGTCACCATGGATGTCATGATGTGCACAGCCAGCATTTTAAACCTCTGTGCTATCAGCATTGACAGGTGAGAGACAACAGCATCCAGGGGGATAGTCTGGATATGGGGGTTGGCCCTGTACCCCAGTGTGGCAGGGACAGGCAACTGGGCTGTCCACAGACAGCATCAGTGTCTTCAGGACCACAGACCTCCCTGCAAGCCTGTCCCTGCCACTACTGCTTAATAATGTGGCTCTGCCCACCATGTGCTGGAACAGGTCTGCACTGGAGGGCAGAGAGACACAAGCAACAAAATATCCCCAGTAGGTAGTCAACCACATCCTGGTGCTTTGTGAAGGCAGGAACATCCAAATTCCATTGAGCCTCAAAGAGGGCTTCTCCTTCTAGAGATCTCGCTCATGAAGTTTTAATAAACAAAATCCTGCCATGTACATAGGGAGACATGGAGATTATTGCTGTCTAATATTCAGCTTTGCTCTGGATTTCTGCATCTTAAAACTGAGCCTATTTTAAGGAATGCTGAGGGCTGGGAGCCAAGACCTTGGCACACATGGTGCTGTTAGGACCAAGGAGTGAGAGAAGAAAAAAGTACTGCATGCTGTATCTTTGTAATATGTGATTCAAGGGTAATAATGCAAGGCAGCTCTCAATGTTGGGTTGGTCTGGTGTTCTTCCATGAACATCTTTATCCCAATTTCATTTTGGCTCTGTGTACAAGGAGCAGCCCCCAGGCTATCCTAAAGATGAGACTCCTGTGCCTTCCAGATCCTAGCTTTGATGAACTGCATCCTCTGGAGCACCCCAGCAGCTGCCCACATGCCCATTGGCAATTGCCTGTCAGTCAGGCCGACACCAGCCCAGACAGCCTACACAGACAGTTTGCAATTAAATTTGCAAATAGGTTGCAGTTGCTCCAGAGTGTTCTTTCTCAGCAGTGCACATAAAACTTTAGGGGCTTGAGGGTTGTGGGTTTCTTGGGGTTTCTAGATCCATCTGGTATCCCAAACCTTGTAGCTTTACATGCTGTCAGTTCTGCAGAGCGTTTCTGTGCAGTGCTGCCAACTAACTCTGATTTCCTCTGTTCCTCCCCCCAATGCCCCACTTACCATTTCTGCAAATTGCTCATCCCATCACCTGATCTTCTCTTCTTTCCCCTTCCATTTCTTCACCACATTCACCATCATGTTCCCTGTGTTGCTTTCATTTCTCCTTCTAAAAACCTGGCCCTTTTCCTCCCTCTGTTCTTACCTCTCCTCTTCCTGGAGCTGGTTTGGTCTGCAGATACACTGCAGTGGTGAAACCAGTTCAGTACCAGTATGGCACTGGGCAGAGCTCCTGCAGGAGGGTCTCTCTCATGATTGTGATGGTCTGGATGCTGGCGTTTGCAGTGTCATGCCCTCTCCTCTTTGGCTTCAATACTACAGGTAGGTGATGTCCTGAACAATAGCACACAGGGAGGGGTGAGAAAGAGCTGCCCTGTGTATGACCAGGTCATTTAGTGTGGGTCCTGCAGACTTGCCAAGTTACAGGAAATTGTAAGGAACTGTGAAGGGTGAGAAAAATCTCCGTGTGCTCTTGTCCATAAACTTGCCATTTGCTACGGCAGACACTGACTATTGCTCTGAGGGCAGACCTGCCTGCTCTACTGCCAAATCAATGCCCATCAAGGTGTCCAGGTCTACAGATGCCCATAAACAATCACTTTGAGCATGCAGAGCAAATCTCCAGATGTGCAGCATGTACAACACACACATCAGATTTAATGGCATCTTGCTGATACCAACAGTTTTAAGTCTAATACAGGACACACCTCTAAATAGCAAGGACTGTGTATTGGCACTGCTTGTGAGAAACCTCCTTCCCAACTGGCTGTCTGCTTCCTCAACTAATCCCTTGAGAAGAGCAAACAATTTAGCCTCCACCTTGGAAGCAGGCTGGTCTTTTTCCTTTCCCTCAGATAGGGCAATCCATTCTCCCTGGAGGCAGAGGACCAGCAGAGCCTTCTTGCCACTGAGCCACAGGCAGAAGTCCTCTGCTCCCCATCCATCCTCTCTGCAGTGCTTGAGGCAAGAAGGGGATGGGAGCAGGAAATGCTGCTGGCCCCCTCTGTCTGGTCCAAACAGATGGGGGTAAAGGCACATCTCTGCACGTGACAGCTCAGAGGTTGTCAAAGGAATAGGATCCTATGAGAAACAATGGGAAGAGACATGAGAGAAGAGAGTTGTTGGCCAGAAAAGCAGGCAGATACATGCTGGCTAATACTAGATGGCCCCATGTAGAGTTAATTTAAAGTGTCAGGTGAGTGGGTAAGCCACAGCATAATCTGCACTCCTTAGACTGCCTTTGTCCCACCTTTTGACTCTCTTTGCCAACAACATCAGAGCTTCCTTGTACTAATCCGAAGCAGCTCAGCCGCTCCTCTCTCTCTCTGTTCTCCTCCCCAGGGGATCCCAGTGTCTGTTCCATATCCAACCCTAGTTTCGTCATCTACTCCTCTTTGGTGTCCTTCTACCTCCCCTTCATGGTGACCCTGCTGCTCTATGTTCGGATTTACCTCGTGCTAAGACAAAGACAAAAGAAGAGAACCCTCACCCGGCAGGGCAGCCACAGCGCCAGCACCAAACCGTGCTATGCACACAAAGTAAGATGCACAAGAACACAGTGGGAGCTGTCAAAAAGGACAGGGAATGCACCATCTCTTCTTCTCAAAGGGTCAAAGCACAGAACAGAAAGCATAAGGACATGACATGTTTTCATCCCACCTCTCACTCATACAGGATGATATTTGAGATGCAAAAGCTGTGGTTACATCCTTTTCAGCCCTCTAGAAAGAGGATACTCTCTGTGTATCTCTGCCCTCTAGAACTGGCAACTAGAAAAGAGCACAGCCTACTTCAGTATTTCTTCAGAGCAAGGCTTTCTCAGCCATGCATAAGTCTGGCTAATTTCTTCATTTATTGATTTTAATGTCTTAGGCACCACAATAAGGGAATACTTCACTCTTCATTCTCAGGGCTTCACAGGTTTTAAACTACATTATTAAAACAAAACATCCTCTTCATCTGACAGACTTAAGAGGTCAAAACACTCGTGGTGCATGGAGCATTTGTTCCACTGACCTTTCTAGATTAAATGTCTGCAACCATGGGAACCAGCACAACACTTTGAAAGAAATTGCCTGGTCATGCATATCTGCTCCTGATACCCATTTCCACACAGTGAAGCTGTATTAAAAGGGTGGGGATGTTGAGGGGGGCAGGGCCAACACAAAAATACAGATGAAAGGTTAGCAGAGCAGGTGTTTCTGCTCTAACTGTTCTTATGCTTCTCCTTGGGATGGAGGCACAGAGTTGTCAAGTGCTGGTTCACCCCTCAGGTCAGTGCAGAGGATACGGTGCAAACCTAAGAGGCAAGTGGGGCTAAGGATGACTCCTACAACTTTCTGCATCATTCTTTGACCCAGTGAACAGTTTGGATCGTTTCCAATTCCTCTGTGGCTTCCTCTTTTGCAGGAACACACCGAGAGAAAAGCTTTGCCAAACAGATGCCAAGGCACCTTTTCCCCCTGTCTCCCACTCAAATGCACAGGCCAGGAGATGTCTACCAAAACAAAGCTGCTGACTGTCTTCAGCCTGCAGCGGTACCGAAGCTTCTGCCATGAAGCATCCCTCACCAAGACACCAGGGACTACACAAAACAGCAGGCTGGAAGAGAGGAGAAAGTGTACAAAGCCGGGAGTGGAGGTACAGAGGCTGAGCAATGGCAAAACCATCAGCTCTCTGAAGCTGGCACCCCAGCAGCCCCGAGTGATCCAGCTTCGGGAGAGGAAGGCTACACAGATGCTAGCGATTGTCCTGGGTGAGTGAGAGCCACTCTGTCTACTGGGGTGCAAGGGGTCATGGTGTGGGACTTCCAGGAGCACAGAATCTCCTCATCTAGTAGTGAAATTTAACAAAACTAAGCCAGGCCCTGGCTTCAGCTGTCACTGCTCCACAAACTCAGGAAAGACAGTGGTGGGACATTTAGGAATCTAGAGTAATGCTCCCAAATGCTGAAAGCCAAGTATGTTAGTGTTTTATTTGCTATGTTTTGTTACCTTTGTGTAACATCAGTGGCCAACAAGCCCTGCTAGAGGGAGCAACAGCCAACACCTTTGCTTTTCTTTTTCCTTTATTTTGCTGTTATGAAGCTGGAACAATCCTAAGTCTCCATACATGCAGAAGCTCTTAGGTCTGGTTATAGAAGGGGAAACAGAGGCAGGAGCTGCAGAAGAACCAGTTCATACAGCTGGATAGAGAAGCCAGGAAACTGGTGCCCCAGTCACTTGCCATGGTCACCAGATGCACTGTTAGCCCTCATTAACTCAGTGTAGCATGAAAATAATTCAGCCTTAGTTGCAACTGATTAAAGCAGCTGAGGCAGCAGTCTTTCCCTCAAAGTGGTGGCCACTTGCTTTTGTCTGTCACCTGGCCACTTCTGAAGCCCCATCCATCCGTTCATAAAGCTGGCCCCAAGGAGCCCAAGCTTTTACAAAGTCCCTCTGTGTCAGTAATAAAGGTTGCCTTCAGAGTTGGTGAAACACAGACACATGCTGGGAAATAGTAAGGGGATGGAGGGAGAGGGCCTAAGCACAGGCCCCTTTCCAAGTAGTTGTCTCTCTAAACTCATGGATTGTTTTCTTCCTCTCTCTAAATCCAGGCACATTCATAGTCTGCTGGCTGCCCTTCTTCTTGATTCACATCCTCAATGCCCACTGCCCATCCTGCCATGTGCCCCCAGGGCTTTACAGTGCCAGCACTTGGCTCGGCTACGTCAACAGTGCCCTCAACCCCATCATCTACACAACCTTCAACACTGACTTCCGCAGAGCCTTCCTCAAGATCCTCTGCTGCTGAGGGCAGGGCCAGCACCGGGCTGCACGGGTTTGCAGCAGACTCCTGGCCCAGGGACAAGCCACAGGGCCCTTCCCTCCCTCTGCTTTACAAGGGGAGTGATGTGCTCCCCTCAGCTGTGAGCAAGGGTGGTCAGTGTGACATGGTCATTTTTGACATCCAGACACCTTCTGCACCGCAGTGAGGAGCAGGAATGCGCCCCACCTGCACAGCTGGCTTCCCACACTGAGCCTCAGCACTCCTGCTTGAGAGTACCAGTGCTTCCCATTTCTGGGGAGGGAGGGGAAGAAGACAAAGAGGCAAGCCAGTGGGTCCCTCAGTGGGGACAGCAGCACTGAAAGGCAGACCTGGGTGTGCAGCACCACAGTGCACTGTTCCTGGGAACTGCCAGGCTCACAGAGCACACAGGACCCCAATGCAGATGGCATCTCTCATCTCTGTTGCCTACATGCTGAAAATGCATTTGCCCTCCAGCAGCTGGGTCCTCAGCCTGCAGAAGGTGCCCAGCTCATGCACAGCAGTCCTAGACCTCTTCAAGAGGGATCCTGATCCCTTTGATCGGGAGCCAAGAGCAAAAACTGGACAAGGAAATTTGGAAAAGGAGCACTGATTGAGAAATGACAACATTTCTCTTGTTTCAATCAAAAGGTCTGCCTGTAAAACTGGGTCAGCCTAAGTGCTTGAGAAAATCACCCTAGTTGCAAATGAAATCTTCCCTTGTGCTTCCAGCTTGTATTTTATTGCTCCTTGCAATGTAGAGAGGTGACTGCCATCCCACTGGTAGGTCAGATCACCTGAGAAGTACAACATTATCCCAGTGTCCCCTCTCTTCCTGACCCAAGGACCAGGGATAGATTGGCTGCTACTTAACTACCACACACCCCAGTGATCTACCTATGATAGCTCCAGTCATGCCTGCAGTAAATTCAAACCTGTTTTTTCAGCTGGTGTAGGTTGCATGCAGTCCATCTTAAAACTTGCTGATGGTCTCTTTGGAAGCAGTCTTCACTTGTGCTCCTCTCCTGGACAGGAGCACTGCTAGATTAAGGGTTTGTACCACCTGACTGCTGCAATAACTCCTGTTACAGCTCACACTTGGGGGAGAGCTGTTTCATAACGTCCCTGCCAGTAAGAAAAGACACATGCCTTGGGATCAGCCCCAGGACACTCCCTGATTCCTCTTGCTGATACTCTTGTCATCACATATGGCATCTGTATATCCCAGCATCCAGGAGCTGGGAAAATACAGACCTGCCATGGTCTCCTTTTCCAACAGTATTTTACAAAGCCATGTCCAGCAGTTCCTGGATTAAAACACCAGAGAAGCCCCTAATGTACCATATAAGCTGGTCTCATGTCAGGGCATTCTAATGTTCTTCTCCTTGCATAGACAAACCTGGTGTGGGACAGCAGCCTCAACATACTTCTCTCATTTCCCCCCTTGCTGCACTGGATCAAGGCTTCAGCTCTCACTCTCCAGACTAGGCTTAGCTGTGCTGTTAGCCATGCTCGTTTGACAGCTTTGGGCATAACTCTGTGCTGTCCCTGCCTGTGTCAATGCCACAGATTCTCCATCTGGGAAGGGCTTCCTCTCTTTCCTAGTCTAGAGCCAAAGCCATTGTCCTCTGCCTCCAGAGCACACAGCAGAGCTCTAGCTGCTTCTGTGGTTTGTCTGGGTTTTGGGAGGAGGAACTTGTGGACAGCATGTGTCATTTGCCTGGGGAGGTGCCCTCCATACTGCATTGTAACTGTGTTAATACAATAAAACACAAGTGTAATTGGAAGTGGTGGTACCTTTGTGGTGAATATTCCATGAGCCTTTTCTCACCTGCAGCCCTCTTAATACTTTCCTTGTAGAAAATTACTGTCTGCCTGAATACCCACAAGAGGCCTTTATTATTACTTGCACTTTACTTGTGACTAGGAAAGAACTCAAGGTCTGCTGTAACCACTTGCAGCAGATGAATTCTGAAAATATGGTCAATTAATTTCCCAGCTATGCCAGGTAGGCGTGCAGTGGTGCTACTCCATCTGCTCAAAGGTGCTGGACAGCACTGGAGGCACTCAGCACACAGGATGTTGGAGGTATCAGTTGAATGAATCAACCTGTGGACAGATTGCCACTCAAGTAATTCTCATTTAGAAGCTTCATAACAGAGATCACCAGAGACGAGTTTTGGTTGCTTTATATACACAGTTGTCAGAAAGGAGGAAATGAGAAGAAAGATCTTTTAAAGGATGAGTAGGTTCATTTCAAACCCTGGCCCAGCATCTCTCAGAGATCATGTTCAGTTTGATTTTACTGGAATTTGAACTTGTTCTTGAAGCAGTGATCCCCAGGATGATTCCAAATAGAGATAAGAACAGGAGATGTGGCAGAAGAATAAGCAGTATTTTTGTACCCACACAGATATGAAGGATGGGGAAAGTTCTATATCTAAATATAGAGTCCTTCCTTTAATAATTGAAAATTTCAACTATCATATCACAAAACCGACTTCAACCTCTTGAACTATAACCTGCCATGGACCAAAAAAAAAAAAAAAAAGGCACCACAAACCCCTCACACAATTACAGAAACTCAACTCCAAAATAAAATCTCTTGTTTCCTCAAGTGCTGTTATAGGTGATCCCACAGAAAAGGCCAAGGAACAGAAGCAATCAAAGGTGCAAAAAAGTTGACAACCCTCCACCTTCTCCAGCAAGCCAGAGGGACTGCTCAGGACCCCCCAAGACCTATGTTTCACACATCTCCATTCATTATTTACAGTAGAATAATCTGCAGTCTCCTTTTACAGCTCCCCAATGCCTCCTCCTAACCTTAATTTTCTACAGCATTTTCCTCTGCTGTTCTGTTTCCCCTGGCTCCATGCCTGGCTGGAAGAGGAGAGGTGAGCCGTGACTCTGTGCTCTGCTTGAGAACCACAGGCATTCTGCAGGGTTTCATTTAAATGCTGATATTCACATTAGAAGAGCCTTTGGGGAATGCAGAAACCTCCTCCCCTGCAGAGAGGAAGAGGGAGCTCAGAGACAGCCGCAGGCTGTAAATAACTCCTAATGTCAGGAGAGCTGCTCTGACAACACAGCTGGGCAGATGTGCAGGTGCAGCAAGGGATCCTGCAGTCTCTGCTCACCTTCACTCTGCTCCACCAGGCAGCTGGAATAGGATACCTCAGGTCCCCTGTGCTGGATGCCATTTGCAAACAAGCCAGCAGACAAAATAGCCAGGAAGCATCTCTACCATAGCTAAGGAGAGTTAAGACCCTCTGAAGATGAAGGAGAGCTGGCAAAATCCACTGGGAAGAGCAGCCCCCCCTGCAAAGTACAAGGCAGCCGTCCAAGTAGTGCCTGTCTAGACACATTTACAGCACACCTGAGAAATGGACTGAAAAACACCATTTATCCCCTGCATCCACCTTGTCCAAGCAGACACATGTCCCAGTTCACAGTGCTATAGGCTCTGACTGAGCCCCTGAGCCTACATATCCCCATAGTTTGCTTCTCCACAGGTACCTGGGACTCCCCAGGGATACATCTCTGATAAATGTGCCAAACATCACACATGTTAAACCTCAGGTCTAGCAGCAAAAACCACTGGTTACCCAAACCTTCAGTGGCACCAGGCACCAAACTGAAGCCATCCAGAGCTAAAACCAACAGTTCTTATATTGAGCTTTATATTGTAAAAATGTAAACAGAAGAAACCATAAAACACCCTACCATGTCAGAGGCAGCAGCTGGCATCAGATCATGCAGGAGCCTCTAAGCAGAACACAGAGGCCCATGGGGCAGAAGGTAAAACAGTCTTCCACAAGAGAAAACTGCCTACTGCGAAGACAAGGAAATTATGGAGGAAGTGGGTTTCACCTGCTAGCACGGCCCAATGCTCTGCAGGTGACACTGCTCAGCTAATACGCTCCAGCGTACCTTGCAGCAGCTGTTGGACATACTGTTTTAGCAATCCCAGCTGCAGCCAGACATTAAAATCCACATTTGTCAGACTACAACAAGGACAAAGCAAAGCCTTACAGAAAACTTCACTTCCCCAGGTGATCCTCCCTATATTCCTTAGGAGATGGGCAGGCCAGATACTCAGCTGGACTCTGCTGTGCGGCTAAAGCAAAAACAGCTTCCCCCTTGGGGAGGGAAGGGGGTACACTTGAGTCTGCCTCTCTGAGGGGGATTGGAGTGATCTGGGGTCTTCTGTTCCCAGCTGGGGCCAGCACAACCAGCTCCTCTGGAAGGGGCAGCTTTATACAAGACAGAGCTTGGCTGAAGCTTATTGCTGCTACTGTGTGATGTTTTCTGAAAAATTTCTAATCAATGCCAGCATTTCAAGGAAGGATCAATAGGCTGCAGGCTGCTGATATGGTGACACTTAGGAAACTACAAATAGGAACTGTGGACAACCCAGAGGACATGGGTAGCAATCTGATTAGTTTCAGCCAAGTGTGTGCTGTGATTCACAGTGATGACACACTCTGGCAGCCTTCAGCCTGCAAACACTCTTGGCTGTGAGGTGTCTCATCTCTCAAAAAGAATGGGCATATCAGTTCTTTCTCTGATCAATGCAAGTTCCCCAAATGTGCACTAGCCTTTGAGTGACCCACTGAAGTGAATTTTTCCTTATCTAATGGTAATAATGGATTAACATAGTTGTCATCTCCTGGCAGTATTTTACCACCTGCACTGCTGCCTTAGGAGCAAAGGAAGGCTCACAAGGCTGCAGGCAATTCAAGGTGTGAGGGATTTGAGACTGTACTTCTTCAAAGTCAGCATCAACTGCCACATACCTCTTGCTAAATAATATTGAACAGGATGTAGAACATATGTCCCAGACCAATGCTGCCTTTCAATCTCAAAAGCCACTCATCCAGCTGTGCTCTGTTACTCTGCAGTCAGTCGGTCTCAAGACAGAGCATTGACCTTTCTTGATCTGCTTTCCCAGCATAACTCACGCCACTCTTCCTTGGTTTCATACTGCCTCAAGTGTCAAATCAGGAGCCCATCAGTTCTGATGCCAACCACACCTTTCTCCAACAGGGATATGCTTTCTCCCAGGCCCAGGCAGGGAATTCTCCTGAGCCTCCTTCATGATTCCAACTACACATCACTGAACCTCGTCCTGCCAAACACTGGTCTCATCTCATCCCTGAATGCCTCTGGAAATGTGAGGCAAAGAAAACCCCTAGAGCCAAAGAAGAAAATGAACATAATTAAAAATTAATTTCAGTATAATAATTTAAGCATCTCAGTGAGACAAGCACCATGCTGTTACCTGTTTGGTGATGTTTCTGGTTCCCTGCCCTGGGGACTCTTGTCAGTTCTAGTAAGTTTTACCCTGTAGCTGTGAGCATGGCAAATTGAATAGCCCAAGTAAGAACTACTTTTTACTGGGCAGAAGCACAGTTACTACGGGACTTACATTTCGTTCCGCCACCCTATGTCATGGCAGAAGGGCTGTGGTGCAGGTGGAATGCTCACCTTGCTATGCCTCAGCTGAGAGGCAGCAGCACTTCTGTCTCCCTGTGAGGGACAGGTCAAGGGAGATGAGTGGATGGTTAAGGCAATAGGACTCCCTTCAGTACTTGGGATGGCACTGGCTGTGGGCAAGAGGGGAGCCAGGTACCAGTGCTGAGTCCAGCACTTAGTCCCCCTGTCAGCTTCAGGTCTGAAGGCCACGAGCATTACTCTGTAGCCTTCTGCCTCTGTGAGCAGGAGTATAGAAGCCATTGCTAAACTTCCTGTACAACAACAGAATGCTTCTTCCTCCCCAAGACATGTGCAAAACAAGGGATGTAAAAAGGCACATGCCAGTGGCTGCTGCAACTTGATGTTGGCAGTGCTACACATGGACATACTGCATAACTCCCACTCCTTTCCTTGCTGGCCTTGCCAAATCCTAATCATCCTGTTCGCCTATGCTCCTTCCTCCCAGACGCTCCATCTCCTGTTCTCTTCCCTGAAGATGCTGCATCTCTTTGAAGGCCTCGGCTGCCAGCCAGTCTCCGTGTTCTCTCCCATCCCAGCTCACTCAAAGCATCTGGCTTTCCTAAGGGCTGATTTCTTCAGCTGTTTTTCAGCACATGGTACAGTTAAAGTTGACATTACGTTGTAGAGGGTTCCATCCTGGTCTGGGAAGGGCAGTATGAAAAAGCTCAAGAGAGATTTGTAGCCTCTGCTGACTTGCTGCAAGATGCTGGCTAGTTATTACCTCCCCTGATTACTTCATCAAAAGGCAAACCAGATGTTCTCCTGTGGTAGGAAAAAGCAATGAGCAACGGTCACCAACCTGCAAATCAATCTGCTCTGCAAGTGTGGGCAGGTGAGATACACCTTATCCTGTAAATCTGCAGGCACGACCCACAACTGCTGCCTTTCCCAGTGCAATGGCCAACCCCTTGGAACCAGGAGCTGGAGGAGCTGTGACGTCAGAAGCATGACAGAGCATCCCACTGTGTTGCACGTTCACCTGACCAGTGTAATTAAATCATACAGATGACAAATGTAGACATAACCAGGCAGTTCATCATCACTGCACTGTGAGGCAGGGAAGGTATTGCCTTTCCAAGCCAACGTGTCACTGCAGAGGAGGCTGTGCTCTCTGACAGACACCATCACGCTGGCAACACCAACAGGCAAGCAAGAACATTTTGCTGCACCACTTCAGTGCCAGCACCAAGTTTGTCAGTCTAGATCCAACTTCTCAAAGGGATTTAAACTGTATTTTTGTTTGAAAAGTCCTGTCATGCCTACAGAATGTGCATAAGAAAGGATTGTAACCTGTGCTTGAACATCTTAACAGTCTGAAGAAGTGAGTGCTACATTACCAGAGATGAGGTCCCTAGTGAATTATGTAGATCACTCCAGAGTACTACAAATAAAATCATTAAGCTGGCCTGCATCATCTATTTTGTGTCTGCCTTCCACACCACAGAGGAAACATCTCTGAAATTACTGAGAGGAAGGTTTAAACATTTTATTAGGGGCCTTTGTCTGCCAACTCAGGTTATGAATCAAAACCCAACAAGGCTGAGGATGACAAAAACCCAAACAACCCAATGTTTAAAAGCATCTCTGAAACACACCAGGAACCGATTTTTCTATGCATAAAAATCCCATGATCTGAAAGCCCTCTGAACTTTAGAGATGTAGAAATCAATTGAACACCCTGCTGGAACACTTCCAGTCTTGGGCAGCTCCCGCAATCCTGCAGAAACCCAAAAGAGCAGACCTAGAAACTGTCAGACAAGGCATGGTACAACATGTCCTAATAATGAGGATGGAAGGGGTGGGTGAATGTGTGGGGCAGGTCAAATTACACACCTGAAGGAAGAAACATTTTAGTGATAAATCTATTTGATTTTTTTTTCTTAAAACATTTTAAACCATACCTTTGAAACTGCCAAAGAATCTGAAATATTAAAATAGCTCTGAAAGAAGAAAGCTATTGAGCTGAATACTGATGAAGAAAGGGTCAGGATTTGGCACTTAACATGAGGCCCTGCCAGTTATTCTCATCAGTGTGAAAGATTCTTCTTCATCAAGGGCAAGGTTGTACTAAGAGTTGCTAAGGGAAAGGTATTCAAGGGTCTAATGTTTTTGTAACACACCATCTCTTGTATTCTGCTCTGCTTTTTTATATTCTGTCCTTTGGGGATGGATGGCAGTCAAAGATGTTTTTGCAGTCTTCTGTGCTTAGTGAAGTTAATTTAGCACAGACATTTTCCTACTCCTTATTAATTTCAATTTACATTTCTGCATGAAAAGTTTAGTTTTTTCATGTAGTTTTCTCCCCCATATTAGGGCAGGAATTCTACTTTTGAAAGAAATTAGATCTCTGCTTGGAAATAAATAAAAAACTTTCAAAGTTAGCATGAAAAATGTTGCTGAATTTTTACAATGTGAAGGAAGGGGACTGACATATTGAGAGGTTGTGTACATACAACACATTAAGGTTGTTCCAGAGTTAGTGCAGTTTGTTACTCTGTTTCTTATCAATTTTGACCCAATAGAAAATGTGCAGCCACGGCACACACGTGCACACACATAAACTGAGGAACCACCACAAGAAAGCCTGATGGGTATGAGTGGAAAAAGAACAGAGCACAGCAGTATAGGAAGACCAGAAGGAAGAACAGAAGGGTTATTGAGAATGTCATGTTAATGACACTCAGCTTAGCAGGTCACTAACATGCCAGTACACCTACATGCAGCTCCTCAGGATACCCAGGTTGGGAAACAAGGAAAAAATAATAAATCTTAATGATTCCCAGAGGTGGGGCAGGATGGGGAGACTGATCACCCTAAGTATGCAGGACTATGTGCAAGGACACAACAGCTAGTATTCTTTATCTTCCCTGTCTTCACAGAGCATCCCTGGCTGACCTCCTGGACACAAACACCTTAGTACCCAAGTGCTGGGCCAACTCAGGCATTTTGGTGATTTGAGTGTGTGCATATCAGCATCAGTGAATGAGAAAAAACCCTGTCCCCTCCCCAGAAGGTTTTGCACTGACACTTGCCACAAGAAACAGACACTGCAGAAACAAGCATTGCAAGGTGCAAACACTACCATCATATCCCATGTTCCCCTTGAAAGCAGCATGAACCATTTTGTCTCACTAGAATTCCCTGCCCTTTAAGTCAGGCAGACCTTCTAACCCATGCTGTATATCCAGGACACCATCTCCAAGTTTCGCAGTGCTGCATCAACTTTAACAACTAAAAGGTACTACTTGGAACGAGGACAATAATCCTGTATTTTATGTCACTTCTGTGGCCAAATCATTCTCTGTAAATTCTGTTTGAAGACAACAGTGGAGCAGTATTTGCACCATTTCTTTAGGATCCTGTGGAACAGAAGTGTACTTAGTGCAACACGGTGAATAAGACTGGAATGGTAGAAAGGATTGTGATAATCTTGTGTAGGTGCCCAAAGAGAGAGGGGAGCTAAAAAACCATTTTACTCTATGGTAAAGTCATTCTGATGGGAGATATGAAAATCTTAAAGCATTAGAGAAATTGTGAAGAGCAAACTACAGATTAAGCCTTAGTTGCTTTAAGGCCAGCAATTTAACTGTAATATTTTTTCCAGCTTAATTAAGGTAGTAGAGGTTCCTATGGGAAGAGGGATAGGCAAGTGTCTTTAACACTTTCAGGTCTATTGTGATATTGTTTCAAAGCAAATTATTTGGAACCCTGCTCCAGGGCAGGATCCTACTCCTAGATAAGTCTGTCCTCCATCAGGCTGCTAGGTCAAGTTTCCAAGAGACAGCTTCTTGAATTCAAGGTCTCTGGCATATCACCTCTGTCACACACTAAAGGGCCACTGTAACAAATAATAAATTTCTTTTATTGTCACTTTGTAACATAAAATGATTAAATCCATGATTTCAAAGTAAAGAGCATTAAAAAAAAACTGAGTTAAGAGGAATGTGACGTAACTGTCATATTTTAAAACAAAGAGCCACAAGAATGTTTTCTAAATGCCTTTTCCTGTGATACATCTCTTCCACAGCTCCATCTCACACTAACATTTGTGTATTCTGCTATATGACCAGTGCTAGGGCAGTTGGAAAGAATGGTTATCATGGTTATCATCCATGTGCTAACACAGAAGTGAAATCTGGAAAAAGGGTAGAGTGAAAAAAAAAAGTCTCTACAGCAGGACATGGATTAAACACTTTCTCTTCTTTCTGGCTCTAATGTCACTGACTGGGACTCCTGAGGCAGGGGATTTCAAGGCCAGGTCGAGGTGGAGGGCTCCCTCCAGGCCCAGAGAACATTCTGCACTGGAGGCAGACTGAGGGAGACATACACAAGTAGTCCCTTGTGCCACTGAACACAGCAACACTTCCAGTCAGTTCTTTTCAAGGACACAGATGCTGCCAATGGCCACAAGGACAGTCTGTTAAACTGAGGTGGGACTTCTTATCAAGGAGCTACATGATGAGACAACCACACCACTACATTTCTCTAGAAAAATAATTCCTCTTGGGTATGGAACAAGAATCCCAAAAAGCTGCTGAGCCTCCAGGCAGCTGGATTAATTTTAAGCATATGCCCTGCTCTATCTTCAACCACAAGTTCAATAACTCTGTCCTTGCACATGGAAAACCAACAGTGAGTATCTGAAAACACTGGTTTTGTGAGCTCCAAGCTTTTCCATATACCAAGAGTGTACCAAGCCAATTAACCAAAAGTGATCTTTCAAAAAGATTGTCCTTCCCTACCAAGAAGTGAGATCTTCTTGAAACATCTTCTTCAGTCCCCTCCAAGAAGGAAAAAAGGCATTTTACTACTGACATTCAAGTGACCCTGCTGGAAGTCCACCTTACACAGTTCCACTGGATAAGGGTGTAGCCTTTAACCTCCTCTATCCTCTCTGAACTCACTGGCTCAGCTTCACATGTGCTGGGCCATGAAGTGCCTGCCTGAAGACAAGCTTCTTCAGTTGATCCAGTTTATTGTCTCTTAAGGCATCCTGTATGGCACTGAAGAAACTGAAGTAGTGCTGGAAGTTGTGCATCATGAGCAGGACACCGGCCAGCAGCTCGTTGGTCACGAGGAGGTGATGGACGTAGGCGCGAGTGTGCCTCTGACAACAGTAACAGGTGCATCCCTCCAGCACAGGGCCAAAATCATCTTGGTACCTGAGGAAGAAGCAACGTTGGATAACAAAGGTAAGAAGACCCATTCAAGTTATAGAGAGTACCCAGTCACTACTTGGCCTTTTGCAGGGACCTGAGCCCTGAAGTCCTGAGGTCCTGAATCCAGCTGCTCTAAGATCTGTTGACAACTAGACGAGCACCACTGGCAAAAAGGACTTCAAATGTCATAGATGGTTTGGGTTGGAAGGGACCTCATCTTGCTCTAACACCATGCCATGGGCAGGGACATCTTCCACTAGACCAGGCTGCTCAAAGCCCCAAGCCTCATCATGTCAGAACTCACTTCAGAGCCAAAAGACCACACATCTAAGTCAGGGTAATTTTGACTACATCACAGCTGACAGCAGAGAGAGGCCTTACCTGTGCCTTCCTTGACAGAAAAGCTGCAGTGCTAGACACCTCTCACTAGCTATCACGTAGTTTATGAAGGATAAAGCTATCAAACCCATGGATTTACTGGTTCTTCTATTCACAAAATATTCCCCTCTACTGTGAGATGCACCATTTCACAAACTGGAGAGATCAAAGCAATACAATTGTCTGCTCATACAGCCTAGAAGTACCCGTGGCAAAGAGAAGGAAGGACAAGTGGTAACAATGGCCAAAGATTTTGTGAAGTATCTGGAAATGGCAGCATTGCTCAGCAGCAGCCAAACTGAGCCAGAAAGCAGAGGGTATCCATAATTCAAATAAAATCTAGTATCTCAAGATGACCCAAGTTAGATGTGGAAGACCAAAACGATCCCCAGATAACCTTTATGAACCTATGGTCTTTTAGCTAGGGCATAGTTATGACCACAGTATGTCTGCTGGATAAGTGATCAGAAAATCCCTGACTTTAGGTCAGGCAAAAGACAGCACTTTCTGACACATGCTGTTGCTTGGTAACAAGGTAGAATGCTTGTCCAACACTCTCCACTAAATGTCCAGAAGTACTGTCTTCAACAGCTTCATGTTTTGTGAAGTCTCCCATCCAGCTGCTGATCACATGCAACCAAATATAGAGGTCAAAAGCATGACATTTAGTGACACAGCTGCAGGTAACCCTCTTCACAAACTCACATACTTTTTGTCCTTCAGGCATATCTCAAATGGTGTCATTTCTGTGTCAGCTTTGGAGATTTCATCCTGGTCTTCTTCAGCACCATTCTTCTCCAGGTCCTGGGCCCCATTTTGTGCTAAAACTGATTAAAATAAAAGACAACAGCCTTTTACAGAGAGCAAGGGCAAAGGAAGGGCAGCAGCCATAGAGTTGGTATTCCTGCTACTCTCTTGCCAGATGAAAACTCCTGAGAGAAGTTTCCACCTCTTTTTTTATAGTGAGCAGCTTTTTTCTTTAATTGCCATAGGTTAGTTAACTCAAATACACTTTCAGATTATTAAAGCAGCAAGAGACAAGTGAAAACTAATCTACCAAAACTAATCAAAAGTTAGAGCTGAAACAACAGTGTAACCTTTTGCTGCTACTGAGCTAAATTCTTGATAAAATATAAAAAATATTTCATCTGAACTGCATGCTGAATAGAATGCAATCACCTGAACGAATTGATTTTATTGAGATTGTATTAGACAGGCAACTGATCTGCATTCACTCATCCTACTTTCCATGCTGTGATCAAGAGTCAGAGATTTAGATGCCTCCCTTTTTTATTTTTTAACAATTGGAATCAAAAGAGGCTGGTAGCACTAATTCAGAAGATGTAGATTCCACATCTGCCTTTTCTGCATCTATCTGAAAAATAATCATACCAATAATCATTTTGTAGGTTAGCAATTGTAAGTTTGTTATTAAGAAGGAGATGTATCTGGAAATACCAGTATTACTGCTTGCACAATCCACATCTACCAAGTTTAAAACAGACAGAACAAAACCATTCTCCTTACCCAGAATCTCATGATTTAAGAATATGGTGAAACACAAGACCTTAACAATACAAGGGTTAAAAAACATAGCAGCAAGCACAAAGGAACAAGCTGTTCTGTTCTATTCAGCTGGTTTTGAATTATCCAGGCATGAAAAGCCACTAGATTTCACCCAAGAGAAAAAATGTAAAATGTTTTCCTGTATTAAAAACATCCAATAGGCCAAAACAAAACAGCTGCTGGAAACACATTTGATAGATGCTTTAATGGGTGATACACATGTTCCCATCTCACAGTGTAATGAGTTATGAACATCTCATTTTTGTTTTGATATGTACTGATGAATGTAAGGACAGAGAGAAAAGCTGCCCAAAGAAATGGGAAACTTCTGACAGCTAGAAGGAAAACTTCAGAAATATATTATTTTAACAGACACATACTCAGTTAATTCTAGAAATCAAGCATATTAGATCTCCACTTAAGAGGTCCAGCCTTCACTGCTAACAGTAACAGAAACTTTGCCAATGGTATCAAACTAAAACCCCTTATTCAGTAGGTGTTTAAGAAATATTTAATCATATTTTGGCTAACTGGACATTCAGAGGCCTCAAGTTTTACTCACCAGGTTTCACACCAAAGTACCCCACCTTCAAAAGCAACACTTGATAGTGGAATCACAGTTTTCCCAGGGGTTACCGCACTTATTTCAGGAACAAAAGACTCCAATACAGATTCCTTCAAAGCATGAATTATGCTTGCACAATGTACAAAGCAAAAATGCTAATGGCCATCAAGAAGCCTACCTGCTGCTTCGGGGTCTGGGTGACAGCAATAACCAAACACCAAGGCACAGCCTCTCTCAGTCACTTGGAAGGGAAAGAAGCTCTCAAAAATGTCCACTCCCCTTTCAATGCACTCAAGCACCTCATCTGGTCTGCCTACACCATGAATGATTCTGTAAGAGACACACAGGAAGACAAATCTACAATATTCTGAGCAGAATCAAGCAGGTACATGAAGACCTTCAGGCCATGTGCAGCTCGTGTAGCTTATCTCTGCAACTGCCAGCCAGCAGGCAAGTGGGCACAAGAGTCATCACTCAGAACCCTGTGTGCTTCCATTTTCCCACCTCCAACCTATGCAGTACATAGCAGGATTTTCATTATCTGCCATTTGGAAGACAGCAACAATCCCTCATTTATTGCGGAACAAACTCATTCTGTTCATTATGTTTGAAGTGATTTGGTTTCTTTCATATACACATAAATACACTTAGATTCAAAACATCTGTGCCATAGAACAGATATTCTCCTTAGTCATGTTTGTGCCCCAGGGAACTACCAGTTTCCAGACACAGAGACCCTTTTCTTAACTGTTTAGAAGACAGTCTTGATCAAGAGCAGCAGAGACAGCAGTAGATGGCTGGTCAAAGATACAAGTCCTTCAGGTGACAGACACATCATATTGCGCTTGGAAAACTGCCTGGAGGAGAATGCACTACTGAGAAATGTCATTGGAAAGAAAAAACTTCCTTGCTTCAGTCTTCCCTCCTCTTTACATTCTACCTGCTCACATGATTTACCCAAAAACCTGGGCTGTACCATCTCCTGAGACATGGCATTAAGAGCCAGGAAGAGCCCAGCTCGGTAACAGAGATCCTGCTGTTAGCCAAATTTAGTTGGCAGCTTTGCTGAGGGTGGGTGAAGCATAAGAGTACAGCAGTGCCTGCTTTTCTGCAGGTGCATGGGCTGGGCTGACAGCAGTAGAAGTTAATGTAGGGCAATGATCTAAACAGATAATTAGGAAAATACACAGAGGCTGATAAATGAAGTCACAAGGTGCCATTTTTAGTCAATTTTCTAAGTACTCCAATTAAATTGATGAGTACAGAATAAGGATGGGAGAAGTTTACAGCATGAGTGTTTTATGTTTCAGGTTCCCATGGCAGGGAGAAAATGATGAGCAGAAGTCAGAACGGTAGCTCTGCATATGTGATCAAAGCCCTTGCTGAAACTTATCTTTGCACAAGTAAGGACAAACATTTGTTCTTGAAAGACTTTCCGTTGCTATTGGAAAGGAAAATAAATTTTACCAAGAGACTTCAGTATCTCTAGATACATGAAAGCACTCTTAAAAAAATACATTCGTAAGGTCATTTCACCACCACACACAAAAAGCAGTTGCCTCTTGAGTGAAGCACAGAAAGTGTTTGTCTTCTAGAGAATTTCATGTTGGGGTAGAACATAACTGCATAACCACTTCTCCAGCCAGAATGGCAAGGGTGATTCAGGAACAAGAACTGTCTGAAATTCACTCGAGGTACTTACAAGACCCCCTGGGGCTAACCAGCTCTCTTCCTACAAAGAGGTCAAAAACACTTGTCTTAACCAGACAAGCAAACTATTTGATAGATGAGGCAGATGCAGTGGTAGCCACTAAGGTTAGCTGAGCAGATTGGACTCTAATGCTCCCCGGAGATCTTTTAAGTAGCTCAACCAGACAGGATGGCAACAACACAGCAAGCCTTCTAATTGTCAGGAAAATTCAAACCCCAGGCACCATTAAGCAAGAACAAGCTGCAACACCAGACACGTGCTTTTGCATTTAATTTCCTTTTGAACACCATTAGGTCAGAGCAATGCTCAGTTAGCAGAGGGAAGCAGGAAGACAATGGGGCTTCAGTCACTCTCTTTCGGAAATCATGAGACGAGTAATCATATTATTTCTGTTGCAGCTGCTCTTGTAAGAGCAATCCAGCAAGCTCAACCCAATGCTAAGGAACTCCTCCACTTCTGAACCACTAGCAAATATTAGGACCCCTGTCCAGTTTCTGCCGTGACTCTGATGGGCAAAACTAACAACTCAGGTACACAATAAGCCCCACACTGTTCAAGAAGAGAGCACCATTGTTTTGGGCTGGGCTGTACCACTTCTGGTAGTTCACAGACTCAGTGCCTGAGGTACTGGGTCAGAACTGGCTGCCAAAAGATCAAGTAAGCCCTGGCTGGTTTTGTCAGCACCCCTCTCTGCTGTCCTCCAGTTGAGACCAGAGAGAACTGGAAACATGGCAGTTTTTTTATGAGCTTCTCATCATGAGATGAGGTCCCTGAATAGTATCTTGATAATGTTCTTGTTTGAGCTGAACTTCAAGTAAACCATGGCCTCAGAGGCCAAATGCAAGAAGCCCTGACATATCCTACCTGTAACTCTTCCTAAAAATGTAAAGATGACAAATGTGGAGAATACTCAAACCCACAGTGTGCACACAGCTTGGTGCCAACTGGAGCTGAAAACTGAAACAAGGGTTGAAGCCTACAGCCTGACAGTGGTAAAATTTATGCAGCCTGGCACACACAGAGCTGTGCAATACAGTGATTATTTCCTACAGGCATACTGCACAGCAGCCTGTAGATGTTCCTCATAATAGGACAGATGGATTTCTTGGGATGTTGCCCACACAACTTACCTTGGTTTATCCTCTGGCAGCTCTGCTGTGACAGAAGCTATCAGTTTCAACTTGGTTTCCTTGGCCATGGCACATCCCTGGAAGCCATCTAGCAGAAAGCCACCCACAGGCCGCTTGGCAGTCTCCCTGGCTGATCTGAGTCTCTCTTCCAAGATATCTCCACCTTCAATTGCCCCAAACATTACACTCCCTTGTAGTTCCTGTCCCAGGAGAAAGCTACAAGTGTTAGAGCATGCTCTGCCAAAGACATGCACGACATCTCACAGCCCAGACTTCAGACGCCTGCTACTTAAAGCCCCATGTTCCCAGGAACTTGCCAGAACCACAGTGTTTCATCCCATGTAAGACTATTCCCCACACAGCACTGTTAAGTCCATGTGTGAGCATAAGAAATGGGATCAGGAGAGACAAGATTCTGCTCCTTACCTTGCCACTAATTCACTGAGAATTTTGATGCCATTCTTCCCACCTCCCCACTGCAGGCAATAACCACACACCATCTTTGTACACGGCATTTTATGGATGTTCCCTCAGCAATACATATGTCAGTGCAGAATACAAAGCAGATGCCATTATCCTGGCAGTCAGACCTCGTCTCACAATGGTGAGACCAGAACTCATAATGAATTTCCTTTCAGGAGATCAGGTATCAGCTCCTGTCACCCACTTTCCCTTAAAGCACAGACTCAGACAGTGTATCTCCTTTCATCAAAAGGGAGTTCCAAAGCTGCTGAAAAAAATAAAGAACAGCAGAAGGGAAAGGGAAGGGGAAGGAGAAGGGGAAGGGAAGTTCACTGTGCTACCAGTTACACCTCATCTAGGACTGTCACCTGGGCATTCTCTGATACACACATGTGACATGATGTCCTACTAAATCACATCCTGGGACTGGCCCAGGATGCAGCAGAGACCAAAAAGCAGCTGCAGTGCTGCTGCCTCAGTACTTTGGGAGCCTTACCGGTGATTTTTCTTGCAGCTGAAGGCACACATCCAGGAAGGAAAGTGACCTATCCACAGACTTCTTGGCTCTTTTTCTACCATCTTCCCCAGAAACGGTGTCTCCATCGGAGAGGCACTGGAACCAGTCTGGCTGGATGGCCCGCTGTATATCCATGAACTTGGAAGCTGTCATTTCCATGCGCCCTGAGCTTCCCCACAGGGAGACTGCCTGTCAAGGAAGAATTGGGAGGAACATCAGATGTGAAGGATAGTAGACCTTAAGGGTGAAAAGAGGGAAGGAATGGGTCTGGTGAAATACCAGATACTGGAATGATGCCTCATTAGATAAGTTCTCCTGGCATATGGCTCAGATAATCAGCTGCACTTGGCACAATGAGTGAAAGGACACAAATGACTGAACTGAAATTTCTGGGATACTCCTTGGTGAAACCATCACACTCCACAATGACTTCTCCAATTTGAAAGTCTCTGAGACAGAGCTCAAGAGATACAGCAGTTTGCCTATCATCACACAACTTAGTGGCAGAATTGGGGAAAAAAAAAAAAAAAAAAAAGAAAAAGACTGAATTCCCACCAAACTTAAGTTATCATCTCATGAAAAGCAGCACATGCTGCAATGGCAAATACAGCTCACTAATTTTCTGTATACAATGCAAAACCAAGAAACTGTTTACTTTTCCAAGCAGTTAATTCACACCCCACATGTGAATACACGTGTGTATATATAAACCATACAGACACAGTGGGAAGAATGCAGATGGTTGTTAATCAACTTAATCTTACAACCCCATGTTACTGTGGGTCCCAAATCCAGCCACTAAGAAGGGATGGAAATGCCAAGTGCAAAAGCAATACACAGCTTTCAAACAGAGCCAATGTAAGAAATGCCAGGTGCTCATCAGGATTTCACAGTCTTCTCAGTCTCTTTACATACTTTCTATACTGTGTGTGCACATTGGACCCCACCTTCCACCATTACTCCATGCTACCCTCAAAAGACCTTAAAGCAAGACAAAAATACCTGCACAGAGAGGTTATGTTACCTGAACCCCTCCAGCCTAGCAGATGTCACCATGCAATCCATTAAACATTTAGATTCACAAAGTGTAACTACAAGAAATGCAACTACACACACTACCACATTTCAGCCTATTTTGCAGAATCTGAAATAACCTGTGAGTGCAGCTCGGCCATCACTTTTCTTGTACTATTGTTAGACTTGTAACATTGCTGCTCTAAAATTTTAAAGGGCTATTCAAGTAGTTAAGTAATGGTCTCGAGCCCTTAAAAGTCAGCTCTTTTCATTTGCAATTCTGTTAGTGGTTTTTTAAATGAGGGAGTTTTCAGCTATCAGAAATAGCATATAGCTTGAAGTGTTATGGGGACTTTTTGGGGCCTGAGGGTTTAAACACATTCTGCTAGCCTGTGCCAGACAGGCAGATTAAGCAGTGCAGTTCTCATGCATACTAATTTGCAAATTGACTTCGATCAGCTGATGCAAAAAACATGAACAGAACAATTTTTTTTGTGTCTGGTCTCCACAAAGACTCAAAAGGATTGCACTAGTACACCACATGCCTGTCCATCCATCCACCTCTCCTCATTAATTCTGGCTTCATCAACCAATTTCAAGAAATTTGAGTAACACAGACAGAAGTTCTCAAAGTAGTAATATTTCTGTAAATTTCCCACTAAAAAAGGGCAACTCCAAAGGAAGGAGATCCAAAATTAGTACCTGCAGAATAACAGGAACACAGCAGCTGTATGTTGTTCTGTAGCAGCATGTTGATCAGATAGTACCTGCTGCCTCTTATTGTGAGAGCATCGAGGAACAGCTGGTGAAGGCAGGCAGAGGAAAGTCAGAACTGTCTGAGTCAAAGGGCAGAGTGTAATCACATCTAGTTACCTTCATTCTGCTCTTGAGAGGAAAAAAGCTGCTTTAATAAATAAAATAGCCATGCAGCTTAGAGAATTGAGCATTATCCTGTGATTATTTAAATCCAGCCTGTGCTAGGCTTATTGGCACAGAATCTGGAGCTTTCTGTCCCCTTGCATTCAAAAAGCTTTCATAAAACATTTGTCAGCACAGATCCAGCTGCAGAAGGCCTTGCAACAAGGTGACAAATATCTTCACCAGCTTATTAAAAACAAACAACAATAACAACAACAAAAAAGCTGAATCAAACCTGCCACACCCAGGTTTGGATTGCTGCTATCACCTCATAGCTGCAAAAATGGTAGGACAAGCTTCAGGTAATTTCCTTCCCTGCAGAGGCAGGACTCAGCCTGGTTCCCAGCAGCAAAGAATACACACTGCTAGCTAGTTGGCAGTAGTTATCCTCTGTCATTCAGTGACCTTTCACCCAGTGTAACCATATCCAAAGAGGCCTTGGGGCTCACTGTAACTGAGCAGGTGCCAGGAGTGCCCCTCCCAGGACAAAGCTGTGGCAGGTAGCGTGTGGATCACAGGGGGAATGTGTGTGCCCATGGGATGGAACAGGAAAATGTCTGCAACACTATGCATTCCTGGATTGCTATTCCACTCTCCTGCAGAAATTCTAAGTTCTTCTCCTTTGTGGGCCTGTAGCAGCTTGTAAATACACACACAGGTTCAGATTTATTGCTTATCAGTGGCACCACTGTAAGCTTGTACAGCAAATACACTGACACACAGGCATTTTCTGTTATTGTCATTAACCACAACAGCATGGAAGGCCAGAGCCCTCCTTTCTACCTGAACTGCCACTTAACTACTCAGGAACTGTTCAGGGAACATGCTGCCAAGTAAGAACATGCACAGCTTTACTCACTTGGCGGTATGAGCATGTAAATGACATTGCCCTTTGTACAAAGATTAGAAAAAGAAATCTTGTGGCTGTCTGAGCACACCCACACAGATGAAGGGAGGACTGGCAGCTTTCTTTTGGGAACTTTAGGTGGACCCTTTCAAGTCTTTACAGCTACTGTACCTTGTTGGTGTTGTAGCCAGATGGACAGGGACTGACTGGGTCATGAAGGGAGCAGTACAGCACAGCATCTGGCATACCTGGGAACAGAGAGACAGATACAGAGCAGAGTTCCATGAACAAAAGCAAAGCTAATGCAAAGATGTGGCTTGTAAATTTGTAAAAGGGTAAAAAGGTATTCTCCTCCACACAAGTGCATCCATTCTGACAAAGAAAGTATTGATCATTTGATCTCTCAGCGTCAAAGAAGGCAGACTTCTTCCTGTTTTACTAGCTGGAAGGAGGAGAGTGCATCATCAGGACAAACCATGAAATAATAACCTTTGGTTCTGCAGCCTACATAGTTCCTTTGAGATTTATTTATATTTCTTCTTGATTAATACTTCACCTACTAAAATTTTCTGGGCTCAACAGCTGGCTCACTTGACCACTCAACTGATACACTGGAGACATGGGACATTTCACACAATCTAAACTGAGCAACAACCCCAAGCCTAGAACTTTTAAGGAAGGACATACAGAATCATAGAATGGTTTGGGTTGGAAGGGACCTTAAAGATCATGTCCCATGGGCAGATACACTGTCCACTAAACCAGGTTGCTCAAAGCCCCGTCCAACCTGGCCTTGAACAATTCTTAGGCACGGGGCAACCACAACTTCCCTGGGCAACCTGTTCCAGTGTCTCACCACTCTCACAGTAAATAGAATAGTGAGAGAAGGTATCAGCTACACAAATGAGAAAAGTATCATCCCTGCCAGACTGGAGGTTTCAAATGTCAGAAAACAAGACAGTATGTCTCAGTGACATCCAGTCTACTCTTCACAGGTAGTCACTGAAACTGGTAAAGCCTCCAAGAAGTTTCAGATAAAGAGATTCTTCAGGTTTTTTTGAAGGAATAAGTTGCCCTAAAACAGCTGAAGTTTATTGAAAGTTGGGTGCAAGCTTCCTTAGGAAAGACAACCCATAATTTTGTTTATATAATGCTTATATAACGACCTTCCCAAATTTTTAGGCACTTTAAAAAATATGTGCACTAGCAACTCAGATTTTTTTTTCTTGCAAAATCTGATAGATTCCATACACAAAGAATTGTCTGTAAATTACAGAAATTACAGACATGATCATTTTGACAGGACTTATACCCAGTGTAGCTTGCGATACCCAGAAAAACCATCTCAGAGAAACTTGTTGACCTGGCAGATCATTCTCCAGTTGTCTGAGCTGCCTCCCCAGGTGTAAATACAGGCTGTACTACAGATATTCAGACAAGAGGCCAACCCTGCATTCACTGTGCATTCAGACTCCTTTGCCACATGAGCAGTGATCTCAGCTGCACAATACATGTGGTCAGGCCTTTACCCATCTCTTGTGACAACCAGAGGGAAAACCCAGGAGAGTCACAAACTCAGGAACTGCTGCTTTACTCATTCTTATTACCAAGGTGTTAAGATAAAGATTCCATTCAGGAGCTGCTTCAAGAATGAAGTACAAGGATTGCTGAATATCACAAAGACCTGGTGTAGCAGCCAAAAGATGTGGCAATGTTCACTGTTTTTCATACTATTCCTAAGTAAAATTGAGTTAATTCTTAAAACTGACTCTTTAAGATAGAAAAGTGGAAGAGGAATACAGAGAGCAAGTAGAGTACAAATATTAAATGGACAGGAACAAAGAACAGGGGGAAAATGAGTTTCTCCATCTGCTTCTTTAGTTCCTCAAAGATCCCACAAATCCAACACTAGTCTTTCTCCCCAACATATTCTCAAAATAGAAACAGCTCAGAGGCAAAAGTGCCCACCAGCTGATACTGATTTGATGTGGGGTGCTTTACCTGTTTGTTCGTCATACTGCATGAAGATTTCCTACTGGAAAGCCTTAGATGAAATCAACTATTTCAAGGGAATCAAAAAAGCCAGAAAATGTATTTGAGTAGCTGTATGGGGAAGGCCCTTTTCATGAAAATTTCTACTTCTCCTCACAAAAGAAGTCAGAAATTGCACCTGGCAAGAGTCATTTGCAGCAGTGATTGGGGGCCACAATGAAACCTCTCTCAGTCCTAGTCTCAACTTCTGGGCTAAGATGCTCAGTGCAGAAAAAAAGAGAGGGAAAAAAACCCCAAAACTACTTATTTTGTAGTCTGATTGAAGGGTTTCTGACCATACTACTGGCTGAAAGAACTTTTGGCCATCCCAGTGAACAACATACTATTTCAAGTCTTCCTTAGTGCCACTTTGAGTGAGAAAATGCCTAAATATGGAAAGTCTATACCTACATCTTTCTGCCCACTGCACTGCCTGAACATGCTCTAGTGGGATCCACTTGCATTCTCTCTCCAGCCATACAAACAAACACACGCACTTTACCTATAAATTTTGCGGCTCCTTCTTTGTACTCTTCCAGGACATCATGAATTTCTGCCCTGCAATCCAGATACAGAAACACATCAACTAAACAGACAACTGTCAAAGAAAGATCAGTAGTTTCCATACTTACGCATTATCTAAAACTGGACTGGTTAAGCACTGATTTCTGTCATCCAGCTATCAGGCAGTAAAGCAGGGACAGACAAACTAAATTCCAGAGACAGCTGGAAAAATCACAGCTCACAACCTGGCGCACTGTGGCAAAAAGGCAGAGCTTTTACCTGCACTGACCCCTGACTGGCTGGAGAGAGTGAAGCTCCACTTCTTGGGTAGCATCACTGATGTGCATCATTCAGCAAGAGCACAAGGGAGGGGAGACTTTCCAACAAGGTTTATGATGTTAATCCTTCCTTTCACTTGCCACTTACCTAACTAGTTTTGAGAGTCAGCTGCTGGTCCAACCTTACCCACAATCCTTCCAGGGAAGGGGCATCTACCACCTCTCTGGGCAACACGTTCCAGCAACATGTTTCAGCGTCCTCATCATAAAAAATTTCTNGCCGCGCCCGCGTTGCCATGGCCGCGCTGTGGGGCGGGAGGGACGGGCGGCCCGCACGGGCCTCCCGCAGGTAACGGGGCCACTCGGGGCACCCCGGGGGGACGGAGGGAGGGAGGGACAGAGGGAGNATTTTGTAGTCTGATTGAAGGGTTTCTGACCATACTACTGGCTGAAAGAACTTTTGGCCATCCCAGTGAACAACATACTATTTCAAGTCTTCCTTAGTGCCACTTTGAGTGAGAAAATGCCTAAATATGGAAAGTCTATACCTACATCTTTCTGCCCACTGCACTGCCTGAACATGCTCTAGTGGGATCCACTTGCATTCTCTCTCCAGCCATACAAACAAACACACGCACTTTACCTATAAATTTTGCGGCTCCTTCTTTGTACTCTTCCAGGACATCATGAATTTCTGCCCTGCAATCCAGATACAGAAACACATCAACTAAACAGACAACTGTCAAAGAAAGATCAGTAGTTTCCATACTTACGCATTATCTAAAACTGGACTGGTTAAGCACTGATTTCTGTCATCCAGCTATCAGGCAGTAAAGCAGGGACAGACAAACTAAATTCCAGAGACAGCTGGAAAAATCACAGCTCACAACCTGGCGCACTGTGGCAAAAAGGCAGAGCTTTTACCTGCACTGACCCCTGACTGGCTGGAGAGAGTGAAGCTCCACTTCTTGGGTAGCATCACTGATGTGCATCATTCAGCAAGAGCACAAGGGAGGGGAGACTTTCCAACAAGGTTTATGATGTTAATCCTTCCTTTCACTTGCCACTTACCTAACTAGTTTTGAGAGTCAGCTGCTGGTCCAACCTTACCCACAATCCTTCCAGGGAAGGGGCATCTACCACCTCTCTGGGCAACACGTTCCAGCAACATGTTTCAGCGTCCTCATCATAAAAAATTTCTTCCTTGTATCTATAGTTTAAACCCATTACCCCTTATCCTGTCGCAACAGGCCCTGCTAAAAAGTTTGTCCGCATTTTCCTTACAAGCCCCGTGTGGGAGGCTGATAGAAGATCTCTTCCCCAGGCTGAACAGCCCCAAGGCAGGAGAGGGGCTCCAGCCCTCCCCGATCATCTTCGCGACCTTCCCCTGGACTCGCTCCCTGTCCTTGCTGTTTTGGGGCCCCCAGAGCTGGCCAGGATGGGGAGATGCCTGTGCCGGGCTCGGCCTACCCACGGCGAACACCACGCGGCCCTCCCTCCGTCCCTCCGGGCCCGGCCGTGCCCTCGGCGGGGATGGGGATGAGGATGGGGATGGGGATGCCGCAGGGCCCCCGGTACTCACAGGGCGGGCAGGGGCAGCTGCGCCACGGCGGGCAGGCCGCGCACCTCCCGCAGCGTGTCGTGGGTGAGGTGCGGCGCCGACCCGGCCCGCGTGTACAGCACGCACCCCGGCAGGGCCAGCGCCGCCGCCCCGCTCCGGCCCAGCCCCGACAGCGTGCCCAGCCGCCCGCCGGCCGCCCCCAGCAGCCGCAGCTCCATCCCCGTATCCCGGTGTCCCGCG
>VXBX01007120.1:173532-203559 GCA_013400415.1 Scytalopus superciliaris
GGTTTGAGCTCTTCCAGGCGTGGTGACTCAACCCTGCTGACCTCCCTGTCAGTGAAGAGATTTTTCCCAATANTGGGGATGGGGATGCCGCAGGGCCCCCGGTACTCACAGGGCGGGCAGGGGCAGCTGCGCCACGGCGGGCAGGCCGCGCACCTCCCGCAGCGTGTCGTGGGTGAGGTGCGGCGCCGACCCGGCCCGCGTGTACAGCACGCACCCCGGCAGGGCCAGCGCCGCCGCCCCGCTCCGGCCCAGCCCCGACAGCGTGCCCAGCCGCCCGCCGGCCGCCCCCAGCAGCCGCAGCTCCATCCCCGTATCCCGGTGTCCCGCGGCGCTCCGGGATGCGGGGAATGCCCGCCCCACCGCGGGCGTCATCAGCGCGCGCCGCGCCCGCGTTGCCATGGCCGCGCTGTGGGGCGGGAGGGACGGGCGGCCCGCACGGGCCTCCCGCAGGTAACGGGGCCACTCGGGGCACCCCGGGGGGACGGAGGGAGGGAGGGACANGAGCCCGACCACAAACCCCCCGCCGCTAAATCGCGTCCCCAAGTGCCACATCCACACAGGGGTTTGAGCTCTTCCAGGCGTGGTGACTCAACCCTGCTGACCTCCCTGTCAGTGAAGAGATTTTTCCCAATATCCAGTCGAAGTCTCCCATGGCACAGCTTGGGGCTGGTCCTTGTTATCCAGTCGTTTGTTACGCTCCAGCACCTCAGTATCTTTCCTGAATTTAAGGGCCCAGAACTGGACACAGGACTTGAAGTGTGGCCTCACCAGTGCTGGGTACAGAGGGACAGTCACTGCCCTGGCCCTGCTGCCCACATTATTCCCGGTACGAGCCCAGATGCCACTGGCCTTCGTGGCCACCTGGGCACACAGCTGTCTGTCAAGCAGCACCCCCACGTCCTTTTCTGCTGAGCTGCTTTCCAACCACTCTTCCCCGAGCCTGTAGCAATGCCTGGGGTTGCTGTGACCCAAGTGCAGGACCTGGCATTTGGACTTGTTGAAATTCCTGCCATTGGCCTCAGCCTGTCCTGACCCTTCTGCACAGCCTTTCTGCCTTGAAGTAGAGCACCACTCCAATCCATCTTGGTGTTACCAAAGATGTCCCTGCCGGTGGCGGGGAGGTTGGACTAGATGATCCTTAAAGGTCCCTTCCAACCCAAACTCTTGTGAAGAGTAACATATCTTGTTGCTATGCCAAAAATTCATAGGTCAACACACAAAACTTAATGTTGAGCAGTACTGCAGATTGTATGGGCAAGGAATACAAGAGACTTACCCCAAAGCACCATCTCCTGCATCTACAACCACCTGATGTCAAAGAAAGTGATTTTTAAGGTGAACTGCCCTTTGTTTTGCTTTCTTGGGCGCACCCATGTTCCCACCATCAGCCTGGCAGTAGGAACATGCATCTGCCTCCTCAGGCAGCCACACAAAGGGAAGGAATTCTGCAAAAATATGGACTATCCAGGGTACAGGTGTTACATGTGAAAACAGTAATGTGTCAGGACCATTTAGATCTCAGAGAAATTAATACTGGACAGGAAGTCTCTCTGACTGTTTACACAGGGGCCAGCCTGGCTCTGACAAAATGCTGGTGTCAAATTTCGTAGTTGCTGGGGACTAGCTCAGCAAGTCTCCATCCAGTCCCCAGGGGCTGGGTGTTTGTATTCTCCCTATGTGTTCTCCAGCCTCTGGGATTGGCACTAATTGCCAAATGAGTGCTTATTGCTTAATGACTTCTAAGTCAAATTCATCCAGTCAGTCGAGCAGTCAGAGAAACATATTTCAAAATAAATCTATTTCTTATAACAGCCATTCTGTCTTGTGTTATATTCCCACTGTTTGCTCTCTCTAGAGGAGAAAGGTGGATATGGGAATTGTCAAAATGAATCTCCAGCAATCCTTAGAAATGTTTTCCTTTCTTTAATTTAAAGATAGTGGACCGAGGTGTCTCTGAAGCTTTTTCCCTTCAAATGTCAAGCTATCCACAAGAGCCCTGGGGTCCTGTAACAAGTCTGGAAACCATGGAACAGCTGCAAGATCATGATGAGGCCTGTGAGGAAGGTGAGCTAAAATTCTGTGTGCCACAAGCTGCCTGAAATGAGCTGTTCTTGATCCAGCTTTGTGGTTCTGGTTGGAACAGGCTCTTACAAAGCTTGAGATCATAAGAAACAGTTCATAATCATGTAATGGAGAAAGGCATAAGAAGGATCAGTTGCTGGAGTTCAAGGTAGGTCTTAAATAGCGTATCTAAGAGAAGGATAAACTCTGTCTCCTGGAGATACCAGGTCAAGACAAGGATAAATACTGCCCCTGAAGACACACTGTCAAATACAAGTTAATGGGCAGGTGAAATTGCCTGACATATTTTTGATAGCAGGCCAGATGTGGAAATTGAGTTGCTCTGTGTAACTTTCACATCTATGGGTAATTGTGTGGTTTTGCTTTTATTTCCATGCAACATTTTCCTCACTAATTAGCTAAATACTCCTTTTGTAATGCCTGCAGCCACAAGTACTTGCTGAATTTTGAAAATAAAACTGTGGTAGATTTAAAAAGCAAAAAGGACGGCAATTATCTCCCATCAGTGTCAGAAGTGTGTTTGCAGTGTAAAATGCTGGTAGGAAACAGGCTTTTAAAAACTGAGTTAACCATTCTTTTAAGAGTCAAAAGTCAGCCTTACAGAACAAGACACTGACACACCTTAAGAGCATCCACTTCACTACAGGAAGTCAGCTTTTTCACTTGTAAGCATCAAGGTTTCAACTAATAGCACGGCATGCACCTGTCTACTTACAGTGCACTGTCTGAATGCCTTATGCAGCATAGTGACTCCAGAGGAGCTGTCTTTGCTTTGGTGGAGAGCTTTGTCTTTTCCTTTGGTGGAAAGGTTGCTTTCTTTCCTCGTGTTTATTATTTGTCTTTCTCTGTTAGGCTTTTCCTTTTTATAGGTACCTCAGGATTGTCCCTAGCTCAACTGAAATTCTTTTATCTGTAATAGGTTATTAGAATACTTAATGGTATTAACTACATACAGTCCACTTTGCAAAGAAAGGTATTGATCAGAGAACTGCCAGGAGCTGCTTCAGGAGCAGCTTGGCCACCCATGCAGCAAGGCCAGGTGGCTTGTTGAGGCAGCAGACATACCAGCTGTCCTTGCTTTTGAGTATGAACTCTGGAAAAGGAATTCTGTGTTTTCCCACAGAATAGTGGAGGTGCAAGTAGTCCATAGGAGGATTTTGTACTCAGTTGTTCATTAGGCATTTGAGCTCACTGAGGAGTACCACATCTGTCATGGGTGCATTCCTGTAGCTGCAGTCTTAATTCTGAGTACAAGCAGTCCCAGGTGAAGCTTGCCACCTGGCAGATTTGTAGTCTAGACTCACCAGTTGTTCCTGGAGCTGTAGGACTTGCAAAGGTTAACTTGTACACATGAAGAAAATGTTTGTCCAAACAGTGGTTCTTTTTAACATATTACAGCCTTGGATGTACATGTGGAAAATATCTAATTGTCTGCAAGTGGAGTGGTAAAACATGTGAAAGTTATCTGAGTTATGAATTATCTCATGTGAATTCCATCTCCTTGATAAATGCTATAATAATCACACGAGTGATCAAAATGTCCACAGAATCTTGTAAGAAAAATGAAGTGGAGAAGAATTTTGATATATGTGAGAGGGAAAAAGTTTGCTACCTTCTCTTCCTATTCTTTTATAGATCAATACGAGAGCACAACTATTAGCATTATTCTGTTTGTGTTGAGCATCAGATTTCAGTCATTCCCAGCATGTGATATAACTATCCCTGAGACAGAGCCTTGCTAGTTTACACTTACCCATATATTTTTTAAGCAAGTGAAGTCATCAGTCTCTCTGTCTTCATGACAGCCCAAGAGCTGCTTAGTAACTGGATGAAGTCCAAACTGCAACTGGAGCTGAGTGATGGAGAAGACGAAGTTGACTCTGTCCTTCTGGAAGAGCCTTCTGCAGCCCCTCCGAAGTATGAGCAGTTTGATGGTGAGAGCCCTGCAAAGCAGTTCCTGCTTTCCTCTCTAAGGATGTGCAGGGGAAGGAGACCAGGTCTCAGGGCTTGTCAGACTGAGAGGTAAAAGTTGTTTTGAGGCCAGGAGAGTGGACTTGCTAGAAACAAGATTAAATGTGGTGGTTTTTCTCCCCCAGCTCTTACAGCAGTTTTGCTGTAAGGCTGCACAAATGCACCTCCAAGACATTCAAGGCCTCCCTTTGTAAAAGATTTTTTTTTAATGGGTATTTTTGAGGCCTGTCAAGTTTATACAGCCATTTGAGATGCTCAGAGGCAAGGCAGTGAAAAATGGGGGAAACATTGTTACTGCTCTAGCCTGTTCAATGGGAGACTGATTAAGACTCTGGGGATAAATGGGAGTGCAGTCAGTGTGTCTGTGTTCATCAGAAACACATTCACAGTCTGGGGAAGTGATCCCTTTAATTACATTTGGCTTTGTGATCTGAGACAGAGGGGTTTATTCATTTCAGACTAGCCTGAGATAACCTGAACTCCTCATTTCAGACTTGTGCAGCTATCTGGAACATGAAATGGAAAGTTCTTCTGTCCAGAAATACCTGCAGCATCTTATGCAGAGTGAAGTTGTGAACTGTGGGATAGTGAAACGTCTTAGACTTGAAGACATCAGGGAAAAACAAAAAGTTACAGATCCACGAATAATCATGGAGCTCAGACACAAGCAGGTGAGCAGGCAAGGCAGCACAGTTAAAAGGAATAGAATGGAGGATTATAGGATTAGAGTAAATGCTCACTGACACCTGCCCAGTATTCTCTCCCAGCCTGCAATAATCTCTGACTTGGAGGCAAATACCCAAGGATACTCTTCCACAGTTCAGCTGAAACATTGCATTTCCACGTGCACATTAGCCATTAACAGTAGCTTGCACAGTCATCTTTCAGTACATCTGTTCAGGTTTTCCTCTTTCTGAAGACTAGCAGGAAAAGCTGCCACAGCAGTCAGTTCTGAGTTTGCTCCCATCAAGTGATGCTGGTTTAATTTCACTCTCTCGAACAGAGTGTTCTCTGGTCTGAGAGCAGCATCTCTCCAGTCAGTGCCATCTACAGATAGGGTTGCTTGCTTCACATGAAAGGTGGATTGTGACCCACCCTGTCAGTGTACAATGAACTTCAAATTCTTCCGCCTTTGGTGTTTGCTTTAACTTTTGTCGATTTCCTCCTTCTGAGGTGAAAGAAAACCGAATGAGGCATCAGAAGGCATTAGAGCTTCAGAGACAGGAAGAGGCCATGAAGAAAGCAATTCTGTCTGAGGCCAAGCTCCGAGCACAGGAGGAGGATAGAAGGAAGGCCCTGAAGGCCAAGAAAGAGGAGGAGGAGATCCAGAGGGAAATGGTGAAGCTGCGAAAGGAAATGGCTGAGAAGAAGCACACCATGGCAGAGGCATGGAGAATGTAAGGAGAGGGGGCATAGAAAGAATGAAGAACACTTGTCAGGTCCTTTTGTTAAATGTAAGAGGAGTTGTGGTCCCAAAGGAAACAGCTGTTATTCCTCTGTCTCTGATTTCTCCTAAAAGCTTTCAGTCCTTTGTTACCAACATCAGTGGCAGTGTTTATCATGAGTTGGAAGATGGGCTAAAGATACTGTTAGCCTCCCCTCAGCCATTACCAGTATGTGCACTGAATCACAAAGTAGGAGTGTGTTTGCACCACCATGTAGTCTCTCCATCAACTCCATGGCCGCATCCAGCCTTGTTATTGTCTAATGCAGCATGAAAGCCAGTACACAGAAAAAAAAAGGGGGGGAGGGGAAATAGTCTAGAGAATATGGCAGAGAATTCTACAGAGACATAATTTTTTCCTTTTGCTGAGCTTGGATTGTCATAGAGATGTTAGTTTTAGGGATGCCATTTATTTACTTAGCCCTGAAATTCTAAATTTTCTCATATAAATTCTTTAGTGAAATCTTCACTGGAATGCTTTACCCTTTTCTTCTGCCTGCTATATTTTGGAAATGCTTGGACTGTTTAATCTCTGGGACCCCAAACCATTATGGAGGCGGTTTTTAAGAAGGCTGAGTTAAATAATGAGCAACTTTCTAAGCCATAGAGGTGATTCTCTTAGGATTAGCCAAAAAGAGACTGTATTAGATCATATATAATTGTATTATATGTGTATGTTTGTTCATTTTCCAGGGAGGGAAAGAGACAAGAGAAAACTCTCAAGCTGTCAACACAGGAGGTACCTGTTACTGTGTCACCACCCCTGGTCCTGAGGAAAAAAGAGCAAGAAGAGGAGAAACAGAGAAGGGCTCAGGAGCTGCTGCGCAGGATTCATACCAGTAAGCAAAGAGTGAGCATCACCTCTCTTTATCTGAGACTCTGGGCTACTTGCCCTCAGCTACCATTTGAAAAACTCAAGTTTAAAGTCCTGGTTGTGCGGAATTTGTTACTTTTTCCAAGACCTCCTGATACCAGGAAAGTAGCAGAGCAAGGCAAAAAGTACCTTGTAAGACTAGGAGCAAGAAATCCTGAGATCCAACCCCAGTGTGCCTATGCCTCAAGTGTACTCCGTGGGATGTTCATTTGGAGTTGTGAAAAGATGTGGCTCTCAGAACAGAAGCAAACATAAAGGTTTCTGCAGTCAAGGAATAGGCAGATGTACAGACAAGGCAGCAGAGCAAGATTTGTTTTCCCTTAAGGAAGGAAGTAAAAGGGGAAAGTGGCAGAAAAGAGGCCTGGGAAGCACTTACTTTGTGTGCATAAAGGTATTTTTAAGATTGCCTCACAGACCCTGGTGCAGGAGCAGGGAGAGAAAAGAGCAGTGCTGCAGCCCGGGATGAATTTTGAGCTGTGCCTCCAGGAGCTGAAGCTGAGCTCTGAGATAAACATGGTATATCAAATACTTGCAATTAAAGAGTGATCTCTTTCTACTGAATAATTTTATGTGGGCATTCTCAGCCAAGGGAATAAGCTTCCTGAGTGCAGATATGAATGCCATCCACCATGTAATACTTTTAATTAATAGAGCAGTCATCATCAATAATGTCTATATATCTAGACATTTTTTGAATAGCAGAATCCCATAGCTTTTATGGTGGTTCTCCTCATGGCTCACTCCATCTGCCCATCTGCTGGACTTGAGCTTGGCTGCTGTTAAGCAGGATACAACCTCTCTCCAGCAGAGTCTAAGCTGTGGAGATAAGCCTGAATAAAACCACAGAACAATTTAGGACAGGCATAGTGTGAGAAGCCACGGCTTAGCTAAGCTAAGCAATAGTGACACGGATTACTTTCCTAAAGCAGAAAGAAATAGCTAATGCATTGGCTTTTTGTAAGTCTCCAGTTGAAGATTTCAGTGAGTGAGAGGAATGCAATTAACACAAGGCACTATGACAAAAGGGAAACAGCAGAGTCCTGTGAGTTGACCCACTTGGAGGATCAAAATGAACAGTGTCTGCAGTGACAGGGCTAGAATTATGGGGTAGATTAGATAGCAAGTTGCTGTTCTGTACAATGTAAATCACTCCCAAAGGCAGCGAGTCTAATTACACAATAGGGGAAAGGTTTTGCTTCCTACTGGAACAAGGATGAGCTGAGGCCATGCCTTTTTGTCTAAGTTTAAAAAAAAAATTAAAAAAGCAACACTTCTTCACAGAAGCATTCTTACCTGTAGCATTTTAGACATTTTCTAGATTTTGAAACCTTCCCTTTTTCTAGAAATTCTATATTTCTCACCCATTTTATTCACTTGGTGAACTAAGTGCATTTCACTCCAAAGCATAAAGCCCCATGATATGATGTCTCTTTCTGTACCCATTCTGCTTTTTGTAGAAGACCTGCACATGCTTTGCATTACTTTTTTTTTTACCCTCAAGTTAATTATTGAAAGTGAGGATTCCACAAAGAAACTCAAAAAGGGAAGTCAGACAAGGAGAAGGGCAGAGAAGATCAGCATTTGTGTGATGGGCTGTATCTTGCTCATTGGTTTTCTGAAACTCTCCCATGCAGTGCATGCAACGACATTTCTCTGCTTGGCTGAAAGTTGTTCTGGAGCACAGAATCAAAATGGGAAAAGCCAGAGCCCTTGCTGACTGGAGATGCCAACTGAAGGCCCTGCGAGCCTGGAGAAATTATACTTGGGCCCAGAAAGTACAGCAGGAGACACAGCAATTGGAAGTTCATCTCCAGGATCAAAACAGGTAGTGACCCTGTACCGTGGAATTCTTCCTACTGCAGCAGTGTTTGGGTAGAGCAGTGATCAGAGACTGTAAAAGGAGTTTGTCACTTAGCCAGCAGGAGGGAAACAGCAGCTTTTGGAGAAAATTGCTACATTGCCTGCAGTCTGCCAGAGGCGTTGTGGCACAGATGAAAAGGAGAAAGGATATGAACAAGAGCTTTAGCACTTTCCAACAAGCCTGTGTCTCACTCTCCCGTAGATACCTTTCCTGGAAATCTCACTCTGGCTTGCTCTGGACTCTGGAGAATATGAGTTGCCAAATTTATTCCTGATTAATATATTTATTTGCCATTTCAGTAGTAGTATAGCAGAGATCATTTTGGTCAGTGCCTTTCATTAAGGAGGCTGTTGGATGAATTCCCTATCATCCAGAGAAAATTTTGCTCTAGCAGGTGTCTGGCAGTGGTGAGACACTGTTGCTTCCTCTATGCAGCTGGCCAGGGAACATGATACCTCTTTTGCAACTATCCTACAGCCCAGGGGATGACATAGGCAATTACAAAAGGTGAACTAGGGGAACTTAATTCAAAATAGCAGGCATCCTTCCTGCCCTCCCACTCTTCCTTGGAGGAACCCTATACAGCTTCAGAGCACCTTCAGACTTAAGCAACAAAATTACTCAGGAAATGATGGGGCTTTCTGGCTGGGCAGAAGCCTCTCTCCTATCATGACACAAGCACTTTCTCACTCAGGAAACACCAACTGGCCGTGGAGCATAACCAGCGACGGCTCCTGCGCTGCTGCTTCCTGGCCTGGCAGCACTGGAGCCGAGCAGAGGTGGAAAAGCGAGAGCTGCAGACCAAGAGGGAGGAGACAAAGAGAAAGATGGCACAGCTGCTGGAGGCTGTGTCACTGGGGAAGGGTGGTCTGGACAGGCCACTGGAGGTTAACACGCCTGGGACAGCAGAAGTAAACCACCACCAAGTTTTGCAGCAAGACAAGGTAAATCTTTCCCATGTAGTTCTGTCTGTTGGCATCTCAGTACTCTTACAAAGTACTTCTTTTGTGCGGTCTGAAATAAAGAGTACATTGTCCCAGAGGAAGGCTTCTTTCCCAGGGTGAGCCCCAAACACTTGCCTGCAACTGTTCAGGAGGGAAGTCTACAAATCAGAAGCAAACGTGAAGGACAATGGAGGAGTTTTAAAAATAATCTGTAGTGCTGCCAGAGAACAGCCCTTCATGTACTCTGAGTGGCAATGAGCATCCCACCCCCAGATCACTTTTACTGAGAGATTAGTTTCATATTTGATGCCAGCTTAGACTTTAAAAGGGTAGCCTGACTGCATGACAAGAGATTTTTTTTTCATGTCAGTGCAGCTCTCCGGCTTTTAAGGAAAAAAAAAAAGTTATCATTGGCTGTTTTAGGATAATGCACATCACAAGGAGGTAGGAGAGGAGAATCAGAGGTTGCTTTCTTAAATTGTCATTTGTCAGGTCTGATCCTGACCTTCCTTTCTGTCTCTAAAACTTGTACTACAGCAGTATCCCAATCTCAGCATGAGAGCTCATGCACGTGTATTACAGGTAAAGCTTTCTGTTTGCTTAAGTGTCAGCAAAAGTTAATTTCCTTCAGTGCTTATATTATCTTAGTAGGCCCATATTTTTCTTCTGATGAGATTTGTGCTGGAAGAATAGGATTGAATTTGGGGTTTGACCTAGGAATTGAAAAGCAGACATTATATCTGATGCCTCTTCAGAGAATGGCCGTGTCAGAAAGGGCTCAGCCTTATTCCCCACTATGCATTTGTTACATGGTATTATTTATCGAGGCTGGAGAAGAGGCATGAGGAAGCAGCACTGTGTAGACTTCTCTTGCATTTGAAAAGGGAACGTTCAGCCACAGAGATCACTTTCCCTTTATTCTCCATTTGAGCGCTGAGTGGAGACAACATAGTACAAAAAGAAGTGTGCTAATCACCCAGAAATGAGCTGTCCTAGGCTGTGCTCCCTAACAAAATACTCAGGATATATTCCTGCCAAAGCTCTTGCCTGATCAAGGTTTTTTCCAAACAGTGGAATGGCACATAGCTCCTTAACAGTTCTTTCCCACAGCTTCCCAATTTGTGCATAATGGGGCCCCTCTGGCCCGACTAGGAACTGAATAAAGATTGCATAGCTGAGATTACCCTCCTTCTCAGGCATCTCACTAGATTTGCATTAAAAAACCTAAGAAGAGTGCTTGGTTTTAATCAATGCCAAATTTTCTTCTTTTTTTTTTTTTTTCCCCAGCCAACTGAAACTTGCCATATAGAGAAACAGCCTGACCAGACCAAAGACTACTCTTGTTGGGATGCTGTTCACATGTCTCACTTCTGCAGAAAACCCAAATTTGCCTGGGAGATTACCATAAAACATGCAGCCCTGAGTGCCCAGGACCAGGCTGTGTACAGGAATCAAGTAGCCACTGTCCTCCAGCAGTTTCAGGCACGTGGTCCAAAGACGTCTCCTGCTTATGGCAGCCGTTTTGAGCACCGTCACGCCTTCCAGCAACGTCTGATCGAGGAGCAGAGGCAACGGCTTCAGAAACAGCAAGAGCTGATCCTTAAGCTGCAGGAAAATCAGAGGCTGAGCAGAGATAAAGAAAAGGCAGCACAAGCTACGGCTGTAACCCAACTGATTAACAATTCTGTTTCTCAAACTAGAGAAGAAAAACAATCCAGATGCAAGAATACAACCCCTTTGAGGTATATGCCCTCAATGAAGCAGGGTCAGTTAGTCAGCATGTCTCATTCCTCTCAAGTTGAGCCAGAATTTGCAAGGCACATTTCAGTCATGCCAGTGCTATCTGCTCTTCCTCTCAGCTGTGTCTCAGCCTCAAGGGTAGTATCAGTCTGGCCAGAGTTCTCTGTCCTTCTCCCTTTTTTGCAATGGCTTGACACCATGTGATCCAGGCAGGATCCAATTAGAAACAGCAACACCAGTGTCACACATGGTAGCAGCAGGGATTTATTTAGTTAGGAAAAAAGAGGGTGTCATCCTCAGTATTTCAGACATGCAGCAGCCCTGGAACTCTGTTCCTTTACAAAGATGCATCATTAATCCCATTTCATGCAGAAGAAAGGTGTATCAGGGATTCAGAATGAAAATGCAGCAAAATGGAGAATAGAAACTACAAGGCCATAGGTAGTAGGTGTGACACATCATTTGGCCACATTCATTGATGAATCTCTTAACTCTCTTTCATAGTTCACCTGATTCTTGTGGGCCAAAAAACACAGGGGCAGTGATGCAAGGCAGGAGGCCCTCCAGCCAGCTGACCTCAACTCATCCCATACTGAAAGGTATTGTTCTGGATAGCAAAAGCCATTCTAGACCACTTTTCTCAACAGTTTGTCTTGAAATGTCTCTTTTTTGCCTCAGCTTTTCTGGTTTATGATAGTATGCAAGTAAAATTTGGTACTCTATCCAAGCCTGCCCAGTGCTGTGAGAGGGTGAACTGTTTTCATGCCCAAGTCAGACACCTGTAAAACTTGGGCCACTGCAAGCACCTCATGTCCACACGTAGGAAACTGTTGTACCAGTTAGTCGTAACACTTGTGATCATTTCTGATATGACAAGATCCAGGGAGAGAAGCTCTACAGGTTTTTTTGCTATCAGTCTCTTTCCCTTCATTACACATCCAAGTAAGGCTTAAACTGGCTGGTCATTTTCATCTAACTTTGACAGAGGTGTTGAGATTTCAAAGAGAATTAAGTGCCTACCCAAGGTTTTCTGAAACAACAGTAGCCAGACTGGGGAAGGAACCCCAGATCCCTTCCTTTTGTGAGGTATCTCCCTTTCTCTGGCCACACTGGAACAGCATATACACAGTAAACATACAACACAGCCTTTTCATACAGTAAATTAAGATTGGGTTCTATTAGATTCCTAGGTCAAGTTCTTCCATATCATAGTCTGCATTAAAGGTTGTCTGGAATATGATATTGTGTTGTTTTAACAGTTTTGTGCTCACCAGAGCTGGTAGGTGGGCATTAATGGCTGCCTTTCATTGCCTGTGTTGAGCTCCAATGCCATCACTCACTCTGATTTGCCTGAACTCTGTACACCTTAACGACAGTAAGTATTTTTCAGAGCACTCAAGTGCTTTTGTTTAAAGATACAAAAAACTTTGGTGAGTAAGTTATCACTGGATGATTTTCCTTGGCAGAGAATCCTGGGACAGCTAAGAGGAGAAAAGTATCTGAGGAAGCCTATTGTGTTCAAAACACTTCAATGCCCCTCAGTTATTGATTCCTCCATCCTGTGCTTTGGGACTGCAGAGGAAGCAGCATGGGTTCTCAGTGGTCACACATCAGCACTGTAACACCTTGGCTGATGGCCAGCAGGATCAGTGCATTGCAATTTATCTCCCAAAACAAGCATTAAGCAGTAGTTTCTCACTAGCAGGACCAAGTACCTGTGTGTCACTGTGACAAGGATGCTTGCTGTTATGAAATTGCTCTTTAAATAAGCAGTTATAGCTTACTGGAGACTTCATAGCAATGACTGCTAAATCATGTGCCCTGAGCCTCAGCCCTCAATCAGGAAGGACAAGGACAAACCCTCTGAACACAGCTTCTTTCATAACTGAGCCTCATGGTTGTGACTGTCAACCAAGAAGAGCAGAGTGAACGTAATTGCAATAGTTCTGAGTCATCTTATAAACATTTATACATTCCTGGTTCATGACACTGCCATAAGAGGTAGCACAAAGCAAGTCCCTTTGTGCTGGCATTGCCAGGGCAATGGGGGCTGGCAGTAGAGTGATGTGGTCATCCTTGTTCATCAAATTTCTGCCATTGTCCTGTGGCTCATTTCCACTACACCCTATGTCGTCTGTTTCTGTAGGTATGGAGGAGAGAGCAATTCAGCGGGCAGAACAGAGGAGGAAACTAGAGGAAGCCAAACAACGAAGAGTAGAGGAAAAATTGGTAAGGGAAGCGGAAAATGAAATAAAGTGTCTTTCACACCATTCTAGTTACAAGACATGCTGATTTGACCCCACACTCAGGGACCAAGCAAAGGCCCTTTATCCAAAGCAGGAGTTTTATAGTTTGTTGAGAAAGCAGATGTCTATCACATCAGTGGTTATTACTGCTTTTGCATATGGCGATGGATGTTCCATATCATGAGCAGAAACTTCATGTTGAAGTTCCAATTTTATAAGCAGCCTCCTATACAACTTTGATTTTCAGTGTTTGGGAAAAGAAGTGTTTGGGTACCTGTAATGCTGCTGTGCATATAGAAATGAAACACAAGAGCAGAGCCCAGGGATTCAGAACTGACTTCAGTAATCAGATTATCAGTAAGTGATTTGGTGTATGGGTTACATTTTTTCAAGGAAAGAGGGGGCAAATACTATAACTTAGGGCAAAGAAAGATAACAATATATAGAAAATAGAACTATATATGTATAGAGGTGTATATATAGGTAGTAAAAAGAACAGTCCCTCCTTCCTCTCCCTTCCACAGTTCATTGCTGAGCACAGATCATGTCTAATACGTGACAAAATCTGCTTCCTTCTGAATTTTCAGGTGCTTGTCAATACTAGAGGAATACTAGGAAAGCTTAGAGGTCTGTTCACTGTAAAGATCACATGAATCAAATAAAATTTGACCTTTCCTCTTTTCAAGGCCCAGCAGAAGGCTGAAGAAGAAGCACGACAGAGGAAGGAGGCTGAGGAAAAGGAAGTGCAGCGGGAAAAACGACGGGAGGAGAGAAGGCAGCAGAAGCTGGTGACCAATCACCTTACCTGTTTCTCTCACTTTAGCAGGGATAGAGAAGCAGAGCCATTACCCACTAGCACTCAGCAGCCTGAGTAACATGAACTGAAGTCTTCATTGGTGGAGCAGAGTTCCATAGCACAGCACCCACTGTGGCAGTGTTAGGGGAAGGGCTGTGTAGAAAACACTCCATGAAGTACATACTGTCTGTCTCATCAGCAAGACCAGAGGTCCCAGCTGTTGGATGTTCTCTGCTGAGATATAGCCACATAAGCACCCACAGTGGCAGCATGTTCAGTCTGCTTTCAGACTGCTCCTTCCACTTGTGTCCCCCCTCCAGTGTACACAATTATACCAGTCACACATGATTTAAAAGTAACCAAGCCTGACAGTTTTATCAAGGGCAGCTTTTCACCTGAAGAATAGAAGCATCCTCTCCTTGGAGCTAGCCTAGGAATAGCTGCACTTCATTATTGTTACTTGGAAATGAGCTGTCCTAATAACTCAAATAGCACATTTTAAATCCTACAGGAATTTGACCCACAACTACTGTTCTACTTGGATTAAGTGTTTTAGAATCTTTGACCTAAATCTCTAAGTATCAGTCAAAAGTAATATTGTACAGTTAAACAATACCCACATCCTTCCCCTACTGTTTAGGCTAGATTAAGTGGTAAGGTCCATGCATAAACTCAGAATCGTTTTCGGATACATTTTGCATCTAGTTTTATAAGCACAGAAAGCTGCCCTCCCCAGGCTCACCAAATCACCCTCCCCACACTGATGGAGGCCCATAAAAGGAGCTTCCTGCTACATCAGCACTTCTGGTAGCCACAGATGACATGTCTGCCACAGTAACACCAAACTGCAGTGGTGATGAATGGCCCAAGGTAGTGTCCAGAAACACCATCATCTCCCCAGAGAATTTTCAAGACAGTTTGCTTTCAAACACAGGTTCTAGTACATGAGGTCATGTCTGCTCTGTACTGCTAAAGATGATGCAGATCCCCATTTCCTGTCAGGTCAGAACCTCCAGCTCCAATGTGATAATCTGTTGTAATTGCTTACACATCCTCTTCATCCTGAGGGAATTAAAACTACTGCTTTTTGTATTGCAGAAAGAACTGGAGAAGCAGAAGAGGCTGGAGAAAGAGCAGCAGCTCCAGAAAAGGGCTAAAGATCACTATGAGAAGGTCCTGCTCAGAAAGCTGGGAATAGTGCCATGGAAAAGACTGAGGGAGCAAACCAAGGAAAACCTGGTGGTAAGTGCTGAGGATAAAGGAAACTACTAGTGCCATGGAAGGAAGGGGAAAAGTGCTGGTTCCTAGATGCAGCACTTAGCAAAAGCCTTAATAGGCTTTTAAGGTAGAGGTGGAAAAAACAAAAATTATTGTGCACATCCTGCCCTATATTTGCTCTTTAATCAGCCCGTCTGACAATAATGATGAAAAATCATCAAAAACCCACAAGGGTGGCATCCTCATTTATAGCTGATTGAACAGGAACCAAAAGGACAGAGAAAGGAAAGCATTTCAATTTATTGAGAAATCATTTTATTAGCCTCAACTTATCTGGAGTACTAACTGCCGTATGAGTTGATGCTAATAACAGGGTAAGTTGGTGTGATACAGCCGAAAAAATACATTGAAGTTATATGGCATGAGCCTGTCAGTTCCCTTAGTCCATAGCAAAATTAATCAGTAAGACACCACCAAGCCACTGTAGTTACAGCAGTTAACCCCAGCCTATCATCATCGCTTTCCCTCTCCCTGGAGCTGCTGCTGGTACAGTTGGCCACTGCTAGTGGCAGGATACCAGAGGTGAAAATCCAGCAATCTGTTCTATTCTGGCCATGTCCTTCAGTGCAGAACAGCAAGCAGTAGCTTCTGAGGCCTTGGTGCATGAGTATTGCTAATGAAACCTGTCCCTACCTGCCTTATCAGAGGTACACTAATAACACTCACCTGTATCCTGAAGATTTAGCCAGAGCCCAAGGCTAAGCTGGCAAGCTTCCATTTAAGTCACAGGAACTGAAGCTACTCACAGTACTTCACCAAATGCACATAGGTCTCCAGCTGAGAAGAAGCAAAGGGATACAAGCTGCTCCGTATGTCCACCCTGCTGGTAGCATTGTGGACAGGGTTGGGCTAGACTCTTAGTGGCCCTACCTCTGCTGCATTCACAATAGCTTAAATGAGCATCTCATTCAAAAGGGTATTCTCCAAAAGTGACACAGCAGTGGCCTGATACACTGGGTGTGTCCCTTTTGCTGACCCCTCTGTGTGTGTGTGTGTGTGTGTGTGGAGGTTAGTCCAGTTGTCAGCCCCAAAAAGGTGAGGCGATTTTCTAGCACGCCCAGTTTCCTGTAGCTTTATACTTACGTAGTCAGTAGCCCAAGTAACCAGCTGCTGTCTTCACTCAGGTGGCACAAAGGCACCACTGCTTGGGCCTGCAGAGGAAATGCCTGATGACTTGGCTCCAGAACACCCAGCAAAGCCTCATGGAGAAGATGTCTCGGGCTGAGGACTTCTATTCCCATATGTTACTGAGAAGGGGCTTCAGGCACTGGCTAAAGGTTGGCCTGCACCACAGTGGAGAAATGATATCAAGAGAGCTGGCTGCTGCTACGCTTTCCCCTCACCACACACTCCTCACTTCACACATCTGTAGCACAACTTTTGCTGAGTTATGCTATTCCTGTTCCAGCAGTGTTATTCCCTTCTTCAGAGACCTTCTTTCAGTGCTTCACTTCTCCACCATTCTCTTCCACCCAGAATTTTCTCCTACTCACTACTCCACCTTTGCACTCTATCACCCTGCTGATTTTCCCCCACTCCTGTGCCTACTACCCTTCACTGCCAGTCTCAGCACTGCTCTGTTACTGTTCACTGGGCCAGAGGTGGGGAGAGAGAGGAGAAGAAGAAAAAAAAAAGAAAACAACCCAGCCATTCTCACCCGTTTCTCTGTCCTCCTTTCCTAGTACAAGGATTATCTCTCTGCTCAGGAGGAGAGAGTGAATACCTTTCATGCAGCCTGCCTCATGAGGAAGTACTTCTGGGCATGGCTTGATTTTATCATGGAGGAAAAAAGGACACTATGGGAGAAGCTGAGAATTGCTACTGAGCACAGTAACAAGTAAGCATACGCCCTTGGCAGCAGTTCTTTTTACTTACGTTTAATTTACCCTGTAGATGATTTTAGGGATTGCTTTTGACAGGTCAGTCATCTACTCCACAAGAGCACACAAACCAGGTTCCATACTACTGGTATTTTGCTTCTGTGATATGAACAGACAACATCAGCAGAGGTTTATGCTAAGTTTCCATGTGGCCTGGAAAAGAAAATATAGTGGTACCCTTCACAGGACTTCTAAATCCATTGTAAGAGAATACAGTGAAAGCAGATAAGTAGCTGAAACTTTCTAAGCTGATTAGCAGAGCTAGCCATGCAGCTTCTGCTAAAAGCTGCCTTAGGAAAATCTTTAAGTACAATTATAGCAAGCCAAATGATTGTGCAGGAATTACACAGTACTGTTTTGTCCACAGCAGATGTTTTAGTTCAAAAATCCAAAGTTGATCAACTATAAATCCTACTTAAGGAGTCTTTCAGTTTATGCTGTTGTCAGCCTGACTTGGCAGTGAGAACTAGAATAGACAGTTCTACCAGTCATGACTGGAGCTGGACACACCCAGTCCATTGCTTGTCCCATAAAATGTATTTTAACAGGAAGAAAAAACTATTGTCAAAGTTCAGCAGAAAGCTGAAGCGCATGTTCACCTGCCACACCATGAAAGCACGTTAGCTGCATGCAGTCATGAATAGGCTGTGTCTGTACATAGCCCAAACAGGATCTGCAGCAACCTGGAGGAAAAATTAAATTAAATTGAACTCTTATGTGGTAAAGCAAGCCTGTTCCAGCTTGCTGTGTCAGTAAGATCAGAATGGTGCACGATTTGACATTAACAAGCCAGCAAACTGAGGGAACCAGGAGAAATTCAGACCCTGGAAGAGACTAGATTGATTCTACATATGACCTTCTATTAGAAGCATAATCACCTGTTGTTCCTTATTATCTCTTCCCCCCCTGACTGGTAAAAGGCAGTTCAAACCTTGTCCTAGCAAACTATTCTTTAGACAGGCCTGTTGTTCCCTATCACCCGTATGGGAAGCCAGGGCAAGGCACCTTTGGGGTGGTTAAAATCAGGTAAGAATTGGAGCCCAGCTGCCTGTGCTCCCAAAGGGTTGGTCTGGACCAAATAAGCCTTCATTTTTCCTGAAGAAACTTTTTTCCAGAGACCCTCTTTATTCCTCTAGAAACGTGTTTCAGCTTCAGCTTGCTAAGCTAATTGCAGCTAATGAATTCTGTCAAAGGGAGGAGCAAAATTCCTGGTGGAGAGGAGTAGAAAAGGGCAATGTGGTATTTTTCCCCAGCATGATTGACAATTGTCAATGGAATGGTCTGCATGTAGATGCTTAACATACCACAGCCTTGACTAACAGCGAAAGGAACATATCTCCCACAGCTATTTTAGGGGAGTTTCCCCCTCAAATAGAAGTCATCTTTTTATTATTTGTTATGTACACCTCTACATGTTGTCACTTTGTTCCTTGTGTCCCTGATTTCTTTAAGGAGACTTACACTGAATGCATTCAAGGCATGGAGGCAGTACCCATTACTGATGAAAAAGGAAAGGGAGAGAGAAGAAAGGAGAAACCAGCTGCGCAGGAGAGTAGCTGAAATTCTCCCAAACTTCCAAACATGATGGAAGAGAGTCAAAGGAGACAAATGACCAGTCCTGTTCAGTGTTATCTCCCTGCTGACTGAAACAAGTCCAAGGGGAAGGCCTGCCAAGTGAGAGCCAAAGGAAGCTCGCTGCAGTCACTGTTGTCATAAACTGAGCATAAATGGAAGCTTATCTGACAATTTCACTTGTCACTTCCCAGAGTAATTTCTCACAAGGTCATCCTCTTGTGAAGCCTCTGTAGAGGTGCCTGGGCTTGTGGCTGTGAAGCCAAGGTAACCAAAGCCTCACACAAAGGTGTATTTGAGGCCAAGACCACTTCCACACACAGAGCTGCAGCACTGACATGAATTCTCCATTAAAGGAAGCACAGAACTGAACCTCTTTTTCCCTAAGCAGTAACCTGGTGCTTCTCTGTTGCCAGTACTCTGTAGGGTGACAGCTGGGTCAGAGAACACAGAGCTGGCTGTCAGCTGACCCCTAGCTACTGCTGCAAACTTGGCTAACTGGGCCAGTAAAGTTTGGATGGAAGGAAGAGAGGAAAGAACTGTTTTTCCAACCATATTTGCTAATGATCCAGGCCAGCGCATTGCATATGGATAGTCTAAAACCTGGATTCTTTTTCAGGGGACTGCCTTGTTTACAGCACTGGCCAGTTCACAAGCACAGTGCTTTGGTTTTGGTGGCAAGTGGTAATTCCAAGTTTATGAGCCTCATTGTCTTGTCATTTAAACACATTAAATCCCAAGCTGTTTAACTGTAGTATTGAAGGGTGTATTGTGCAAGTCTGTCAGGGCTGTTTTACTTGATTCAGTACTTCCAAGAAAAAAAGACAAAAATCCAAGAAAAAGGCAGACTGTATTTTTTATATAAACTCAAATGATTAAAATTAAAGTTTCTTACCACAGTTTAACCTTAACCTGCAGCATAATGCAGACAGGGTAATGCCATTAAAGTACAGAATGTTTTAGCAACAGCATAAGGCAGGAAGCTGGAATCACTTCCCCCTCACAAGATAGGCAAAGCTCTCTCCAAAAGCATTTGGCAGTACAGGAAGCCCTTGAGTAACACCAGGAAGGTGACAATTTAGTGTTATCTTGTGTCAGATCATTTGTAAAACCCATGTATGCCCTGAAAGTTTCCAATAAACCCAAATCCAAAATCAGCACAACTGAGTTGGTGGTGCAGATTTTGTCAGAAGTTGGCTGAATGACACTAAACAGAAGTCAGGGTCAGGAACCTAGACCAGCACTAAGCACTGCAGATGAAGTGGCATAGGACAGGTCAGGTGTCCAAGGACAGCAGGCAGCTCCAGAGCTTTAGCTTCAGGAATTTTTCCACATGGAAAGCTCACAGGGATGTGGCCAAAGACACTCCCTGCCCACACAAGCCAGACTGTCCAGCAGGCTCTTGGTGCAGGTCTGAAGACAATTGTCACTCCCAGGTTCCCTCCCACATCCATTCTCTACAACAGGCAAACGTTTACCATCTCCCAAAGGCTCCTTACAGACCTGACCGCCAGCAGGTCAGACGAGCACGTTATCCAAGTGCAGGGAGCTGAAGGTGCCTGCATGCAGTGTGGGCGAGTACAGACCATCTGGCTACATTAAAAAGCAGATTGTGAGAGGAAGCGACAAGCTGAGAGGGCTGAATAACTTGTCTTGCAGGGAAGAACAGGCACTGCAGAGGGGTCGTTTTTTGCAGAGGACTGAGTCAAACAGGCAGGGAGGAGCAGACCTGGGGACTGAGCTACCCAAATAATGCCCCAGTGCAGCCAGCAACTACTCTTGGTGCTAACAGCAGCACACTGAGACAGCACAGCAACAGCAATTCACTTTCTCTTAATGCCACCCTGCCCTTTGTAAGCCTCTGCCACGTAGTGCCTAATAAGCTCCTGGAGTACCTCTGAACCAGCCCTTATGCTCCCATGTTACTGGTGGCCTTTTCCCAAGCTGACTTCCTCAGTGGGGCTTGATAACAAACATGGTAAGGAAAGTCTCCAGATCCCCTTCCATCTGTACGTGTGGCATAAGCAGGACAGTGACCCAGAGGACAAAAGGTAAGGGCACATCCTTCCTCAGCTGGAGGGAAGGCAGCATTACAGCCAGCTGGAGACAGGACACACTGCAGCTGTAAGTGCAGAGTAGCAGGAATATGGGGCAGAAAAGCAGGTGCACTCACATGCAGCCTGGTCTTGACTCAGCAACAGGCTGAGCAGGGGTTGAATCTACATCTCTCACAGCTAAAACAGTGTCCCAATTCACTGGCTACTCAGGGGTGCATCCAGTTTTCTAAACTGTAGATTCTTTCCCCAGCAATGCACATTTTGTCCTCAAGGCCCACAGCTCCCACTCATCTCAGTGCCCACTCACCATCCATGAAAATAATGCTGCTTTGCATAGTTCCCTGCAAAGAACTTGAAGCACAGTCAAGACTTTTGAAACTGGCCTTTATCTCCAATACTCTCATCTTTCCGGGTTTTCTTCTATACCTTGAAGCTTTAGAGATTCTCCTGGCAAGATGCTCTTTGGTTGGACAGTTCCAGTAGCAAGAAGCCAGAAGATCCAGGAGGAGCTGTGCTTTGAAAACCCTTTGCCCTTGCCTAGTGCCAGTGCAAGCACGGAGCTGAAGCCTTGGCTGGATCCATCTAAGGAAGAGAGATGTTCAGAGATCAGGCACATTTATACTGAACATGGTCTGAATCAAAGGGGAGATGAGAAGCCCCTTGACTTCTCTATTCAATCCACACTTGGCTGAAACAACTCATACCTCCTTGGCAGAAGCAAGGCTGTGCCAGATCATGCCATTGAAACACCGCACAGGATACTCCTAAAATCCCTGGCACAATGATAGTATTTTGCAAATTGAAGCTCCAGCAGGAGGCTGATATCTGAGAGAGCTTGTTAGACCATGGAAACACCTTCAGCTTGCAGCTGTGACAGAGCATTCCTCCTGCTCCAGCACTTGGATAGATGCAGATGTCAATGCCTTAATGCTGGTCATCAGCCCACACTCTCACAGCTCAGGCACGCTCCTGCCTGTCAGCTCGTTGCTTTTCTTAGCAAGAGAGGGAGGTGGCTGCACAGCCAGACTTTCCTTCTCTTGCACAGGGAGCAGCAGGAAGAATTTTCACTTTGATACAACAGCAAATACAGAACCCTGAAGTGATTATGAACTCCCCATCCTCTGCTGGCACCTGCCCTCCAGAGTTTTTACACAGTTTCCCAAAAACCTTGACCACAGAAATATCATCTTCTTGTCAAATCTGCACACCAGTCTCTTCAAAGTCTCACAGATCCAGCTCAAACTGGATTATAAACAGTGTCAGAAGTGTTAAACAACTCCCTCTGCTCCCCCCAGGCAGAGGGAGACCATAATTAGCCTGGGAAGGGTCTATGAACCACTGCAGCATGATCCACAGCTCACATCTTTGCAGACCTGTTACACATTATGGACACCAGCCATGGCAGTGCAACATGGCCTTCCCCAGCACATGAGCTGCCACTCCAGACACAGTCCTGGGAGGGGAGCAAAATAAAAGCTGGGAGAAAGCATTAGTTTCACATGTCCCCATCAACAGCACTGGAGTTAAGGAAGTTGGGCACTGCTTGGGTGTCAGAAGTCTGACACTGCTGCACACACCACTCTCACCTACCTCAAATCCTGGTTCACAGCTAGTGCAAGGTCCTTGCTGTCAGTGAGCACCAAGTAATCTTCAAAGAGAAGCAGCTGAACAGCAGAGAGAAGTGCCACCCAGGCAAATCAAAGCAGAGCTCTGGAACAATCAAAGGCACCTGTGATTCTACTCATTAGAAGTCATCTTGCCTTTCAGCAGCTGTCCCAAGATACCAACAGAATCAAAGGCTACATGTCTTCCCACTATCTACATGGAGAATATCCATGTCATTTCCAAATAGGGCTTAGAAAAGGGTTTAAAGTAAGAGATTGTTCCTTTTCGGGGTTCTGGATGCATTACGTGGACAGGTGTTGGTGGGAAAGTAAGACACTGGGCAAACAAGCTAGGAAGCTGATCAGATACTGATAATAGATGCCTAATAGGATGAGAGATCCCTGTCCAAATTGCTACTGCAGGAGAATATCCCTAGTTTCCAGGATGGTGAGAACTGCTGGCAGATCCGTTTCATCCCAACACCAACAAACCCCAAGGTCACCTTTTGCAGAACAGGAAGAACATTTGTTTCCTAACTTTTCCTTAGCCTGTTGCTCCCTTATTCCCAAATCCAGCTCACAGCTAAATAGCCATGACATGATGGCAGCTTTTGGTCATTTGGCTTGGCTGAGTGTGTGGGCATAAATCAAAAGGCCACTTCACAGATAGTTTCCAATAATTTATTTCAATTCATAATTGTATCCATCTGAAAACACTGAATATGATGTAAAATGGAAAACACATACACACACACGCACCCCAGTCCTTTCAAAAAAGCTCACAAATGTTTCACAAAGTTTCTTCCTCAATCGTAGGTTAAAAAAAACCCAAACCATCCCATTTTCCAAAGTAGCCAATTCTTCACTCTTCACATTATCACTGGAGAAGTTTCATAAAGACAAGATCTTGGGAGGCTGAATTCCCACATTTCAGAAAGACCTCACCTGTCTGCAGAAAGATTTTTGCTGTACAAACATCCTGGTAGTGGAAAAAAATGGCCTAAGTAACTGTAAAATTTTTCATTGGAAGGAATACATGAAAACACATCCATAATAACACACCCTTCTTGCCCTAATGAGGCAATATACATTCATATAGAAGGAAAAAACCAAGCACATTATTAAGACATTAGGCAGTGAGGCAGTATCCATTTTAACTTCAGAAGAAATTTTACAGCAAATGGTTTCATTAAGACACTTGAAAGCAACCTACTTTGAAAGGGAAAAAAAAAGCACCATCATAGCATGAAGGCTGAATTGTGATTAGGAGTCACAAGCAGCACCAGCTCAGGCTCACCAGTGACTTCTGTCATTTAAGGACAAGTTAAACGGAGAAACAGTCGATGTGGGGACCTGTGACTTGCCTACAAAAAACCACAATGCAGGAAGACACAGTTAAAGAGTGTCAAGCCAAGTTTACAGGGTGTATCTAATGGACTGGTGTACAGTAGTGGTGTATCTAACTGTAATGGTGCACAGTTCTTACTATAGTCACCAAACAGTAGGGTGCTGGCTTTTAGACACAGAAGGTTTAACACTACAACAGCAGCAACATCAGAACCCTGGCCCTTTAAGAGCTGCCTGGTCTGCAAAGTCCACACGATTTGTGGAACAACAAATGCCTCTTAAAAGGTCATAGTTAAAGCAGGATAAACTAATTGTCAAGTCTGGGCAGAGAAACATCAAGGCTAGCTATTACCAAAAACCCTCCCTGGTGCTGATCAGCTCTGGGTCCTCTCTTCTTACACAGGGAAAACTTTTCAAGGGCCAGTAGGGTACAGTTTTCTGCACTGCCAGGCATACAGTTTTACAGGGGAGACACTGGTCCTGTCTCAAGGATGCCACACACATGACCCACAAGTCACCTATCAAATGCAGGCTGTTCACATTGCTCCAACCCCCAGGCAGCACAGACCTAGGGAGCTACTAACATAGTGAGCCCAAAGGCCTGGATTTTAACCTTTTTCTAAGCAGTGTGGTCAATAACCAGCTCAGGAAGAGATTACTCAGAAAAGAAATTGTCCTTTAGCGCACCAGATCACAACAGTTTGCCCTTTCTATAACTGCAAAAGGGAGAGTTACCCTTCAAGGATTTCCTGCTAATTCTCAGAGCTGTTAAAAAAAGAGCTCCCAAGTATGCATCTGAAGCTCCAAACGCTTACATATCCTGTTACTTTATGCTTCCCACCTCCCAGGGCATTCACAAGGTAAATCCTCTCAGAAAGAAGAGGCCATGCTGTTAACGTCACCATTGCTATGCAGATTACAGCCATCTGAACTTCCTGTTTGCTGGGGAATCAGCACTGCATTCTCCTCCTAGAAAAACCCCAGCTTTGCAACCTGAATGGTTTCAGAGTGCAAAAACGAAATTTACTTTAGCACTTTGACCTCACTGCACCGGAGCAGGCTTTACCAAGCTATAGAATGGATACATTAGTCCCAGGTGCTTCATTCCTAACCTGCATCCCAAAATCCATGCTGCCTGGGAGAACAGCACTGGGAGAGCCTCAGTGCAAGCAGTTCAATGAAACCTCCCACTCACTACGAGCTCACTGAGAGAAGGGACAAGCCAACACTGATGCACAGGCTGCAAAGTAGCAAGGAATCTCTGCCTGTGGGAGAAAGTGAGCACCACAGGGTCAGCACTGCCAGGGAATGATCTGCTCTGCTTTCTCCCAGCCAGGAGTAGCAGGACTTATCTCAAACCTGCAACTGCTCCCAGAGCTTGTTCAGCTTCTGGGCACGTGACTGATTTCTGTGCACACAGCGGGGTTCGTTTAACCCAGAAGGTCATTCTGTCTTATCTTCCCCAGTGCCAGCAGGATGAGATCTAAGATCACAAACCTGCTAGCCCACAGCATGCTTGTCTCCAGGGTTGCCAAGCTTCAGTTCATCTCAGCAGGCATCACAAAATGCATATGTGCCATGAAAACATTTACAGACAGCCCATGTGAAAACAAGGACTTTGTCAATTTGTACTCCTAGGGTCAGGCTCCAACTTCCAAACAGAAGGTTTTACAGCACAGGTTGCAGACTCTACCTGGGTGCCTTTTTATTCACATTAGGGCCAGGGAAGCAGTCAGAAGGATCTCAGTGTGTTTGGTTAGAGGCAGAAGCAAGAGAGGTATAGGCATCCCTTTACCTCCTTAAAAAGACTGCTTACTAGATGAAAAGGAAGCAAGAGAAAATAAGGGAAACTCAGTAACTCTGCACCGCCACATTTCAAGTGCAGCTGCTCATCAATTATCTGCTGGTTATAGAAAGTGCCACTTAAGGAAACCAAACAGTGCAAAAAGGGACATGGTCTTTACCTTAAACTGGGACACATAATCAAGAGCATACACACCAAATACAGCAAGGATCTTAAGGGACACCCCAACCCTGCTTTCTTTTGTCACCATGCACCGTCCATCCATTCTTCAAAGCTAATGCACAGCAGCACACAGTGAATTTGCATCGCTCTGCCGACATCCCCCAGAGCTGCCTGCCATGCAAGTGGAGTCAGGGGAAGGCATGATCAGTGCATGCTGCACACACATCTAAAAACATCAGTAGCTAGGACAGGGCTCTTATCTCTGCTGCTATGCCTTGGTTCCAACATGTAACTCTTGTGCTGTGGTTCCCAGCTCTTCCAGCCAGACCCTTCGCTGCAGGGCTTACAGTATACATAAAGGGTTTAAAACAAAAAGTAATAAAAAACTCCAGCCACAAAAACCCAGAAACCATTTCCACCAAAACCTTGTTATTTCAGCCAAAACTGAAGTCCAGGAATAATACAGCTGCAGGCTGATGAGGAACAAATGGCATTCTTGCAGAGCACATTCAACATGTTAACACTCACCTGCCAGTAACAGGTCATCTATCCCCAAAACAGAGACCTACAACACTTCCTCTCTCTACATACAAAGAGGCAGATCTGTTCCTTGGTTTCTTGGCTTGAGAAAACCCAACTGAAGCAGACAGGATCACTGTGTTATTAGCAACGCAACCGACCAATGTGTTACCTACCAAAAAAACTGTTAGTAGAACTGTCTGATCTCCCCCAGACTACTTTCTCCTATAGAAGGAGAGGGAAAGATAATCTCCATAAAGCTACAGTAACACCAGACAGACAGCACTCTTGTTTTGCCCGCAGAGTTCACTGTTAACATGTTGCTTCAAAATATCTCCTTCTTGGTATGTTTACCTGCAGTCTCAAGTCACAATCCATAATCAGAGCAGAAACATTTGGAGGGAGATGAGCCTTCAAATCAACATAGACCCAGCTTGCAGAAAGAACAACAGGATGTCTTTTCACTCAGTTGGACAGATAGGGATGGAATAACTTTGGGGGTCCAGGGATCTCACAAAGCCCTACAGAAAAATAGCTCACAAAGGCACTTAATAGAAGCATGTACACGGCTGGATGGAATAAGATAGTACAAATAAACAAATAACTGCACCAGAGAGGAGACCACTGCTCCATGATTGCCTAGACAGTCTCTTTTAGCCAAAACCCCTTGCTTCTGCAGGGGTCCATCTGTTATCTGTATCCAAAGTTCACCCTCCTGACATTTCCAAAATGCCACACGTAGGTACAAGCCAGGGATTCCTTAACCTGTGCAGGAACTCATGCACGGTCTGCAGCCCAGCAGTGGGTTCCTCTTGATGCCAGGGTTCACATCTAATAAAAACTCAAGTTCTCAAAACTTTGTGCTCTTCTTCCCATTTTCCACGGCAGAAAAGGGCAGCAGGCTCCTTCTCTCCGTGTTTGTGCATATGGCTTTCTACATCCTGTTGCTGGCTGACAGCACATGAAGAACCATTCTGCCTGGGAAAACCTCTGACGTTGTCAGTGAGAGGACAGGCAGCCCATACACCGACCACAAAGGAAGGGTATGTGAGGAAGGAGTCCTAGAGGAAGGGGACACTCCCCTGCTAAAAAGTCATTCAATATCATCTGCAGAAAGAAGGGTGTCACACGATGTCTTCGGCAGAGCGCTGTGGAGGAGAAGACCCCAGGCTCAAGAAATGGCCCCAGTTGCAGAGGAACCCCCTGTTATACTGGCCAGTGTCTATCACTAACCCACCCAGGAGTCTGCGCCCAGTGTTGTCCCGCAGAGCCAGCCGAGCTTCCCTCTCGGTCACGTTGTAGCTGATGTTCAACAGCTGGATAAGGAGGATGTATCCCATGCCAGCTGTGACAATGGCACAGTACCACACACAGGTGAACGACAGAGCAGAGCTGGCAGCAGGGAAAAAGATGGGAAGGAAGCCATTTAGTTTTGGAGCAGCTGTTTTACAGTGACTTTTCCCTGGTAATCACCATCCTTTAAAATCCCTGTCTACATCTGCCATGGTGATCTCACTTTGCTGCTTTCATCAGATAATCCTTAAAGGCTTTCTCAAAATTAAAGCTTCAGGACTCGCTTAATGAGGGCTTTCACTGCTACCAGAGCTACTCCTGCACATTGCTGTCTCACAACCTAGCTCTTTATTCTCCCTGTTGTAAAGGTGCTTGGTCCTTATTTAGGGACACAAGGATGCTCACACTGGACAGGTCACAAGATGGAGTAACAGAGGAAGGTAGATGCACTTGTGCACCAGCACTATGCTCTGCCCATCAGTGGTAGTGCTGACCTCTAAACTCGTGTCCAACAGTTCTCAGCACCTTCCCTGACAGACAACGGCATATTGATGCTGTCTGCTCTAAACAAACAACTCGGAGGAGGGACAGTCATTACATAAACAGGGAGGAGTGAGAGGGAGAGACAGCATATGAATTCCAGACTGTCAAACTGTTACCTGCACCTGGGGGCAAATATTTAAGGGCATATCTACAGAAGACACAACAAATAAATACTTCAAATCACAACTCTTCCAACAACTTTTTCCAAATAAACAATAAGCTCTCTCCAAGTCTCTCAGGCTCCTCACCTTGGTGAAAGCAGTGAAAGCATCTTTGCTTTCCAGAGGTTTTTAGGGAGCACTTTTTGGTCAGGTTTGACAGCCAACAGCACTGGTCTAGAGCACAGAATGAGAAATGGGAGCTAAGCTGCCTGCTCAAGCCGGTTCCCACCCCAGCTGTCTCCCAGACATCTCACCTGTAGTCAGAATACACCCCAGGGCAGTAGAACAATGCCACAAATGGAGTTCGGCCCCTACAGATGGTGTGCAGGGTCAGCGTAATCCCATACACAGAGGTGAGCATGAAGAAGGAGAGGGCAAGGATGAATGCTTGATGGTTCTGCTCCCCTACGCAACTGTTAATCCTCCAAAAGGAAAGCAGAGATTACTTTACTTAAAAAAGAGAAGTAACTGGTTCTCTTTCTTCCTCCCTCCCCCAGCTGTCACAGAACCTAATTTCCAAGGTGCTTCCATGCAACACAGGCTAAGAACTTTGAAACATGTTCAAAGTAGCTTTATAGCTTTTTATAGAAAAGTTATAATTACAAGTCAATAGATTGGCAGCAGACTGCTTGCCTCAAATTTTTAGCAAGTGTGTTCTTTGCTGAGACATTTCATACCCTACTGCTCCTTGCAGAGTGTGATCATACCATCATACCCTTGCTCCAGTGCTCCTTCCAGCACTGCATGCACGCAGGCAGTTTTAGGTTCCCCTGCCCCAAGAGAGCACTAATGCAAGGTAACTGCAGGATTGCTAGTGCTCCACAGACCGGGTCCAAAGGAAAAAAAAAACCAAAACAAAACCAGGAAAATCCACACCCAAAAAACCCCACACTGATGAAAGCCCGTAGAGAACTAAAGGGAATTCTGATGTAAGCTGTATAACTTATCAGCTATCAGGTCAACCCACTTCGAATAAACACTGGCTCTAACTGTTCTTTAAAAGGATAATACAAAGCTTTTTGTATTCAAAGAGTGTCACCAAGTCTTGCATATAACAAAAGCAACCCTGTTTGACGGAGACTGCAAAAAAAGAAGCTAACTTAAAAAAGGGGGGAACTCAGAGAACACACACAGCCCCAGCAGTGTCAAACCTACCAGACACAGTGATGGTCCAGCCTCCTTACACACCTGCCACAGAGCCGGCAGTGCCCTGCTCGGGCTGGCCTGACCAGCTGGCATTTAGCGCACCAGTCCTTTTTCACGCCTTCTGGCTCATCAGCTGCCATCCTGGAATAGCCTTTGGCCTCTCCATTCACAGCTCGACTGCTGGCAACACCCGAGGCGGCGCTCCCTCTGACACCCTTGCTGGGCAAACCCTGGTGCGATGGCTTCTCGCTGCCTGCCGGGATGGGCAGGTATCCGGGGTCTCTCTTGGCCCGAGAGAGGGCTGCGAGCATCAGGATCAGCCCGCACGTGAGCGCGACCACCTGGGAATGCCGCACGTGGCCGCGGGGAACCACCTCCTGGAGGAACACATAGTACATGTAGCCCAAGGAGAAGAGCCCCAGGCTCAGGAAGAAGAGAGTCCGCTCCTTCCTCCGGTGAGTGAGGTAGTAATACCAAAGCACCACCACGGGCAGGGAGGTGAGGACGAGGAGCCCGAGCAGGAAGTGCAGGGACGCGAGGTGGAGCAGCAGGGGCAGCAGGAGCAGCGGCGGGGCGAGGCTCACGTTGACCCGCACGGCCCCCGCGAACCAGGGGACGCGCAGCCGGTCCGCCAGGGCGTCGGCGATGCTCTCCAGCGCTCCCGGGGGCAGGGATCGGCACGCCAGCCACCTGCGGGCGGGGA
>VXBX01007120.1:203648-308042 GCA_013400415.1 Scytalopus superciliaris
GGTGTGCCCCACAGCCCTGCCCGCGGCCCCCCACACGCCTAAACGCCACCCATCCAGCGCTGCCCCCACAGCCACGGGCCGCCCCCCCGCGCAGGCTGGCGCTCCACTGCCTTTGGAGTTCGCCTTCTTTCCCTCGACCCTGCCTCGGGAAAGCTCGAGGCGCACGCAAAGGTGCTTCATCGTCAGTGGGCACGGAAGAACTGAGGCACAGCCCTCGACGGAGGGAAAATACCGAGAGCTGGTATTTCTCCCGGAGAGCTAGAAACATATGGCAGGAGGCAGGCTGCCAGAGCTGGCAGTGTGCAAGAGACACCAAGCCTTTTCCTGTTAATTAATCTTAGGCATATTCATCCGTAAGATGGTGAGCTGTTTTACAAGATCCCCGTGGCTAAAAAAACCAAAAAAGGCGTATGAAGACCTGTGGCTGGGAAACCACCACCCTTCTTTTCCTCCAAAACAGTGATGGTCATTTTCCTAAGTCAGCATAAAGAGCTGTGACACTCTGCAGACAAGCCCAGCTCTCTGCTGAGGGGCACTCCCTGCTCTGCAATGTTCAGATCCAGTAACCAGCAGCACAACTGCCCTTGCTCACTCACCATGGCATCCAAGAGCTGGTCATAAGTGGGACTTCCCCAGGGCAGAGGGCTGGCAAGGCTGCCAAGCTATGGGAATGCAGAACCCAACTTACTTCTTCCACAAACCTTTATTCTGTGCAGCTTTTGAGCCAAACAGTAAAAAGTCCAAAGGCGACAGTTACAATCCCTACCCCACAAGTCCTCACACACACATCTCTTCTTCCCACGTCTTGAACAAAAAGCTGATGTGGTATTTATTAACTCTCGGTCTTGCTGCTCTGTGTCCTGTTCAAGTGGTCAAAGCTTCTCTGGAGCATGGAAAGGGAAGTCTTCAGCTGTGAAGATACAACCATCATAAACCCTCATCACAATTATTCAAGTTAATCTCCTGCATGGGCGAGTGGTATCAGGAAAATAATGTCTCCCTCCTCCTTTTTTTTCAAGATTTCATGTGATTTCCTCCTCCCTGTTTCCATAAACAGTTGGCTTACTGTGCTCTCCTAGCAGCTATACTCTGTACAGTTTATAAATACTAACAGTCCAGGATGATAAAGTCTTAACACCTCACCAGACAACAGTGCAGAAGATAAGCCACCCTACTCAGTTTTAGTCACAGATAATGTTCATAGCAAATACTCTAAGGAACATGGCAGCAAAACTCGAATTTTCTTTTAATACCTAGCCCTTCTAGTGCATTCTGGAGCACAAAATGTGTTTAGATTATTGACAACCTTCAGAAAAAAACAAGGTAACAGGCCCTGGGTCAGGACTTTCAGACAAAAAGTGTCATTTGGGATGAAAAAGGTGGTTAAATTTTCACTTTTCTTTTTCACACTGTGTGTTCAAAAGGCACTTAGCACTTCAGAATTAGGAATTGTTTGGATAGCAAGCAGAGACAATGAAAAGGGCATAGAAAGCATGCTGTGATCAAAGTGGTTAATTAATAGATTAATAACAGTTGTGTGTGCAGAGACATCTCTAAACAAGTAGTATAAAAAATGGCTTCATTTTTACCTCTTTTAATACACAGAGGAAAACAGAGAAAACTGGTGATGGACAGAGGTACATCTGAACTCCCCTCTCAGTTTTCCTAATCTAATACTTTATTCCATCACATTTTAAGTTTTAATAAAACTATTTAAAATCAGAACATTCACAGGCTGTAAGTAAAAACTAAAACATGAATTTACAGTTCTTCATTTACTGAGCTGAAATGTCAGCCTAGGGATTTGCCAGTCATAGACTTCAGGATCAGAGAGACACACAACAGCATTCCACAACCATTTTTTTCCTATAGTGCCTGTAGTACACAGGAGCCTGAAATTGTAAGTTGCTGTAAAGAAGGATTAACTCTGTAGCTGTGTAGCCCCTCAGACACATACAGTCTGCAGAATTTATTTATTTCTCACTGGAGAATAGGTGGCTCATTTATACCAAGGCTAAGCAAAGCTTTAGCCAATATCTAGAAGAATAGTGGGGAACAAAAGCCAGTATAAACCTGAAAGAAGACACCCCATAATGAAGTGGGAAAAACCAACTCTTAACATGAGTTTTAGAGAAGTAAAGTGTTTTGAAACACTCCAGTCTTTGCTTTGTCATGATTCAGAACTGCATCAACACCTCTCATCAGCACAAGTACTTGACAAGTTTTAAGAAAATTGACATGAATACTTACATCTTAGTCAGAACAAACAAACAAACAAAAAAACCACCACAAAAAAACAACCAACCAAAAAAAAAAAAAACCACAAAAAACAAAAAAAAAAAAAAAAAAAAAAACCAAAAAAAAAAAAAAACAAAAAAAAAAAAAAAAAAAAAACAAAAAAAAAAAAAAAAAAAAAACAAAACAAAACAAAAAACCCACCACAACAAAACCAAAACCTGACCAACCCAGGACATCAGAAACATAAGTACTGCCTACTTACTAAATTCAAGCCTAGGGCAAAACAGATCAAGGAATCATGAAAACTTTAGTTCACACCAGAGGACATCAAACAAAAGCTATGATAGCATAAGGGAGAAAACTTGAGTTGCTGAGAAAGAACAACAGCACCAGGAAAGACTGCCAGACCTACCTGCTCAAGCATTTCAATTGAGTCTCTTAAAACTCCCTTCACATGTTTAACCTGTTCCTTATCATATTGAGGGATCTCTTCTTTCGATACCATTTCTGGGGATATGCTGAAAAAAATAAGATTATATCAGAAACACAAAACAAGCACCTTGATGCCTCTTATAAAAGCAACTCCTTTCTGCCACCCTTGCTCTGCCATTATTAAAACCACCCTTTTACAAAGGCCACATAAACTGCCTGCAGCTGAATTCCAGTCTCTGCTGCCTTGAAGATACTGCCTCAGACCTTTGTAGACCACAGTCACCAAAAGAAATTGTGCTCATATTATACCTACAACACAGTTCTCACACTTCAGTGAGCAAGATCTTTCTTAGAAAGAAAGTTCTCTAATCAGTTTGGAGATGGTCACCACACTATTTCCAGACTCAACATCAGGGTATGGTTTTTAACTCATTTGTTGATACTGTATTCAAGAAAGGAAGCAACATCTTGCTGTGTCTGAATATAAAAGGCATGCAACATGAAAGTTTGTGAGGGAGAGATTTACCAGGATATTCTCAGAAAGAAGCTAACAAGCTAAATGAATCTTTAACATTACATTTGAGATCATGCTGTTCACACAGGATGAACACTTCGGTTCTGTGATCAGCACTATGATATTCATCGAAGATGAGTCACAGCAGGGTGATAAAATGCAAACTAAGGTTAACATTCCCCCAAAAAACAGCCTGTCAAAGGAGAAACTTATTACTGTAAGATGCAGTCAGACATGTCACTGGATTTCAATACATACCACAGAAGCGCAGCAAGCCGCAGCAACTTCTGAAAACTTGCCACTGAGTTTATTCATTTAAAATTTATTTCTTTAGATCAGATTCTCACACAAGCTGAGGAAGAAAGCAAGCAAAAATTGTGAATTCAACTTACTTCAAAGAGCTTTCTTCCTGAAGCTGGACATGATAGAGGGACTGAGCTGCATGCTCTATCTTTGACAGCTTGAGAAATAGTGTTATATTCAGCAAGACCAAGAGCAGCAAACTGTAGAGAGATGAGAACAAAAATCATGTCCTGTAACAATTTCAGTTGCAATGCTACAAAAACAAAATCTGGGCTAAAAACAGCAAAGGAAACAGAATTCTTCTGCAAGAAAAAAAGAACTATTCTGAAATTAAAGATCTATCCAAACAATTCTCAGCAGTTAAAATTAAGTTGTATAATAGGAACAAATAGAAAGAACAACAGTATCTCCTCTTAAAACTTCTAAAACTAGGAATTAGTAAATTCCAGACTTTTTTTTCTAATGGGATCAGACCTAAAAATATCTGTAAGGTAGACTAGTTTGGCAAATCAGCATTTTCATTCTGAGTGTCATTTCTAAGTCAATCCATTCCCCTCCTACATTCACATGGTTCCACTCAAATCAGGTTAAGATCTACCATGCTATATGCAATGTTAACATGCAAATGAGGAATAGACAAATACAGATAAAGACCAAGATGAGCTTGAGTCAAGCCACATTTTAATGCAAGTGAGTACTTACAAGACACTCATTACTACAATGATGGTGGTGGTCCTACTTACTGCATCTCTTTTCCTTCCTATAGGGCATGGAAGAGAAGGAGGTTAAAAAGTACTGAAGAACATTCCTAAAGGATGCCTGTAGATACATGTCAGTGCCCAGCACTTCACACAGAATAGCTCAACAGCTTCTGATGGAAAAAAATAACAGATCATGTGGGTGCACAGGATTACCTCCAGCATTTAGCAAGGCATTTCTGCAGTCATCTCTGACAAGTCAACTAACAGCCAGGCTCTTCCATCAGAATTGCCCCATGCCCAATATGCTGGGGAGAACACAGTGCTGGGCCATAGGCCCACTAAACCTGGACAGCCCAAGAAGGCTACAGTCTATCCATTACTAGCATGCACTCAGCATGTGTACTCCTAGTCACACAGGAGCAGAGCCAGGCTGCAAAGTGACTTTCTTCTGCTTGTTCTCATGCTCACAGTAATCTTTCTGACAGCCAGTGTCAATCAAGTTCTCCTGTAACTTCTCCCATCCCTACTGGCTTGGTTTATCTATTGTCCTGAAGACTGCCTTTCAAAAGAACATCTGCTATTCATCAGGCAACAGACACTCCTGAGGGAGAGGAAGTGTGCATGCCCTCTCCAAACTGAGCAGCAATCACCTACCACTGGTGGGCAGGCTGATCTTTAAGTGTAGTTACAGTTTCAGACATGCACATTTCCTGCCTTGGACAAAGGATATACACAAAAGTTGTAGCATATACAGAGACAGACATGCTGATCTGAAAAGGTAGAGCAGTAGTGGCAAAAATCAGTAATCAGGAAGCAATTTCAAATAGGTAAACAATCTTTCACATATGCTGTTGATCCAAATATCTCTCAGTGCTATACTCAGTGTTTCCCACTTCAGGAAAGACACCTTTCAACCTACTTTAGTGTTTACAATTCAACTTCTGTCATGAAATCCACCAATCTCTGGTACACATTAGTGCACAGACGTTCCTTATCTCTCTAGGTATAGCTAATACTGTATGTGCTAGTGGCCAAGTCTCATGCCTAAGGGCAATGGAACTGCAAGAAATGCTTCAGTAACCCAGAAATTACAGAAGCAGATGGGAAACAGTCTTCTTAACATTAAAAAAATAACCAAAAATGAGGTGACAGGGCCAAGAGACAAGTGACCAAGTTTAATCAACTCATGACTTGGGTATGCAGTTATTTGAAGAAACAAAGCAATTTTTCAGAAACTTTACAATAGTCAGGTTAAATTTTTTTTTCTGATCCCATCTCATTTTCAATCCTACGCAGATTCAGAGCAGCATTTTAAGTTTTGGTTGATCTCTGTTTTAAAACTGATGGTGATATTAGGCTTAATGCTAAAAGCGACTATGCATGCTCCAAATGTACTTTACACAAGCTTGAACATTTTAAAGTATTTGCTATCACACCAATCAGATAAAGACAAGAGTAATATATACACAAGTGCTACTCCTGCACTATTTTAAGAGTTGTGCTTTCTTGAACACACCTTTTGGAAAACACGCCATATAAAAATCCTACCTATTATGCTGCCCTGAGACTCTACTCCTATGTCACCAGAGGAATGCTGGGAAGAACGTTTGGGAAGTGATTCTGCCAGACCCCGGTGTAAAGTGCGTCGTCTTCGTCTCAGAGCAACTAATTTTCCAGAGTCTTCTATGGACTGATTAATTGCATATTCCTCCATTAGGAGATCTGATTCTGCAGTGGAAAAAAATAAAGTTACTGAGCAGTCAGAAGGAAGGCTGAAAAGCTTAGCACTGAAGACTTAAAGTGTGAGTTATGGAGGGCAGCAGTGAGAGGAACAAGTGCACCTTCTAGTAAATGACGTTAAGGCAGGTCTAACAAATGACATGTTGACCTGCACCACCTGTCCTGTTTGCTAGAGGGCACTTAGAACACTTTTCAGAAACAGGGCACATCCAGCTTAGGCAGGATCATTTAATGATATGCAAGACAGCAGCCAGAAGAACACTGCAAGACACTGTTAGACTGAGACTAGGAACTGTGTTAGACTGCGAGCCTGCAGCCGTGGCTGTCCAGGCTGTTAACAGACATATCCATGGAGCCTGCCAAGTGCCACTGCTTCTCTTCTCACAGGCACAATCAAGGAAATACTTAGAGATAAGTACATGCAGTTGAGAGTAACAGCTTTCCTGCTGCTCTTCATGATTCCTTCAAGAAGCAATTATGACAAGGTATACAAGAGCTCCTTGTTAGCCACAAGGCTTCTTTCATACCCTGGAACTGGCAGATATATTGAAGACAGGAAGTTCTGTCTTCAACACTGCTAAGATGCTGCCTCTTTTTCAAACCATTCTTCAAGGAACCAAGTCTGACAGATGGGGAAACATACAGAGGAAAGGTAGCCTCCTTACTCCAGCACAAAGAATAAAATGCCTTACCAAGTTGTTTAAAGTTTTCCTGTATTCCTCCCCATGTGTTCTTCTCAATTACAGACTTGACAAGGCCCCAAGGCTGTTTTTTGTACTTTACTTCTGCAGAAACCCTAGTAAACAGAATGCAATAATGAAAGAGTGCTCTTCTAGGCAGCACAGTGATAACAAATCTCTTACCAGAAGCAGACCTGTAGGTTATATCTATAATCTGAAATACTAACTGGAACTGCCTTGGCTTTCCACCTGGGCAGCACTTTCACTGAAGAAAGGCAAGAGACAGATAGCAGCAAAGACAATATCTCCAGCTAAAGCCTCAAAATCTGAATGTCCAAACTATGGGAAACAGTTTGAACTGTTTTCTTTCAGACTCAGACTAGCAGATCATTTTTACCCCATGAAGCATTCTCATTTGAACATACATTTAAAATAGGGTTCAGGCTTTCAGATCATAAAATCCTGGTTTTTACTTTGTATGTGAACACATATATATTACATGGGCACATCAATAGGACCAGAAGAAAATTCATTATCACCACTCATGCATCAAGCACTCAGATCCTACCCTGAACAGACAGGAATTAAAATCTGTTTTTCTGTGAGCATGACAGAGGCAAAATGGCATCCCTGTCCTGCATTCCCCAAGTCATGCTAATCAATAACACTTGCAGGATAAAAATTATTTGGAGCAGAATCCTTCAGAGAGATGCTTCTAAGAACTGAGTGAATCCCAAAGCTCTTCATAAAAGGATGAAAGGATAACCTAGGACTTCAGTTTCAGTCAAGAACACTGACCATCCAAGAACATTTTTTTCAGCTTTTCAAATAATCTACCAAATCAGTGTAAGGCCACTGTGTTCATAGTCTAACAAAATAATATCTGTGATAGAGAATTTCTGAGCCATTTTAAGCACAGTATAATAAGGCCAGCTGTAACACCACCATGTGCCTTCTGTTCTATAGATGCCTGCTCTATGCACCACGTAGAAACCTAGGTTTTTACTCTTACCCTAGGATTGTCATGCATCTCAGATAAAATAAATCTAGCTCTCAAAGAGGAAAAGTGATTCACTCAAAAAAACAACAACACCCCCCCCCAACACCAAAACAAAAAACCCAAAATAAATTAATCCAGAAGAGTTGTTCAAGGACCTTTCTTTCTTCCCTCCTCTTCCTCCCAGTAGAGAGGGAGTCTTAAGGACCTTTATAGCCTGAAATAAGGCAGAATAGAATCTGGACTTACTTTTCCTGATACTGATGAAGATTGAGATAAAAGGTCCTACTGAAGATAGAACAAGAACTACTAAGGATTACACAGTCAAAGTCACACAAATGCACTGAACATGGAACTTGATCACTTCAAATGTCTTCAACTAATGGAAGAACTCCCCTATCTAGGTAGGGTTTACTTGAGTACCCTCCCTGCAAATGTGAATATGTTCCCTGCACATTTCTGTGAAATCACCCTCCTCTGCAGGCCCTTCACAAGACTATTCGGGAAACTTTGTAATAAAACATTGCAATTTGTTCCAATGTATCCCACTCACACAGCTGCACTCCAAAACCCAAGGCTGGTCAGACCCCAGCTGGAGATGCGTTCTGTACCTCGGAGTCAACATGAGTTCATTTCTCACTGCATTAATGAGATCCAAATACAGCATACATGTGACAAGAAATAAACCCAGCTTATGTTTCAGAAGATATCTCCAACTTCGAGAAACTGACATTCTCTATGCTGCTGGCAGACAAGCTTTTAATAAGCACACATCATCAATCTGTAACGTAATTGCCTTGGCTTCACCCCTCCCACTGTGCACCACCCAGGCTCACCGTAATCGACACTTGTGACTGGATGTGCGGCTGATACAGTATCTGTTCACAGTGTAGAAATAATCGTGGTAGGGGACATCATGGGTCAGCACCTCAGCATCCACCTGGTAAGACTGACCTTTCTGGCTCTGCTTATGCAGGATCTATCATAAAAGAAAGTAAAAAATAAGAAGGTATATTCATGGTACACAATTTGTTCTTCCCCTTTCAGCCTGAGTTCCTTAGGCTAGATCAACCAGCTCTAAGTGGAATAGAGGGAAGCCTGAAGAACCACTATAAAAAACCAGTTAAGAATGTCAAGTATAGAAGGGGTGGGCAAAGAGAAGATGCCTCCTACTAGAGCCAGCATAAGCAGCAGCAGTACTCCCCCACTGCCACTTCAAGTCAACCACTGACTCGTGACCACAGCTTTCTTTGAGACCTGCAACTTTCCCAAAGCAGAATTTTGGAATGGTTGAAGGCACATCTGATGGCCATCTTGTCCAAGAACTGTACTCAAACAGGGCCATATAGAGTGGGTTGCCCAGGACCATATCCAGGTGGCTTTCCAGTATCTCCAAGGAAGGAGATGCCACAACCTCTGTGGACAATTGTTTCACTGTTCATTTACCCTCTCAGTAAAAAAAGTGTTTCCTGATGTTCAGAAGGAATCATCTGTGTTCCAGTTTGTATCCACCACTGTGATCCTGTCACTGGGCACCACTGAAGGCTGTGGCCTCTTGCAGTTAAAGTTTGGCTCAAACTTCTTTGCACCTCCCTTCAGATACTTCTATACATTGTAAGATCCCCCCTGACCGTTTTCTTCTCCAGGCTGAACATTCCCCAGCTCTCAGCTGTTTCTCATATGAGATGCTCCAACCCCTTCATCATCTTAGTGATCCACTGTTGGACTGTTCACCTCTCATACTGAGGAGTCCAGAATTGTGCATGAAAGCACTTAATTCCATCTTTTCATCCCCCAGTTCCTTAGAGATGTTAATACTTTTCCCCACAAACCCTGTGGGAGTTCACAGCCATCTGCAAAGGTAGAGAAAGCCTCTCTGATTTCATGGGGATTTGCTCACTAATGGTGAGAGGGACTGCAAGCTGCCCTTAGAGATGCTGTGTTTACACTATATTCAGCTCACTGAACTTTAATTCATGGTCTAAACTCTGGCAGACTACAGAGCTGACCTCTCCCTTGATTTCAAGGGCACCAGACAGACACGCACACATGCACACAGTACCTGCTTTTCAGTTGCAGTTGTGAACTTCCCACAAAGCGGATTGTTAATCGTTACAGTGTACGTCAGAGTCCTCAGCTGATTGCCATTGGAGTCTCTATTCCAAGGGGTTGATACAGCATCTAGATGGGAAGTTAAGCAAAATCTCACATACAAATTACCTAAAAGGCATTATCTCTGCCCTATCACATCTTAACAGATTGAGAACAGCAGCGTGAAGAGAGACAGAAAACTGATTCCACATAGTTGTAGCTTTCTTTAGGAGAGGGAAAACTGTAGCTTACTGATGAACAAGTATGAGGCACTAAGTAGATGAACCTGAGTCTACTCAAAAGAGACTTGAGGGTGGAGAGAAGAATAAGCAATTAAACGAAAATATGTCATTTCCCATCTGCTTAAAGTTGAATAAATTCACTTTGCATTATCAAAAGCTATTGCCACTTTGCCTTCCAAGCTGACTCTGAATAAATATTACCCTTTTTGACTTAATTTTCTGTTCTTATGATCTCAGTGAATAAAATTTACTCATCCAGAAAATTAAAGCCTGTTAGTATCATTTAGGAGGATGCAGTGATTTCACCTGTCTGCCAGCCATACAAAATTTCACTATTTCTGGGACACAGTGTAATGAGAAATACCCCACAGAATACATCAACTTAATAGCCTACTCAAAATTCAGGCATTAGGGTGTAGTTTTGTGGTACACTGAAATAAGGTTTTGACTCCAAAATGTGACTGATCTACATATATATGGGAACAACAGTCCAGCTTTTGATAGTCTCTATCATAGTGAAGCTTTTAAGCTTCAAAATTCTTTTAAAGCAGGGAGAAACTTAAAATTCAACTTAGCCCTATTTAGCAATTCTTGGGGGTAAAAACTTTCAGGCTGGTTCGTAACATAAAATGGAGAAGAGTTTATTACCTACTATACTCCTGGAATTGAGAAACCTCTGCATGAAGTGAGAATTGGTGAAAAGGATTTCAAACATCTTGTCTGCAGTGATGTGGAAAACTCTGTTTATAAAAAGTCGCCCATAGAGATCATTCTCAGAGACAGTCTCCTTCACTGCTAAGAAAGGCAGAGAGATCAGGTTAAGAACAGTATTATGGAACACCTTCATAATATTCCAGGCTTTATGACAGCTCAAATCCTTTCCAAGCTTGCATCAGCACGTTTCTCACTTTCAGAAACCCAGTAATGATAGCAGCACCGATTTGGTAGGCTGATTGCCTTCAGGAACAAAGTCTAGAGCTGATTTTGAAACACAGACCACTAACCACCACTCCCACCATTTCCTTGTGCAAATTGATAAATCAACATCAAAAGGTCCCATCTCCTTAGTTTCACTTTCAGTATTCTAATTCTACAAGAAACACTGGGGAAAGACAAAAAGTTAACAATCTTCATTAATATGTGTGCCTATTGTACAAAGGACAAGCAAGCAGGACAGTGAAACCATAACAGTTTTCTTCTTAGTTGCAGCTAGTTTCAGAATTCTGCTTTCAACATTTGTAATACTGGCAGTGTGCACAGACCAGGCAGACTCACAAGCAGTTCCTCAAACCCTTCCTCCCTTCATGTCTATTTAACAAGAACACTAGAGGTACCCTGCTCCATTTTGTAGTCCCAAAAAATGCACCAAGAGGCTCAATTGCCATCACCTATTTCAAAACCACCAGGCACCCCAGTGGTGTTCTGTGGCTGCAGTACTGATCTTTGCTATTTCTGCTTCTTGGTGATTGCTGGCATGACTCAGCTTTGTGGTTGTCTCAGCCACTCTTGCAAGAGATAAGGGACAGAATTATAATCCTGGAGGGCAAGCAGTTTCCTGTGCCAACCCCAACTCAATCTGCTTATGCTTCAGAAACAAGTCCACCCTATGCCATAATTGCTAAAGTTCCCACCCCCAGACATTACTAAAATGAAACAAAAAGCCCAAAAGCAAGCCTTGCTGCAGACAGAGTCAGGATGCCTAACCTTTCAACTGATATAAATGAAAGCTAGGAAAGGTCAGTGCCAGCCACCAATACAAAGGCAGCCTGACATTAAGCTATAGTTCACAGACTGGCTGCAAGCTAAAGTTATAGCATTTAAAACCATTAGTGCTTGGTAAAAGCCAAGTATCGATAAATGCAAATGCAGTAACTAAGCACCACAGCAGTCCCCAACAAAACCCAATTCTGACTCTGAGCAGACTTCCTCCCTGGTGCCTCTTCTAGCCTGCTAAAAGTCTCTGTTATACATCTGCCTCCAAAAAAGTTCTTTTTGATCTAAACAGGCTTCAATGTAGGACCACAAAAGTGAAGTACGAGTGCCACAGTTTTTGTGCTTGCACAAGAGATTGACTTCCTTCCTGTGCCATGTTCTGCTTATGCAATTGTAATTCTACACAATTACAAGATGGAACAGAAAGCAAACACATTTCAAGAGGCCTATTTAACCAGTCAATATGCAGTCATTATGTGTAGAATACAAATTCTGCTGTGATGAAACATTCTGTGGGAAGCTAGAAATTCAGCCTGAGTTTTCAGCTTATGTTCACTGTATTTCATCTCCCAGCTGAATTTAACTAACAAAATGCAGGCCAAGTGAACTGTAAATTTGACCTCAGTTAACAAGACCTCAACAATACAGACCTCTCCTTCCCGAGTCCACTCACCACCTTCTCTCACTAAGAGACAGGGGGCTTCAGATATTGATGCTGACATCTCCTTTGCCTACTGTGCATCAGCTACCATGCGTGGAGTCAGATACCAGGTAATTCAAACACAGTTACTCTAGTGAGTGTTACTCAGCTGCACCTTGACATGCCCAAGGAAACTGCTACCACTTAGAAAATACAACGGCCCAGATGCACGATTAAGTCACCATGCATCAGAGAGACTTTGTCAGCTATTTGTGTATGTCTTAGCAAATACAACATAATATAAGCTACCTCTGCCCCAGTGAGTCTTAGCTGAAGGGCACAACGTCACATCCACCTGAAATGTCCATGGACAGCTACTACTCTTCTGCTGATACAAGGTCATTTGGTAAGCCACAGAAACTTACAATATGTACAAAGCCCATGCATTATTACCTTAAGGTGCAAACTTTGCTACTGAGCTATTTTATCCTTCATGCATGAAGCCTGTCCTCCTTCTAGCAAGTCTTAAGTAAGAGAACTCATAGGTCTATACAAAACTTCCTGTTATTTGATTTACCTACGCAATATTTTTATCTAATCATATTTCTGACAGGAAATAGTCAATGAAGTACAAAGTGCATGACAGTATCTATGGATAAATAAGCTTTTCCTTTTAATCCCTCTCAGTTCTTGGAACATACAAAGAAAAAGATTTTAAAATGTTGTTAACACATGAAACAGCATTTTCAGAAACTCCAGCCTCAAACTGGGTTTATATATCAGGCCCAGCAGTTACTTTAGATGCTAGGATTCAAACTGCTGTTTTCCAGAAAGCCTGGAAATCTTTTAGACAATGGGTTTGAAAAGTGCATATATGTATAAATGATGCTCTGAGTTCCACATCTGTGGAAGCAAGTTGCTGCACACACTGAGAGCTTGACAAGCTTCAAGTCACTCATCTGGATTTCTCAAAATTTATCTGCAGAAATCCTGAACAAAGCAGCAAGCACAACCAGTAGCATAGCAAAGAATAAGTGTACAGTTTATATGCTTGCAATTTAAATAGACAGGTTTCAGCACTTACCTCTGCTACAAATAAAGATGCATGTTTGTCTATTGTTTGGTTTTACTCACACAGGTAAACTTATATCTGCCTTTATTTATCTCTATACTAGAGCAACATCATGAATTTGACCTAGGAGTGGCTTAGAAATATTCTTTATGAACAAAATGCTTTGCACAGATATAGAGATTTAGTCTAACTCCTTCACTTTTAATGCTGTTCTACCCCTCAGCAATATGCAATTATCAACACTAACGCTCTTAGCCTGAATACATTTATAGCTGAATTGGAGCTGTCTGATAAAGGAACATGAGATTATTCTGACTTTAGGTAAGGATCCCTAGGGACCCAGAAATCCAGAAGTAAACATATTACCCAGAGTGTCCTGGTTCAGCCTGAAGACAGCAAGTGTGTTCCCTCCCCCACTACTGCCTTGCACTTCGTAAGGTCATTTTCATCACTGCAAGGCAAGCTGTGAAATAATGTTTGAATATAATACCATTATGCAGCAGTGATTGCAGAGGTTTAAAAACATCTGCAGTGCAAGAAAAGAAACAGAAAACTGGGGAGCAGGGGAAGAGGGCAGTAAGAAAAAAACAATTGTTCTTAAAATTCTCACCAACAACAGCTCAAAGCTAAACACACATCACAAGCAAGTTTAAAAAGCTGAACTGATAAAAGCAGAGGCTATCGAATAAATTAATAAGAGGACTGGTTTTTCCACTCCACAGAGTTGGGAGAGGATCAGGATTTTTTTTTTTTAAATTACGTATGCAAATCTTGGCACATTGAGCATTTTCTGTACTACTGGGGATGGGGAAAAACGCTGCACACTGCATAAAGAATATGCAGGTAGGAGCCTTTAGCCAAATACATCTGAAATCAAGTCAATAGAACCAATTCCTAGAAGCAAAAGTGTTCCAGATATCATCTATTTAAAGACTGTACCAGCAGAATTAACCATTTTCAGAGAACTCTCCTATATACTTTAAAATACTATGTACAAAATTAACCTGGGGAGGTACTAAGTATTGTCTCAATGCCAGCTCCTTCCAGTTCACAAGTTAAAAAAACCCAACCTTTTGCCTTTAGACAACTGAAATGTATATCCCCAAGACCCAAAGCAGCTATGTAGATGTATATATAGACATATTCAACAAAATACATCCTTTCAGTATTTTGATTAAAATGCCAATAAGATAACAGGGCTACTCTTCCTTACATACATTGCATATCCAAAATTTCATTTCTTAGGGTGGGGGGAAACAACCAACACAGGGCTGAACCAATCTCAACCATCCTGTATTTCAAGCACTGTACACCCCATATATCCCTATCTGCAAGAAAGGTCAAACCACTGCTGCACCCATCTCACAACAGCACAGTGCAGGCAGTTACACTCTCCTGCAGACCACACATTTAAGGTGGTTATTAGGACAAATAGAAACAACACAGTACATCTGTCAAGTTATGCAAGGAGATCAGAAATTTATCATGCCCCCATATGCAGTAAAATTTCCTAACAGAAAAGACTGTTTTTCAACTTCCTGCTTCCCTCTTCCTTCTTTGAAGCATTTCATGCTCCTGAACATTGCCACTGAAAAAAAGAAAAAAAAAGGGCAACAAACCACCCTACATACAAAAGAGTCACTTGAGGAAATTAAAACATCTCTTGGCCCTGTTTTGGAAATATGTATTCTGTGCTTGAACTAAAATCTGTTTTCTGAAATACCCAATTAAGATCACAGATAGTCATTTTTAGCTTTTTTAGTCAAAAGTTTGTCATGGCTCAAGAATTTTTACTCCAATTTACAAAATCAGACAGAAGTGCCCAGATGCAGACCAATAGGCTAGTGGTGCATAGTGGGATGCACACCTCCCCTTCCCCCAAGCAACCAGTATGCAAACTGCTTAGGACAAGGGAACTAGTGTTGGGAAGAACAAGAGTCTTGAGCTTGCCCCTCACCTTATTTGCCAGGACACCTCCATGGGCAGCCTGAGTATGAGCCAGAGGACACAGAAATTATTCGCATGGGTAAACCTTTGCCATGTAGGAAAGCTAGTTTCGTTTGCATGAAGGAATTCACCTTGTAAGGGTATAGGGCAACTGCAACAGAGAACAGACAGAAACAGAAGAAAAAAATTCTAAGCATGAAGAATCTGAGAGAAAAGATTAATGTTGTGAGTCTAGAAAATCCTGCACTTAAAAAAGACTAGTCTTGGGGGAGAGAGGAGGAAAAAAAAGAAAAGCAGCATGAAGTCAGTTGTCTTTTCATTAAAGAGACATCTTCAATATGTTCTATTTATTCAACATCAGCAGTACAGGGACAACAGGGAGTATTTACTGCCATCACTTAGGCAACTAGAAGCATGAAAGACAACAGGGCTACTTCTCAGTCTGTTTCACTGCAGACCTTTCCCACAAAAAATAAAGTCCAGAGACAGAAGAGAGATGGGATACTAAAAAGATAGGAAAACTGCAAGTTATGTAAAACATCCGAAGGCCAAAGCTTTCTGCTGCTCTAAGAGATACACCTCTGAAGGAGTAAATTTGTGAAGCTTGTTAAGTGTACAGGAGTATGGCACAAACAGCATCCTGTTCAAGTAGGTATTTTCAGAAACATGATAAAGCCTGACATGCATCAAGTTGAATCTGAACTCGAGCAAACAAAAGCAGTATGGGTGAACAAAAGGAAAATTAGTGGAATATAAAGTATATCTCCAGGCAAAAATTACAACTTGCAGGAAGCCTATTCAATCCATAACTTCAAAAGCTTTCCTGGACTCCAAAATGATTCAAACATAAGGACCCCTGCAAACAACTTCAGTTGTCAACTCAGAGGATAAGATACAAAATTTCTCAGAGAGATTAAGACCCAGACTCAATTAACTGGACTGTTCTATTCCTGCCAACAGGTGATGAAAGCAAGTTATCTTCAGATAGGAACGAAATACTCAGCTGCGCTGAGCACACTGCTGCTATTGAGCTTTTCTATCTTTCATTTTCATACCACCATACAACCTTGGAACCAAAACAGGTTGTGCATAGTTTGCTTTAAAGGCATTTACAGAGTCCAAGGTTTAGATACTTAACAGAACACCCACCACAACTTCAGTGAGCTGTTTGAACAGCCAGAGCCCCGCAGCACAGGAAAGTTCCCCACGGTGAGTGAAAAGCTCCCCTTAGAAAGTGAGAACTTGCAAGGGGCTACTGTGGGACCACAGAATAAGCACCCACAGACCTCAGCACAAGTCCCACTGTCATCCAGCCTAGGCAGAAGGCGTGCTCCAGCCTTGCTATCTTCTAAGGACATAGAAAAAATCTTTTGCCAAAACCATTATGCGAGATACTGCTACATTTTTCTCTCCTAGGATGAGAAGATCAAAAGAAACACGTAACAATCAAGTTACAATCTCTGCCCTACTGTGGTTATCCAAGTTTCTTCTCACCTTGCACTGGGTAATGAGGTATGAGTTATAAGGATGGTATATTAGGATCCACTAAGATACTAACTGTTGGCACACAAAGTGCAATCTGTTCCAAGATATTCAATAAGGTTTTTCATCTTCAGAGTAGATTCAGGATATGCACAATACTCTCCTGAAAGACGGGAAATGGTCTTGCTTGGACTTTCTGTGAGTTCCTCAGCTTATTCCATCAGTAACACTGAAACCCACAAGCCTTAAGAAAGTACAAGTGTAGACAAGGGGGACTGGGGAGATCTTTCAGTAACTTAAGAACAATCTGAAATGTTTCCAAGAAGTTTCCAAGAAGTGCAAACAAACAAACAATCTTTTGAATACCTGTGAGAGTATTGAAAGTGAACTAACACCACCTCACTGTCAAGAAACTTTTTTTTAGCTTAAGCTGTTAGAAACTCTCTAGCCACCAAAAGAGAAAAATCAAAAAATTTGTTTTGAATTAAAACAAACACCCAGCAACCTTTTTTTTCCTCCCCAGAAACTAAGATACAAAGATATTTTTGCTGCAATTCTGTGAAACAAATAAGCAAACAAGTTTCCAAGATCAGAAAGTTCTCTAATAGCTCCACAAGTGAGTTGGAACACCAAAGTCAAGTCGTCTTACAGATCCCAGTTGTTAAAGAGATTTACCTTCTTCACTATCTGAGGCACTGCTCTTCTCTGGAAGATTTTCATTCTCATTAAGGTCCAAGGACTTTTCTATAGACCTGCTCCTGACTAGCTTAACAGGTTTTCTTTCTGAAGATGGAAGAGGACTCTTTATTTGCTTCTCACTTGGAGAGTCCTCCACCTGAAACAAACCGGAGGAAACAACAAAAAAAAAATCAGTAATCATAGACCACCAAAAAAACAAACCAAAAACCAACCAACCACAAAGAGAAAGTTACTTTCAAAGAAGACAGCCATACAAAGGAAGCCACAAGTTCTATCTACTCAAGTACCACACAGTCAAAGAACTAATTTCTTCCTTGTTCCTCTACCCCAAACAACTTCCCTTCCTCTTTATTTAGATCTCTCACTAAACCGTGGTAACATAGAACAACTTACTTGTATGTACTGTTAGTACCAAGAGCTGCCTTAAATGAGACAGTTTACACACCATCCAGTCCCCTTGCACCCACCTGCACAGTTTGGTGCCCTTCCCTGCATCAACATGAGCATTTATAAATTCATTAACCTAACACAAATTTACTTTCTATTGATCAGGTTATTTTTTTTCCTGTCAGTTTAGCAAGGGTCCAACACTCTGGAAGGGGAGCACAATGAACCATAGGCAGGACCTTCCTCTATCAGTAAGATTAGCTTATCCCGATAAGGTATCTGAAAGGTTCCTGTTCTGTAGGACTCCACTACCCTTTGACAAAAAAAAAAAAGAAAAACAAAACAAACTTAAAATACTGTCTAGAGCCATCCTACCTGTAAAATGTTACTGCTCAGAAACACAGCAATGGAGTATCATTTGCCATCTCCAATGCATACGCAGGAATCCCACAGAACATCAGTCACTGAATCAGTGATGCAGCTCTTAACCCTAAGCCATAATAACTGTTGGCTAGGAATGCGTGCCATTGCATACTTCAGGAAGTAAATCTCTAGTGAACCTGCACGGACAAGGTTTGTATACTTCAAAATGGCACCTGTAAAGCTTGTCTAGCAGCTGCAAATCAATTTTCTTTCTAAAGCTCCCCTCAAAGCCCCCACTGCCTCCAGTGGAACACCTGGGATCAACAGTAGCACAGCCCACCTACGCAGCAGTACAGGGACCACAGCTAACATGATCAGGCTGCCTCAACTGAGTAGTTCTGATTCATCTGCAATACCATCATCCCTAAAGATTATTCAGCACTGACTCAAGTCTGCTTTAACAGTCATCACGTACTTCCTGTAGTTCTTGGGTTTTTTCAAAATGAAAACCATTTACTTTTTTTTGTGCAACTAAGGGCCATTAGCAAAATGTGGGTTGCTGGAAAGCAGACAGGCATGAATCTGACTGCAGTATAAGCAGACCAAAACACTCCTTTCAAAGTCAAAAAAAAAAAAAAACCAAAACAACCCTTTAAAAAGAAAAAAAAAAAAAAAAAAAAAAAAGGAAGACTGAATTAGAAAAGCAGATCAATTAACAAATGCTGCTACTGAAAACAGCTACCATTCCTAAAGTTACACAATAGGATCTAGGAGAGAACTAATATTTAGATGTCAAAATACACCAATACAGAGGAAAAGTAAGAAAGGAGCTAGTTGTGGCAGGACAGTCTAAAAATTGACACACAGATCCAGCACAAATCCAAGGAACTCTCATAGCATTTTGATGACAATTAGGGATCTGGTGAACAAGTGGAGCTCCCACCAGCAGCCTAAGAGCAGCCTACTACACTATGAGCAGAGCAGGAAAGACAGGCTCAAATCAGAAGACAAGAGCAACAGCTGCAACAAAAAAGCCTTTCATGACAGACAAGACAACATTCATGCTGAGGCTTTTGGAATAACTTATCCACTTAAACACACTTTTCTTGATTTTTTGGGGTGTTGAGGTTTTGGGTTGGTTTGGTGGGCTTTTCTTTACACTAAAGAGTAATGATTCTAGGATCTGTCTCTGGAATTAAAGATGTGTAATTTCTTCTCCTGAGCTAGTCCAGTACTGCTAAACTATGTGCCAAGGATCTTCTCATTTTCAGCCTGTGAACAGCAAGCTCTGGGACAGACAGGCCTCCTTACAAGGGGTGGAGAGAAGATGATGGTTACAAACACAAACAATAAGGTGGTTCCCATATTAAGATGTACTTAGAAAAGCAAATGAGTCATGACTGGTGTTTCACACAGACTTTCCTCAATCAACTACAGACAGTCATTAACAATATTTTTTCCAAGATGACCCTGAACTAGTTCAGATCTCCACCTGAAGAGAGCTTTGGGACTTACTCTGTCTACCTGAGCAGTAAAGAGGAGGCTAAGCCTGCTTCCTTCCAGTCTTTGAAAGGTGATTAACTGTGCTTTGTGTCACCAGTGCAATGGTTTTGGATAGTACATTCTAAGCATTACTGCCGCCTATTATTGCTCTTGTGGTTCTACAAAATATGCTGTAATCCTGGAGCTGTGGAGAGAGCACTGACATTCTTGAGAAATGCCAAGTGACACATATAGCTGAACACAATCATTATGCAATTTAGTTACCCTGAAACAGTAAGCTAAACAGTTTAGTTACACATTTATCAAGACTGCACTTTCACACTGTAATTAGAAGACTTTTTGAAGGCAGTTTGTTCAAGAGAGAATCCTGATGCTTTTCCTTGCTTACAGACCAAATCCCCAGGCATTCCTCCTTACCAACAACCCCAATTAGATTTAGCACTGACAAGAGACATCTTTGGGTGTGGCTTCTTTTCCAAGCATAGCAATTATTTTTAAATGGCTTGTTCTTGTGCAAATAAGACTTACTAGTCCAAAACAAGGCTACCTGTGTAGATTTTTAGTTATCCCAAATTTTAGCAGCATTCACAGTCCTCTCAGGCCTCCCTTACCTCCAAAAATGTCCTGTACTGCTAGGATTTCCATGAGAGATACCCATCACCCAATTAACTAAGCTTTTAACACCTGACAAACACCAGTATTGTTGCTGCATATGAATCTCTAGCCATGAACTTGGATTTTGGCAAAACTATTTAAAGCCTGCTTAATCTCCAAATCAGTTCTAGCAAGTGACAAAAGCCAGATTTATATGGTAGTAAAAAACTGTTAAAGGCATCTCCTTCCTTCCTTCCCCAAATTTTCCAAAGCAAAACCAGCAATTCAGTACCCAACCTTAATGAAGCTTATAGAAAGTGCTTAGGCGATTCATTTGCTTTTCCAGTATCTGTGGGATATCTAATGAAGAGAAAATGTCTGTAACCTTTGAGGACTAGAACTACACACAGGAGCCCCAGTAACTGTGCTAGACACTGCTCATCTCAGGTACTGCTAGTAATGCACTTGCCATCCCAACCAGCCAAATGCATTCACAAATTCATGTGACATGGACATGAGAGAAACATTCATGCTTCTTCAGTTCTGCTAACCCAAGGCATTAACATAAAACTCATCTTTATAATAGCAGGTGTGGTATTTTCCCCCTTCCTTCTGAAACATTTCCACAAATTTCATTAGAAGATTTCATACATTCACAACAGCAGACTAGCTGACCTTTGAAGGTAAGGAAAACAAAGCATAGCTACCCTCTAATAAACTTCATGTATGGGAGAGACAGTAATAAATATAAGAGGAGATATCTTTTTAAATGACAAATAGCACAAGCAAGTGAAAGAGGCACTATTTTCATAAAGCACTTGAATAAAAACACATGTGGTCCCTAGGGAGGTGGATTTTAAAAAAAAAAAAAAAAGGTACTTTTGTTTTTAAAGGAAACAGAAAAAACAGACCACGGTATAAGCCTCAGCATTCCAGCCAGGTTATGCAGCAAATTAGTGATAGGAAACTCACACCAACAATATTCTCATACAGAATTTCATTCCCTTTCAAATTTAAGAAACATTCTTGAATTCTCGAAGGCTTCTGAAAAAGTCAGAATCTCCCTGCCTCCTAGGCTTACAGATACACAGGTTAAGCCTATGTGCTTATCAGTTACAAATAGCTAGAAAGGCTGTGTCAGCACTTACTCCTGGCAGTGTGTGTCTGTTGGGTGACTCTCCTTCTGTTTGAATTGTGGGTTCACGAACTAAACCAATCATTTTAGGTAGTTTTTCATCCCTTTCTCCAGAATCGTCACAAATGCTGGATCTGTCCAAAGCAAAAAGGAAGATACCTTTAGAGATGTAAGTGCTAAAAAATCTAAGAAAGTTTGTGGTGATTTTTGCATTCAAACCACAGCTGTTCAGCTAACATTAAAAACCACCAATTCATTCTTCCTACATCCAGCTCATTAATCCCTCAAGACCTTTTCCTCATCTTAGCCACCTCTTGGAAGATTCAGCTTCTGTTCATAAGGTTAATAAAACAAAGCCTGGTGAATCACAGAGAAAAGTGAGTGCTGCAGGAAAAGAGAAAACAGAGATAGCTCAGGAAAATTTGGAAAGAAAATGTTTTAAGTGTGAGAAAAGAATTTTTTTTCCTGCAGCCCTTACTCCAGAGCTGTGCCTTTTTTATAGGAAACAAGCAAACAAAAAATCAACCAGAAAATATTTAATATATTTTGAAGCTTACAATGAACTTAAGACACTTTTCTAACAAACATACTCCAATAACACAGGATTGAAAAGAGACATAAATTACATTGATCAGTTTTGTAGAGTCACACTTATTTGCATAGAGATACATAAAGCCCTGTTAATTGATACTGACAGTTCATAAATTATTTCACTTTTGTTCGAAAGAAAAAGGCAACTCTTTTAAAAAAAACCACAACTGTTATTACAGTTATTCCAGCTTATTGTATTTATTATTACTCTGCTTTCCTAATTCCAGCTGAGGACAATACAAAATCAAGCTAAGACCTCAGACATCAGGAGAACAAAGCAAAACCAGTGTTTCAATCTCCACAGAGGAAAGAACAACAGGGGCTGAAAATCATATATAGTTCCATTCCACTCAGCCCTCCCATATTGTAGAAGTGCATAGAGATCCTGACTAGACACCACCATGAGAATAGGTTCCTATTTAAGCTGTCCTATGCTGATATCTGCCCAAGCAGACCCAGAGAGAACAAGGTCTTCCTACCTCCCTCTTCTGTGGGGCCTCTGCTGCACTCCCTCTACTTTAGGAAATGAACAAAGTTAAGTTTTCATGCATGCTCAGTCTATGCAGATCAGATTTTTGCATCCTTTTAGTACAAGCTTAACCTTTCTGGTAAGGCTACAGCAAACACTTTGGAAAAACAATTTCTAAGAAAGAGGACACTGCTGCCCCCTGAGTGTTTCAATAGCCTTTATGGCCTCTCCTTACCGAGACAGTCCGTTGTCCTCAGACGATGAGTGGAAGCTCTCCATCTCCTCACTGTTCAGACCCAGCTCAGAGCCATAGCTCTGGTGTACCAGCTGCCAGAATTCCTGCTTGGTCAGCCTCTGAAAGAAAGCAAGCTAGTCAAGAACCACAGTATGGGACAGTAAGGCACTGGAGGTAAAACAGCAACAAGTTTGAATTACACCACAGCCTTTAACCTCAATTCTGACAAGGACTGAAAGCATTTAGGTATCACATTCCAAGATTGGATTTCAGCATTTTGGGCAACTGTACTCCTGTCTACTCCATATTCCCAATCCATCCAACACCAGACATAAAGACTGTCATTTCAAGAAAACACACATTTGTAGCCACTATTTATTTCTTCACGTGTCACCAACATTTCTGCAGATACCTTCAAGACACCCCCCTCTTGGATTTCATTTGATACGGCACAAGATCAGTAACTACTAGACTGCCAGGAACTCCCTCTTTGATCCCAGACAAATTGCTTAATAGATACCTGCCTCTTTCCTGAGGATGCTCAGAGTACCTTACAAATTGTGAGAAGCTTGCATTTCAGTCACTACAGTGGTGTCTAGGTCAGCCAACTGTCCACTTGGCTAAGGTGGGACCGGAGATCCTCACTTCAGACCACCAGCAGCCTCTTCATGAAAAATAGTTGATTTTGTTCAGGATTACCTTGACTCACCGCCACCTGCTCTTCTCTTTCTCTGCAATACCTCTGCCCTGCTCAGTGAACTCCCACAGCTACTGCAACTTATTCAAAGCTCTCCTAGATCATGAGGAGAGCTTAGAAGTGAAAGTAGTATGACACACTCGTTTCTGCAAAGTAAGCAATGAGTTTCAAAGTCCACCTCAGCTGTAAAGGACTACAGGGAGAAGGAAGAAAAAAAAATGGGGAGAGAGAAAGAGAGAAAGGAAATAAGCTTTTGATATTTAGCAGAGCTCCAAGAGCAGTACTAATGATCTCAAAAAAAAAAAACAAAGACACCACACTGGAAAATGTGCCTCGGCCACAATCCATATTGATCAAGGGAACATGACTGTGCTAATGAGGCAGTAACACAAGTAGTGCTTACTATTTGCATGAAATGATGACATTAAATACCGATGCATTATTTAAAGAGCTTTTAAATTATCCTCTCCACCTCCTTGCTTCACCCGCAGAGTGTTACACTACCCGCGGTTCCACACCGACACGCAGGAGCTGATCCCCCCCGCCCGCCGCACTCCCGCACCGACACCCACCTTCCCGCCGGGCACAGCCGCTCCCGGCACAGCCCCGGTCCCGCCGGGCACAGCCGCTCCCGGCACAGCCCCGGTCCCGCCGNCCGGGGCAGCGCCTCCTTCCCCCCAGCCCGGCGCGAACGCAGCCCGGGTCGGGAGATCGGGAAGGGTTTTCCCCTCGGGTGTTTTCCAGCCCAACAGGTTTCGGGCTTTTCAGAAAGCAGTTGGCACAAGCGCGCTATCGGCAGAGATCGGTTTCAAGGTATTTAATCCTACCGAAGACAAAGTAAACATTAAAACACGGAACACACAGCCGTAAAGCAAGGGTCATAGCAGCTAGTGGCAGCCTCCTTCTGTCACGGGGGTTTGTTCTACAGAGCAATGCACTGCTAAAAAACACGTGCATCAACATACAGCTGCCTTACTTCCACAGGCATGCTGTCTTTGGGAGCAACACATTCATAACCACAAGCAACTACCTACAGTTCTCACTAAGAGGCAAAAAACAGGGGCAGGCATTACACGGTTTCAAAATATGACTGAGGTATCTTTAGATAGCACACCTTTCGACGAGAAATCAAAGGACAGGAGAGAAAGCTGCTTTCACTTTCATTGCCGAGTATTGCCAGTGCCTTTATTTCGTGTTGTAAGAAAGTAACTGGGAAATAGTTAATGTCACCGATTAAAGTCATTGGCATGTTCTGCAGCAGTCCATGGGCAAATCAGACTGCCCTTGTATAGTGAGCTTAATGGTTTGACGAAAGCAGAAAAGCTCTTCAGCTGTGCATTTTAGGAATCTATAAAACTGTTTCCTGTGGTTTTGTAAAGTCAATGCTACCGACTTCTGCTTCTAAAACAGGATTCTTGCACTCCACCCAATTATTCCTAGCTCAGCAAGACATAATAAGTTCTTAATGGTCACAACCTAAGATCAAACCAGACTTGCTTTATTGTATCAGAAAGGATAGTTCTGAAAGCAAAGAAGGGCATAAATTTTCTGGGTCAGACTTCTGCTTCTGAGAGGATGGTTTAGAGAAGCTCTGAAGCTTGAAAGGCTGAATCTAAATATGAATTACTTTGCCCATTCAAGGTGATGGTCTGTGCTGGGGTTTTCCTCAGTTCTCTTTGTATACAAACACAAAGGCTACAAGAAAGCAGCTGGGATACACTTTTGTCTTTTCAGATAGAACATAAAACATCAATACTTTGCTTCATGCTAGACAAAGCGGTGTCGTTGCACAAAGCCAACACTATAGACAGTCACAGAAGCAAAGCTACTGATTATTCACACCTATGGACAAATGCAGAAGTGAGAACAAGACATGCCATACACGTTGACTAGAGACAACCCACAACATTCCCACCAGGCGACTCTGATACAGAATTCTCCGATTGCTTGTTTGCAGAACAGGGGAAGAAAACAGCAAGCTCACTCTCCAACTGCCCAAACATGAAGGTCAGAATCAAACCAAGCCCTCCCTGATCTCTAAAACGACCCTTATTTTTAAGGTGCAAATAAACATCTCATCTCACAACCTTCCCTGAGAAGCTGATGGAGAAGGCAGAACTGCTGTCCTGGTAGATATCTGCCACAAGCCGCCAAACTGATCAGAAATTCTGGTCCCTTCTCACACATCTAGACTTACCTGCTACAATGTCTCTGGAGACAGGTGCAAATCTCTACCCAGCAAAGCATATGAAGAACAATAGGAAAGTAAATCCAGCTCTAAGGAAGAGGACTCATGGGAATTGAGACTGATTAAGTTAAGATCTTGTTCCATTAGAAATAAGGAGTGCTGTGTTTGTTTGGGATTTGAATGACCTGTCTAATTACATTTTAATTTGTTCCTTCTCCCTTAAACTGGAGGGATATTTGACACCCATGAGCTTTAGGAAAATAAAGCAAAGGTATAAATGGCATTGCTCTTACTGTCAATAGCAGCCATAGTAAACTTGTTTTACTCATCTGGAAGGCCTATTGCAAAACAGGATTTTCAGATGATTTTGTAAACCGATGTATTATTGAAAGCTGCAGTGGATATGGAAGCAGCTATCTGTTTTATCAAGACTGGTGTCATGTCTCTTCCAGACCTGCATTAATGATTCCTTATTTTCCATGATGCTGGAGCATTTAAAAAACAATGGCAAGGTACACATTTTGCAATAGGGATGGAGAAGAAAGAAAAAAAGAAAGTGGAATTTTCCTTGAAAGAAAGAAGTCTTTACATGGACATTTAAAGAATCAAAAGCCTAAGAAAGGACCATCTTAAGAGGAAGGTACCCATTGATTCCCAGAGGAACTAAAGCTGAAGGGCACCAGATGCAGTGTATTCTGAGCAAGATCTGAAGGAGAAGTTATGAGCTAGAGAATTACAACTCAGCTAAATGGGACCAGGAGTCCCATCAGAACAGTGATGCAAAGCTGGGGGAGAGCATCTTGAAGGATAAGTTTAGGCACAGAATAGCATGTAACCATTTACTGTTTTTCTTGCACAGTGCAAGCCACTTCCAGTAGAAAGGCACGCTTTACAAAGGACTGCTTGTTCAACCATCTAGGACATGCAATACTTCAGAGGTACAAGACAGAACGGCCACAAGATGGAGATCTGGGAAAGGGCATGCTGACCCCACCAAGAAATTCTGCAGGTGGCAAAAGCTTAAGGTGTATCAGGTAAAGCAGACAGGTCACTCTTCAGAGGCGAGACCTTGTAACATGAAATCTATGCCCAGCAACTGTTGAAGAGGCCAGTGGCCAAAAATGGCCTTTACAGAGACATGATTTGAAGCAAATACAATTCCAGTCCCCTAGATCCAAATCCTGAAAATTGGGGATTATTCACCATCAGGTGGCGCAAACCAGCACTGTGACACCTGCAGTCAAGAGTTATACTTCTGATTACAACAGAATGGCTTTATTTCATAATTTAACATTGCATACCATGCCAGAGCCTCAGACATACAAGATATTCTTCAAATGTATGTTGTCGCTGCCATGGAGTGGTGAGGAGAAAGCAGTAAAACTGCTTGGAGGCACCAAGGGCTCTCTTTTAGGAAGTTCCATAGACAGCTGTCACTGTAGTGGAGTCAGTGTATCCAGCCCTAGCAACTTCAGTTTCAACTTTCAACTCCACAGTGCCCCACTATAGGCTTGATCTAGCAAAGAATCATAAAGTAGGCTGACAGGTGACTCAAACATGTTCTAGCAGAGAATCAGAAGTCATTACTACATTGCAGAAGTAGGAGCTCAACCTAACAGAAATCCTGTTTTGACAGTAGTTCCAAACATACTACATTAAAAAGCCCTACATACACCTCACAGCAATGCTCCATGTTACAATTGAGAACCCCAAGCAGAAATCCTCACAACAGACTTACCTTTTAACGTACTTCAGTGAGGATGCAAGCAAGCTAACAGCAAGATTTGACAGAAAGAATAAGGACAGTTCCCAAGCTACTCAAATGCACTGGTCCCTAAAGCCTGCTGGCTTAATACATCTCATCTTACATTCAGTCCATGCTTCCCTGCTTTCCTATCTAATCCTTCAGTTAGTGCTCTAAAGTGAAAAATGGTTCCTTACGTGACACTCATTTCAGCGTCTCAGAGTAGAAACACATGAGGAAAACTAATATGACCAACACAAAGCTTGTTACCTTTGTTCAGCCCCCTGGATAGGTTTGTATACCTGAATGTCCATACATTCACCCTCCAGCACCACAAACTAATCAGCTGAATAAGGTAATTGCCATTCCTGACAAACTGCATAACAGAAGAAAGCAGGGTTACTTCCAGTTGCAGATTCCAGTTAAAAGATGACAGGGTACATTGTGGCTGGATTCAAGACATGATGGTTACAATGCTACAGTTAAATAGTATTTGATTTGAGGGAGAAGAGACTTGCAGGAAACATTATTTTTGTCTTAAATCACACTTTCTATTGTTTTCAGCTTTTGTTTGACAAAAAGTGCCTTTAGTCTGCCCTAAAATTAGTCTAACAAAAAACCCCGTGTAGCTACTACATATAAGTAGTGCAATGGCTTTAGGTCTTTGGGGACCATCGTAGCACAGTTATATATGGATATTCCAGTGTGCCATTACAACTGTGTTAAAATATTTAAACAATGAGAGTCATAAACAGGAAGAAATTGGTTTACAAAAATTGTCTTTCTTAGTGATGTTCTGTAACAGTGTCAGTCCATTTTTAGAAAGAGGATTAGCTTAAGTATCCACAAATTGCAATATAAATCAAAATAACTAGCAGAGGTTGCCAAAATACACTTCCATATCATACAGCCTGCCTTTGTTGCACTTATTCAAGGTCAGAAGAATTATAATGAGTTGGCTGGCAAAGGTTCAGCTAACTCATCTGAGAAGGAGAGTTTTGGTCTTTTTCCTTGAAAGTTGTCAGTGAGGAAGCCTCTCGCCTTTTGGATCACAAATTAATCACAGAAAATGTAAAGCAAGTCCATGCTAATTTAGTAACATATGCTTGAGCTGGTAGTGAAGAGAAACATGCAGCCTATGCACAAAGACAAAATGCTCCATCAACAGCAGAGTTTAAGAGGCAGTATGAGAAGGAAAAAATGAGACTTATCTAGGATGTAAAGTACAAGGAGCCAAAGGAGAACATCAGATTAGAATTCTAAGTCAGAAAGAAAAAGCTAACTTCAAGCCTCTTATCCTCCCAAGACACATCTGCCTGCAGTAGAATAAGGTATGACATGTACAAGCTTACCTTATCCAGCAACACATTCTGCCATAAACGGAAGATACTGAGGTAGCTTCTGTCTCTTGCACTGAATGACGTGAAGAAAAACTGCAGGAAAAACAAGTTGCCAAAATTTAAAATAAAAAAAAAAAAACCACAAAAAATACCTCACTTGTAGTACTTTCAAGAATCCCAGAACGTTTCCTATGCTTTCTTGTATCTTGAATATCCTAAGGTTTTCAGTAGCAGCAGACCTCTTTTCACATTCAACAAACTTGAGGTAATATTCCTCACACTCCACACTTTTTATCACTTTCAAGAAGTAAGAGTCATTTCCCCAATGTCCATATAGTAAATAAAGACACACACTCTTCTGGGCATCTGACTACCCTTGACACAAAGGAAGAGCTTCTCCTCAACTAACTACACACTTAAAGCTTTCTCCCACTTCCATACAGAAGGTGAAACAAATCAGAGATGCATGTGCCTGTTTCTTACAAGACACAGCTATTTCCATCCTTTAGCCACATATTCTTCTTACTAACATTTTCACATGAGATGATGTGAAATTAAAATAATTAAAATATGAGATCAAATTAGATGCATCATTTACAGTATTAAAATCTTCCCCTTTTGAAAGTTACTTTTTTGTAAAGAGGTCTGTCTTCCTTCTTGATGAAAGTTAATACTGGATAAATTGAGGGGGAACAGCAAAATATAAGGAATCACAGTTCCTTCACAAGAACAGCTCCAGATTCACTGTGGAAATCTATTCTGTGTATCCAGCTAGGAATTATTATTTCCAAGGCATTTACAGATGAGTTATCACAAACTATGTTGCACATAAGACTTTGCATCATGCTTTTTAGGTTTTCAAATGAGAGACTCACTAACTTTATTTCCCAGCACATCCAACTGCATGTTCTTGGGTCAATCTCTCCATAACTCAAAACCCATGACACCACAGTCGTTTTGTTTTCAGCAGTTTTCTTCCAGGGGCACTTGAAATCCAGTGACTTTGATATTTTTCCAGTGTCAATAATACACGTTCTGAATTCATGGCCTAAACTTTTAGTTTTCAAATGGCTTTCCTTTCAATCAGTGAGACAAAGCCTCTTACTTTTTGGATACTGCATCAACACTACTAAGGGATTCTGCAATCAAACTAAAGTCAAATTATCAAACTAATACACACAGGGACCAAAACACCAAGTCTGTCCCAATCCCACCAAGTCAGTCCTAACCACATTCAAACTTTGACAGGGAAGTTATTTCTGCAAATATAAACTAGAACAAGTACTCTGTCTTGAACATTATCATTTAACAAGAATATATTCAAATACAGCTTTTCACCTTCTCTCCTTTTGTTGCTATTTGAATGGCATTTGGAATGAGCCGAGCAGTCTTCTCCTTTGTCATGAAAGTGATATCCTTCAGGGCAATAGAAATCTAAGCAGAAACAGATCTAGTAAGACATATTGAAACTAATTGTTAAGACTAAAAATTTGAAGTTACAGAACATGCAAGAGGAACTCTAACCCTAAACTCTGGGATGCGCTTTAGTTGAGATCATAAAGGCAATTACCATCTTCCCTTGCTAAGCTTAACAGCAAATATTTCAAAGTAGAAGCTAATGTGACTTAAGAGTAGTCCCCTTTTCTTTCATACTAGGACTAGGGAAGCAAGTGGTTCTTTCTTCTTCCCCTCCACTCCTCTGGCCATACTCCACAATCCCAATCAAATAAAAAACACAGATCTGAAAGCCAATCCCAATCAGTATGCTAGACATAAAGCAGGACATGGTCTATTATCTGATCTCTTTTGTCTCCGACATCTCACTCAAGCCTACAATATATTCCATTTTCAGAGGTTTATTTCCAGTCCAGACACTGCAAGAAAGTCTTCCTGCTTAGATGTGCTTGCCTTGTACACTAGTACTTGAAATCCAGAAGAGCGTGGTCTGACTGGCTGCAACAAACCATTTCAATTCAGCCTACCCCCTTCCCTTGAAGGCAAGGCTGCACTGCCATTCAGCTTGCAAAAAAGGAAAAACATACAGCTGGATTTTGCTTATTCCCCCCTGTGTGCAGGAGGTCCTTCACTTTCTCTCTGCATCAACAGCCTGCTAAGGAAGTCCCAAAACTTGGCTCTACCATTGTAGCTGATGAGCTCAGATTGACTCAAGACATCGCTGAAGATACCACTCTGCTATACAGGCGGGAACAGGATACCAGGATGTATGCTGTTTTGCCTGAAAAAATCAGTCTTTGAATAGTTTATATACTCAAGGGTGTCATTCCAAAGGGTTTATTTTTAATTTATTTCAAGCCTAAAGTAAGAAATAGTCAATCATTAAATATATCTGATGAAATTAAGCTTGGTTTGCACTTAAGTATTTCTACACCCCCTCACTGTCCCAAGTACACCAGCTCTTTGTTGTTTGCCCCGTGTATTTCAGACCACTTAAGAGATTAAGTTAAGGTATGAGCAGTCTCTCAGATCACAGAACATTTTGACACATCCATCACCTACTATCTTCTTTCTCATTCCATCCATTATGCAAGCTCTACAGCAGATGCAACAACCACTTGAATGAAAAAAAATAACCTAACTCATCAACCTAATTTTTACAGAAATAGAGGGCCAACATATTGCAAATATCTGATATCACTCATACTGTTCAAAAGCTACAGACCACAATGAGAACTTGCAGAGGTCACTTATCAATTCCCTTTTGCTGTTCTTGGGTGTTGATGTTTACATGTGAGACTAAAACAAGTGAGGTTCAATACTGGAGAGTTCTTGAACTGGGCAACACCATGTACTGTGTCATGCTCCTGGTCCTACAGGAGATTATGTGTGATATTCCTTTATAGGGTATGGAGAAGCAAATTGTCACCCAGGAACATAAAAGATCAGCTTTAGCATAATTCCTAAACTTCCTATGCTGAATGACTGACTAAGCAGGCCTTACTTCAGCATTAGGATGTCTCCAATGCTATTCTCATTTTACAGAGCAATGCATCTGCATATCCACTTAGGGATACAGTCCAAAGTTATAGGATGAGACTGACAGGACAAACTTTGCTTGAGGAACTCTACCCCTGTATGCTGGATAGCACAGGACAAAGAAAAGGTGTGGGATTCAAGTGTGCTAAGAGATCTTACTGTGGTCTCCCATCGGAAAATGTTGCTGTGGAAACAGAGCCAGTTTTCAGAGAGATATAAGCGTCCTTGCAGCAGGATATCCTTCTGGAGTGCACAGGCATAATCTATACAGACAGAGCAAGAGCAAGTTACTCATGGCAGCACAGTTGACCCAAACTTGTTAACTAAAGTGAGACAGGGGTATTAAAACATAAGAAAAAGCCATTTCTTTCTCTTAAGAAGTTTACAAAGGCACACTTGTAAGTTGTAAGGCAACTAGGTTGCATCCAGACCACTGTCCTGAGAACAACCCAAAGCCAGAGTTGATGGAATACCTGTGTGAGGACAGCACTCCATGTGTCAATCCCTGCCATGCATTATCCTATGCTTTCCAAGAAGAGGTATCAGGCAAGACCAGGAGCACATGGGAGAGTACTCATTAGTCAAACTTTAAAATGTTTGTGTATTCTGTTGTTTAGGCACTCTATACTATAACAGATTATACTGTCAACTCCTACATAACAGTAGTTCGTATGTTGCAGTAAGATAATCATTTTCCACTAAGCAGAGTCTATCACTAGCTAAAACTATCTGCAGAGTGAGACACTAAAAGGCATCTTGAAACTATCTGGTTCTTCAGGCAGGGGATATTTCCAAAAGCTGACTGCCATTTTTAGGATACTGTCTCTGACTGAAACAGCCCTATTGAGAAAGAGGTTTCATCTGGAATGCAATTACCTGTCGTCAGATACTTGCTAATTAAGAATAAGAGCACAGGATTTGGTTGCACATTTTAAAAATCTTAGAGAGCTTTCACAATTTCAGAGTCTGAAGACTCAAACTAAAGGAATTTTTAGAAGTACCACTGCTAGATAATTAAGACAAACCTCTTTTGGAAGCTCCAACCTTATATACAGAAAATACCCAGAATGTATGTATTTATGGAGGCTATTAATGACTGTAACTTCAGAGGTTATCAAATACCATTTCTATTTTGAAAAGCATTGTATCTGGTATTGTCTGAGCCAGAATTTTGATTCTGGGTACTATGAGAAGATGAATACTTCAAGTTCTCATTCAAGTACCAAAAGGTTCAGGAGTCCTCAGCATCCTAACTTCAAGCTAAGTCTGCATCTACAGAAGTTTTTATTATATTTTTATTTATTCTCTTGGGTTTTTCCCCCTCAAATTATCAAGCAGAAATAAAGTTTCTTGCAATAAGAATGAGGCATGTATACAAGCCCTTGGAGACATAACTGTAAAGAAAACTACATAAACTTACATCTAAACCAATAAGTGGCCATTCAACAAAAAGATACCAAAATGCTGAGAGAGCAAGGCAGCAGGAATTTGAGGTTAAGGACTTAAGGAAAGCATTACTAACAAGTTTGCATCTGACTTCTATGTTTGCAAGAGAGGGATTCAGACCTATAAAGGTCATCAGTGGGCAAGTGATGAGCAACCCCATCTGATGTACTTACACGGAAGAAAACATCAAAACAAGGGAGAGATTAGCATTTCTCCTTCTGAATTTTCAGAATCAGTAACTAAAATATGCCGCTTGTAAACAACATTATCAGGCAAATTACAGCGGCACTCTAAGTTCCAATTTAGAAAGTCTAAGTAATTCCTTCCATTTCAAGAAAACAGTATTTCCTACTGTCTTTATATACAGTGCTCATTACAGTGGAATAGCTGCTTCTTTTTAACTGCTAAGTTAGGCACAAGAGTAGTTACAAGTCTTTTAATGAACAGCAGCAAGTAATGGCTTGTCTGAGCACTGTAAAGCCTGTAACAAGTTTCTCTGTACCAAGCAAAGGAAGAGCTCTTTGCCTGGAGGATGCATAAAGTCTTTCCAAAGAAGCACTGCTTTTTATAGGGTAAAAATATATATATATATTATTAANTCTGATGGAGCAGGTGCTAAATTGTTGAGATCAACCCACTACTAAATCTTTCTCTAAGTCCTAGGCAGTCTGTTCTTTGAAACTGTGCTTCAGAGTTTGCTCCATGACTTTCTATATCAATCAAGTGTAAGGAGAAACATCAAAACAATGCTTTGAAGTAATATCCTTTTCTTCTGTTTTACTTCAGTACTCAAGTATTTTAAAAATTCAGAAGGCATTTCAGAGGATAACTGCCTCCTTCTGAGGCTGGAAAAAGACACAGGAATTTAACTGTTTCAGAGCTGTTGCTTGGACACTTCGAGTATACACTGACAGCCTCTCAATAGTCACTTCCTTATAAGTTGCATAAAATGAGATATTAATTTAAACAGTCACAATGCCACTTTTGTATAAAAATAACACCCAGTTCCTAAACAAGTGTATTTGTTGAACAAATCCAGTGAAGGAGGGAACAAACTGCATCACTGTATCCAAAGGGGGTAGAGTTGCATATTTGTCTTCTTTCGGTTCTGCTGTGGAGTGAATCATGGAGTTGGAGCTCCAAAGGAACATCTCAGCGTTGAGACATTATGCACCACGGTTTGATATTCTCTGACACCTGCTTCTTTCCTCTCCTATTCATCTGAAAAACAGTCTTTTAAATTACAAACACCCACTGTGCCACTCAGTCCCAGAAGTCACATTAATCAAGGTGCCTAGGCAAGGGTATTAGTTCCAGGGAGCAAGGGCAAAGCTTTTGCTAAGGGTGATCTACCTACTTAGCAGGGTCTCTGAAACAACATCCCTTGCCTTTGTATCCAAGCTTCAAACCCTCACAACTGTGCAATCATTCCCTCCTCTGCCAACATCTACAGCAACTGACTATCATAAGTCTTTGCCTCTTTAAAGTAAGAGAGAGGACTCAGACACTCACAGGAGAAAAAATACAAGGTTATGACACTGCAAGAGGTACACCAAGTTGGTTATCCATGCTGGAAAGATCATAAAACAAATTCAATGCTCTCAGGATCTAGTCCTACCTCTGTTCTTCTCACACCAGCATTGCACAAGCCTGTCAATGCACATATGTAAAGTTTATGTGCTCAGTGCTCACCCTGACCTTGCATAATCTTCCTTCCCAACTTGTCTGTTGTCAGTCATATCTCCACTGTGGGTTTTGTCTAAAAGCTCACTAAAAGTTAGCATCAGGAAAAATCAGTAAAAGATCTCCATTCTGTATCTAGATGAATTGCATCCTCTCCCTCTCTTCTCAACCCCCAAAACAAAACTGTCATTTTCACAAAGCAGGCAGTACAGCAGAGGAGTATGGACCTGACTTTCCCTGAAGGTAAGTGTCTCTGAACTAGCACCAGATATCAGCTGTAGTTAGAATTCGCCATAAAAAAAAACCAAAACCCAAAATGCTTTGACACTTCTGCAATCTGAAGTTATCAGCCAGAAGACAAGAATTTTTGCTGTGATTATGTCTTACCTACTATGAGTCTCTCTGAGTCTGGCAGATGAGAAAATTGTCTCTTGAATTCCTCACTCCTATATTTGTAAGTGGAACTTGAGAGCTGCAACAAAGAACAGTAAAAGGTTATGCAAACAGATTTATTTTCAGCCATCAACTGTCTTCATACTGGAAGTGTAATTTTATCTTGAAGAACAAATGAACACCAAAAGAGCAATAAAGAATAGGTGGTATCTAAATATGATCATCACTGTAACTTTATGCTTGCTTATGTAAGAGTATTTAGGATAGCATGGGCCAAACTATTCCCTGTATCAGGCCAGATGCCAATTACAAGGCATTCCAGTTGTATGATGGCGACCTATTCCACTCATATGGAGATGAGAGCCCTTCTGGGGCTAAACATTCTAGCACAGGCTAAATGAAGAGGCAGCAAGGCCTTAACACAGAGGTGACAAAGCACATCAAGCCCTCATGTAAGCCACCAGCTAGACACAAGGACACAACCTAGAACACCCATGTCTACTTGGAGCACCATTTCAGGAACCCTACAATGCACTGGTTTTCCACCAGTTGCTCTAACTAGAGCTGTGGGAATAAAGGTAATAGTTTCTTTCAGTAAGAACAAACAGCAGCAACCACCATCACTTCTCAATTTTCTGATGTTCTGCATTTCACTCCATGTTTAAAGAGATCACTGTTTCTATGATTCATTTGAGATTCTGGCTGGGCAGCAAACTCACAGCAAAAGGAACTATCTTGATGGACTTTTAACTCCTTATTCTTATAAACAAATGTTCCCACTCCCATTCAAATGAAGAGCTTCAGTACATTCTCCAGAAAATATTATGCTGTGAAAGCCCTATTTTGCATTTTGCAGTTATAACAGGGCCATATTTTCTTTTCTTAAAAGATGCTGAACACTTATTTTAGAGGTCATCCATTTAGCATGGGAGAAAATAAAGGAGGCAAAGAACCACTTTTGACTGTATAGCCTTGCAGGATGTTTGGTAAAAAAAATACTTTCGACACACTCCTGCTGCATGTTAGTTGGTCTCTACCCTTTCATTATGTTTGTGCTTTTAATCAAAACAATGCCATAACAATGACAGGCTTATCTTCAACTTGAGGGTCTTTTAATAAGCTGCAACAAATAGTGCTCCCACCTCCTTCAGATGCTCACATTTTTGTTTTTTTCACACAGAGGACATTTCTGCTTCTTGCAGTTCAAAAGTTCCCCAGCACCACCCTACACTCACATTCTATGATGGTCTGTCATCTACTTTAGGACGCAACAACGCAAAAGTGCTATTTCAAGGTCAAACGTTTAAGTGCACGCAACACAGGAGAGGACAAAGTTGCCCTGACTCAGTTCAGTTAAAAAAAAAAAAAAAAAATTAATGTTTATTTTATTCGTAGTAATAAAAGGTAAGTCTTTATGTCTGACCACTGTTTGAGTACATATTTGCTGTCCACTAATGTTCTGAGCATTGTAATGCAGAAAGGCATTGAGGAATGGAGACAGGAAAGACATCCACCCCTGCCCTTCTGAGAAAAGTAAACATGAAAGCTTTGGGTGCAGGTAAAGGGCAACATGTTTAACATGTTCTCTAAGCTGTATGCTTCTGCTGATTCTGAGACTATAAAAATAACATTATTGGAGAGCACTGAAGTAGACACGCTGTGGTTTCTTGGCCTTGCCACATCGAGAACTGAAAGGCACACTTTTAAGTGCTCATCCAAAACAGGCATCCAACAACTGCACTCCTTTGAAGAAACTGACTCTTTGCAATTACACTGGAAAGAGGCATGCGGGGGAAGTGACAAATAAACTCACATCTGTAAAGTTTCCACTTAAAGTTCCAGAGAGCCTATAGTTTATACTCAGTCATACCTTGGTGGACTGAGTCTGAGCTTGTGCTGACAATGGCAGCACACGAGGGGATAAGAGAACTGGTTTGCCATGACAGCAAAAGGAGTCACAATCTCTAAGGCTGATTTATGAAACCATGATTTAGGAAGCAATGCTTTTAAAAAGAAAAGTTTCTGCAACAGTCTGTATACAAGAGATAAGAGCTACATGGAAGTTAAGCATTTTTGTGGTTATGAGACAAAAGCAATTACAAAGAAAATAAGAACATCATCGTATCACAGACACATTTATATTGGTGCCTGAATCAGACAGGTCAACAGCTCCAAGAATCCAAACTCAAGATACTGAGTTTTTCTTAGACAGAAATTTTTTCTAGAGCATAAAACTTGCTATAGCTTGTCTGAGAAATCCTTGCTGGCATTTAGAAGTGTTGTCATGAGTGACAGACTATAAGAAGTCCTTTTATTAATTGTAGATTTCTATTGAGCTCTTAGGACATTTATGCAGAGCCTGCTCTGAATCCTTATCTAATCAGTAGGAAAAGAGTGAGCACATTGAAACTTTTTAACCTTATCTTTTCCCTGCTTTGCATGAAAACAGGCTCGCTTAGATCTGTAATTGTTACCCACTCAGTATGTGGCTTGGTGATTAAGACATCCCTCAATGGACTTGGGAAACAACAGGGACAATAAGACTGTTGGCAATTTCAATTTCCCTGAAGAAATAAATTCCCTGAAGAAAATAAGACATTTCTATGAATACAGCACCTCTCATAATCTCTACTATAATGTCCAACACGTGGCAGCATTTGAAGCAGGTTGCCACCCTTGGGTTACAAACTCTAGCATCGAATATTAAAAGAAAAAAGGCACAAATCAGGTTGTAGTATGACATTTAAGAGACGAAAACAGCAACTCATTTTTAATACATACACATTTCTAGGTTTAATTATAAGTCATCAGGCAAACACTTTGCCTGAGGATAATCTTAGGCATTTATGGTTATGCTATATTTAATCAAGTCCAGCCAACAATATATTAGCATTTTCCATGTGAAGCCACAAAATATACCAGAAACTTGTAAAATAGCATAAACAGAAAACCACCTTCAGTGACAAACAAAACGTTTTACAGAAGACAGTTATATAAGAACCAGGTATTACTCAGAGACACATAACCAAGTGATTCTCATGCCTTATTTAGACATGGACCAATCCAACTATATAAAGTCATGTTCCAGAAAAAAATATGTAAACTTAAATAGGACTAAAGTGAGTTATTTATAGGACAGAAAAAAAAAAAACAGCTTCCCTTCACATTTACACATTCAAAGTATGGCCACTGCAAACAATTTGAGCCTCTTAGCAAACTGCAGAGGAAAATTAAGCTACGCCTTCTTCCAGGAGTACAGCAAAAACCCTAATTGTTCGGAAATTATTTGATTGCACATATCACTAAGCATGCAAATAGTCAATCAACTTCAGCAGAGCGGTTTACACATTTTTTAACAATCACTAATGACAGTAATAAGTTTGCATTTATTTTGCTAGTGTTTTCCCTTTGTTTTGAGGAACCGCAAAGCTCAAGTTACCTGATAATTTGCATTCCATGGTTTTGACGTGCAGCTACAAATACAACAGCTGAGATCACAGGTAAGTTGACCTCACCAGTACAGTAACACAACTCTGATGTCACTCATTTTAAGAGATGCACCCAAGTTTCCCACTAAGCTTCAGTCTTGGTATCAGTTACCACCACATGCTTGGGGGTCCCAGCACCAAACAAGCCTGTAAGAAAGCTGCCTGACCTACTCCTGTTTTATGCTCAGAAACCTCATTTAAGCATCAAAATATGGCCCATGAACACATGGCTTTGCTTCTCTGTTTACAAGCACGTAAATCCATGCCCCTATCTCTAAACCCCACTTAAATATCACCAGACATGCTATTCCCCTAAGACAGAGGGGCTTGACCAGTAATTTCCTATGAGGTTTTTAGACATGTCAAAAACAAATTTGGAGATATTACTAAGATTAGGATGAAAGTACATTTTAATCCTACACTAGCACGTTAAAACAAATATTAAATATTCCAGCAAAAGCCCCTGCATTTCTACTGAAGAATGCATTGTGTTCCTCCCTCTTCAAATTCATCTAAAATTTTTCTCAGCATCAGGAGAAACAAAAAGAAAACAGCGTTCAGAACAACACACAGTCGGAGAGGAGGTTTGATTTTTATACAAGACTACTTTATACTGCAAATATTCTTTAAACTTATCTGATAAGGGAGGAAGAAACAATGCAGCCCAAAAACAAACAAAAAAACCCCCGCACAAAACATACCAACATCCCAACTAAAGCCTCACTAGGATAGGTGAGAGCCAAGTTAATAGCCTGCAAAAAAAGCCTCATTTAGCAGTGTAAAGCACTTCACATACCCTAAAATAAATTCAGGCATACTTACCTATAAACACAAGCACAACTCCCATGGCACACTGAGATGGTGGTCTCTCTGCTACCTGTAAAAGGTGCCAAATGCTGACAAGCCTTTCCATCAGAGAAAAGTGGATCCCACTGCAACCATGTCTTCAGTCCAGAAAAGTTCACTGTGACCATCCATCTAATCTATAATAAACAAGCCACAGCTCTCCTACTTTAGAGCTGCAAATGACCAAATTTCCCTTTGGCAAAGAATAATATATATATACATTTTACCTTTTTTAAATTAAAAGTCACTCCTGATAGAAAAATTCATCCTAGCTATGGATAGTTCTCCTAGTCTGCCAATTAATCTTATCCTCGCTTTGTGAATTAGTTTTGGATTGTAAGCAAGTTACTCCATATCTTCTTTTGAGGGAGGGATTAAGCTTCTTAAGTATAATAGCAAAGAGATTTTATTTTTTTCAGACTTATCCTCGCAGCTCTTCTGAATCCCCTCCTATTTTCAGTGTCCTTCTTGAAAGCTACATATAGTATTGCAGGAGTCACACAAACACACAGATCTGACTCACATTTGCTTTTAGGCACAAAATCACAGTGAAAGCCTAGATCCACATGACTATCAGTCTCCCTTATCTTTTTGTAGTTATAGGGCACAGTTTTCCCTTTCTTCTGAAAACAAGCACAAGGCTGTACACTTGGAAGTGTCAGACTTTTTCTGTATACCTTTTCACAAGTAAATAGTCTAGATCCATTCTGTTACAGTGTTCTATTTTCACTGACCGTTTCCTGACAGAATCACAGGAATAAAAAGCTGGGTTAAGAAAAACTTTCAATCATTGGGCACTCTAAAGCTTTACTAGCAGTGACTTACTGATCTTTTCTTTCTCTTGAAGGACAAAACCACTAAACTTACAGAGAGCAAGAACCACTCAGAAGATGTGAAGAGCAGAACCACATTACGTAGGGTGACTTACTGTGCTGTGCACATTATACTGTACACTTTGGTTCACTTTTGTTGTTTTTTGGGCAGGGTTGGGGGGGGTTGTTTTATTTTTTTAAATAAGGAGGTATTTGATCACACATACTGATCAACACAGTTGTATTTAATTCATAGGTTGTGAGAGACGTGTCAACCAATTGAAAAAATAAAAAAGAAACCAAGGAATTGTTGCCAGGGTTTGTTCAGTCACTGTACTCCTTAGGAGCCTGCTTCCCAAAAGTTCCCATGCTCTCAAGGAAATGTGAACAAGGTCATAGTCACAGTGGGAGGAGTTTAGGGAGCCAGGACTATTTTAATCACATTCATTATATGCTTTTTCCTTCACCCTTAGCTCTGGAGAGGGGAGTCTCATAAGCACAGGGCTGCTGGCTCTAGGTTCATTATGTCCCCACTTCTGTGGTCCAGTCCCCTCTCTTATTCGTAGAGGCTGAAAGAAAAAGATCTTAACAATTCTTAGTGACTAAGCAGAAAACAAACCAATGGCACTTCTCCTTCAGTGGCATCTGTGTACAGGCACAGTAGCAACCAGTAGAATTTTGGTGAAACTATGTCTTGCTTCTGTTGGAAATACAGTATATAAAATTTCAACAAAGGGATATTAAAATGCAGGTCATTGGCAAATGCTCCAGCTACTTTATCTTCCAGGCATTTGGGGTTTTTTTGGGGGTGGTGGGTGGGAGTGCGAGGGTGAGGGGTGGGTTGTGTTTTTTAAAGCCTATGAGATCCAATAAACAAGGCTAAAGGCAAGAGTCCCTAGTGCTCCCAAATATGTGTTACTATTAACTAGCTTTCGCAGATGCACAGGCAGGCATGCTGACAATGTTTGACAGACTAGTATTCAGCACTAACACCAGCAGCTTCCAAAAATCCATATAGAAAGAAACTCCTCAGAATTATTTCATTATGGAGACCTTCTGAGTATTGGACACCCACTTAAGAAAAATTCTGACACCCAGTCTCATGAAACTGTTTGAATTAGATATTTCAAACAGGAAGACTATTTTATTTTAAAGACCAGGTATATTATGTCAAAAGCACTGCATCCCACAAGAGTATTCCAGCTCCCACCAGCTCCACTGTGGACATCAGGCTCCTCAGGCCATCACTGATCCGACACAGGGTGAAAGTCTGTTCTTCTGCAAAGCAGTCCTGGTCAACTACTGATCAGGGAGACCAGATCACAGCTGCTTTTCCACAGTGTGACATGGATTTGGCTGAACTGGAATCTTCCTCACAAAAGGCCTGGTCATTTCCTCTACCTCATCAGTCACATTGCCCTTCCATGAGCAGGAAGGAAGGTCTCATACTTGAGTTTCATCTATATAAGTACAAATATGAAATCATGTTGGAGCATAGCTTGGAAAACAGCCTAGAAAATCCACAATCAAAGCTGTCACAATTACAATTTTGACAGACAAGAAAATTTAGCACCATAAGAAATACTATGCTGCTACCATCAGGTTATATAATTATAACAAAAGTATCATTTTTGTGAAGCATTTTAAAATCTGGCATCCTTCCCAAGCAGAAAGAAAACTCAAAGAGCTGAACGATATAAAGGTATTTTTTCTGAGAACTTGTAGTTGCATAACCAGTTAAAAATTACATTTTTAATGCTCTTTGAAAAAACAAAACCAAAATCAGGACAGACCTGAAAGAATGTTGTAACACAGTATTTTAACTTAGAACATGTGATGAACACTCCTCAGTTTCTCCTTTAAGATCCCACCAGAATCAGCTTAACTTCATAAGCCACTAAATTTCATTGGAATAGGGTTCAGCTGAAGCTACTCCAAGAAGGTACTTCAAGAAACAAGCTGATGAGCTTCTTATCAATGATAAGAAAGCCTCTTGTCATTAGCAGTATTACAGACTTTTTTTACAGAAAAACAAAAGTTTGAATTGAGACTATCCCCTGCTTATTCTGGAGTAGTCCTTTTGGAGTATTGAGTGCTTTCTTTCTGCAAATAAGTGTTCTAAAGCATTTTTAACAGTGAAGTCAATGTGCTTTCGTAACAACTCCGATTTGGAGATAATCTCCAGTTTGACGCGTACAGTGCAGAGCAAAGCATATGCTCCATTTCAGAATAAAACCCGCTGAGGCATGAAGCTAATGTGAAGTCAGAAGACACACACCCCCCCTACACATACCTCCTCCTCTAGCTGCCTGCAGCCTGTTCCAAACCATAGAGTTCCCTGGCCAAGGCCTCCACAGCTCCGCCCTCTCTCACCCACTTGCTCAGAGCTGGTGCTGGACACCATCCAGCAGATCTAGCTAGTGTTCTGCCAGCCTCTGCTTGCATGCCAGCTTGGAAAACAGGCTCAAACACACCAGCCTTGCAGAACAGGCACACAAACGCTGCAGCAAGTGGTCAAAGAAAACCTAAGAACGGGAGGGACACACTTTATTGCTGCTCAGCTCCCACTTAAAACTACCATCATCAAAATTTATCTTGGGAGACAGACTGCAGTAGCAATTGATCATTGAAAGTTCATGGAAGTCCCAAAGAGAATAGCAGAGGGAAGTATTATCACCAGGGAAACACCAGCTTGGAAAGGAGCACTCCATGTCCAGTGCTCCTCCTCTCTGCATCGCTACAGTCCATGGACAAGTCCCGAGTACATCTACAGCAGGTAACATGGCATGGACACAAGTCTACTCTCACACAAGATGTAGCTACTGTCTGCTTTATAAGTCAAGTCCCTGCTCAGAGACCTTCTCAGTGTGAGCTCCAGAGCAGGGGAGGGGGGAGAGCAGGACATGCTTCATGCACATCCACATCCCCCAAAGAGAACTCACCACCCACCCCTTCCCCAGCTGCCCAGACCTCAGTTCTTCACAGGCACCGAACAGACACTGAGGCAAGGGATACTACAGGGCTCTGCATGCCCAGCAGATCCCTGCCTGCTCTGAGAGGGGAACAGCAGACATACATCTTTAGGCTGTCTGTCCCTTTCTATCTGTCTCACTTAGGACCTGTCTGCTGTTTCTACAACTAACTACATGAAGTCAGGCTCAGGATGCCGTTTGTGTCAGAGACTGTTCTGGAAGCAAGGAGGGCTAGAGAGGGAACAGCAGGCTGCACAGGAGCTTCACCTTGCACAGACTATGAGCCACTAGAGCCACGAGGGGCTGTGGAGCTCCTCTTTGCTGCAAGGTGCCATCCACCCATGCCCAGCTGCGAGACGGCACTCCTAGAAGCAATCACAACACACATACGGTGTCAGAGCTACAGGAGAAGAGGCACATGTCTCTATGCTGCATCCACATCACCCATAGAAGGCCCAGCCTTCTACAAACCCAATCCTCCTGGGCACCTGGCTGAACACAGAGCTAATGATTCAAGAGCAGCAAGGAAAGAAAAGATCCCTCTCCTAGAGCAGCCCTACTGTGGAAGCTGACAGAAGAAACAGAAAAATGCATTTCAAGGCATTTAATCGCCGGGATTTAAATTTGAAAGCCTGAAAGGAGAAGATAATTGAACACAACGAGGCTATATTTACAGTCATTTTGCCAGCCCAGACTGCTCACTAGGATAAGGAGCTGTCTCTGTGCACGTGGCTGGGTGGTGGTGCTTTGGATGGCCTGCAGGTCTGTTGTCAAGATCAGCTACACATGTAAATAGCAGGAACTGGTTTCACCAGAAAAACGAGGCAACTCTTCTACCTTCCCAATGCAAACAGGATACATCACGGGGAATCTCCACGTGCTGAAAGATCAATAAGATATTGGGAAGCATACCTGTACTACAAAATATTCACTGGCGATTTCTTTCCATCAGGAAGACAATAGAAGATTCCAAGTGATCTCAGAAAAGCCCTTGCAGAGCCTGGGTACCAGTGTGACTCAGGTCTCAGAAGCAGCATGAGCAGGAAGGGATTTAAGTGCACTTCCTGTTTATAAGATAACACCATCTGCAGCTGATTAAACACCTGAGCCTGGACGTTTGCAATTAGCAAGTTTCAAATATAATTAATTATGTAACTGCTACCAAGTACCTCTGAGTTTGAATGAAGCAAACATTTAAGTAAGAAAGTTATGCCAAAGGTTTGAGAGGTTTAGACACTTCCATTGACAAACACCTTCCTCAACAACGAAATAAGGTGCTTTCAGCTTCCAAGGGGGAAGATGCTCCAATCTCATATTTGCTCAGGATCCTCAACACCACCATTCATAGCTGGCAATAACTCCTTTGAACCTGGTAGCAAAATTATGCATGTAACGGCCAAGCCAGAGACCACGTTTCATGCTGCCCCTGGCCAGGACACAAGTACAAGCCAAGTTCACATGGCTCTTAAAATGCCAAGCTCCTTTTCGTTTTAGGGAGAAATTGTAGATCTGTACCTACATCCTTGACTTCAAAGATGCGTCATTCAAACATTCTTTTTGTTTTAGTAATTTCATCTACTGCATGAGGATTTAACAAAAAAGAAGATAAAACCAAAATACAACAAAAACCTGTGATACATTGACTTCTAAAACAAGCTTAATACGAATAGACCAAATATGTTTGGATGAACTCTGCAGTTACTATTTTCACATTGTGTAATTGAAGAGAGTTTGTCACCCTCCCAGCACAAAGATATCCTTTAGCTCAAGAAGATTTGTCTGCTCTCCAGTTTAATTTTGAATCCTAAAACTATGTTGTCCATGTTTCAACAGTCATAAGCATACTAACTAACATGATGCAATGGCAATTAAAAGCTCACTCAAGATGATTTCCTTTTGGATAACAAAATACATTCCTTTCTGAACAGCAGTTTCATATGACTCATGTTTGTTTCTACAGCATGTGTGTGAAACAATTAGCCAAAGTTATTGGTTAAGAACATCTATTCTTTCACCTGATCTTTCACTGCAGGCTGCCTAAGTAATGAAAAGAATTCAAATTGCTTTAGACTTATTTGATTCATTTAATAAACAGGGAAAAAAAATCCAGATTTTTTCAGGGGGCGAAAAATCCCTGCATACAATAAAGGAACTGTAAGACATTCATTCTGAATTCATCTTCCTTACCTGCAAAGTACCACACAGATTACTTAAAGAGAAGTAGTCAAATACAGAAGTGAAAGAATGGCACACCTCAATAGGACATGCCCCTTCTTACTCTGCCGGCAAGATTGTATCACTGTATCTGCATCTCTAATCGGTATTTAAGTTTAGTAACAGTACCCAAATATTGATCAAAAAGACTCATGAAGGAAACAAACAGTCATCTTGGTAGTAATTCCCATTGGTGCCGTTTAGTTTTCAGCAGCTCATGAAATACTTTGGATCCATAAATACTCTGGATCAGGACTAGGGTGAAAACCTGAAGGAGCATATTAAACCACAACAGTAGTTACACAGTTAATGCAGTAGTGATTGTAAACAATTACATAAAGTGCTTTGGTATAAATTACTCTGGTCATCCCATTAAGTCTGCCAGTAGCCCTGCTGCACTTGAAATTAGATGGAAAACAGCACTCACCAAGCAACTGCTCCAAAACTATTTTTCCCATGAAATAGATTGTTTTATCTCTTTCTTTTCTGCCTTAGAAACCAAATACAGATGTTGCTTTTAGTCATTTCTATGCCAAAAGCAGCCACCACATGTGATGGAACCATTCCCAAAGACACAGCATGCGTAATTTTTCCTCAACTTTATACAGAGTGAAATGCAAAGGGGCAGATGTTGGGAGACCTCCACATCAGTACAAGCTGATCAGAGCTACATACACACAATGGTTCACAATCACATGCCATACCTGAACAAGGGGTGATACCTGGAGTCCCGTGGGTAGTAGGCATGGCAGAAGACAGGAGGAGACACCGAGAGGTTGTATGAACAGCCCAAAGTCCTGAATGACTCTATCTGTCATTTCTCTACAGGCTTTACAGGGCTGCAGTAACAAATACACAAATATCACAAGTGTGGGCTTTACTGACTCAACAAGCAACTCCAATTAAAAAAAAAAAAAACACTACTTAAAAAGCCCACTTACTCCACATAATTTCTAAAATGCTGCCAAGTGTCACCAAGGAATCTTGACATAACTCTGATAGTGTGTAACTACCTCCTACATAGGATAACAAAATACAACTTCCAGAGTAATCATTAGCAGGAAAGCCATATACTTTTGTCTGGAACACTCTTACATTTATGGATAGGCAATTACATGTCCCACATCATCTAAATGTCAACAAAATATTTCAAATTTTGATTATTTATTTTATTCCTTAAGCATCTCCTAGAGAATTTTCTTTTCCTGGTTACTGCTAATGACTTAATTAAATGTACCACTAAACAATCACATCCTGTTTTTTTTCACCTGTCTTCTTTCCCTCTCCTTCGACACAAGTGGCTCACCTGTAGCGGACCTGAAGGAGACACTGCTGCATCACTCCCTGTTTACAGAAATACAAGCTGTAAAGAAACCACAAGGACCAAAAAGAGCGCTTACTGTCATCTCCTAGAGTTCTCTTTTAAACCTTTCACTCTGCAGCTTAGGAACTGCCCTTTCATTAAAAGGGTATCACTGTTCAACCAACTCCATGTGGATTTTCTGAACTACGTTGCATTTCTAATGGTTTTGCTCACAGTGACTTAGGAAAAAAAAAAGTATTTGCTTTATGATCTATTAAACTTACCTTTTATGTTCTAGACTAATCCCTTATATGTGTGCATAATAATTCATATTATATAGAGCTTCCTGTTGCTGTAGCTGGCAAAAGCTTATTTAGGGCACGACTGTCAGCCTTTGTTCAGGACAGGCCGAAACTTGATGACAGCCAGATCTGCCCCAGTGCTCAGTCTGGAGCTGCATCAACAGCAATAAAGAGATTCCCAGCATGAACAGAACAGAGAAAAACCCTTTAGCCTGATCAGCCATGGTCAAGGGCTGGTCAGAACTGCACAGTTTGTCTTTTCTTACCATGTTAAAACACTGCTGCTGTATAATCAGTGCTATCACGGGGCTGAAAAAAGGCACCTATTTATAGGGATTCCAGATAGGTAAGCAAACAACACACCAGTGCTACAAGTACAATAAAAGCTACTTATACTAAAGCTATGACATTTAAAAAATTTTTACAAAACAAACCACTAAACAAGCAAAACTTCCCAACGAGCAAAATCCCATACCAAAACCTAGCATCATGTGATTAAGATTTTTATTCTCTTTGTAGACTTAGAGCATGTAACCAATTCTCATCCTCCTTAGCAGACTGCTTCGTACCAGCAAATAAAGAGGAGGTTAAAAATCCCCCTCCAATGTCATAAGCACTGATGTCTCTCCTTCACATCCCAAACATTTGATTTGAAGGCACAGATAAGAAGTTGCAACATACCAAGTACACAACACAAGAGAGGGAGCTACTGTGAGAGGGCCTTAAACGCCATCCTGACAAAACAGCTACCAATTCAATCAGCCCACTAAACCATTCCGAATGATGTGTCTTCAGAGAAAGGCAGAAGGAGCATTCAAACAACTATAGATACAAGAAATATTTAATTCAACCCTTATTGAATCTTGGACACCAAAAGTACCTCAACTTGCATCTGTGCTTCAGTAAGTTATCTTCCAGATTTTGATGTGTATCTGCATGCCTCCTGTGCAGGCTTGAGTCACATATGCTTATTGTATTCTTGGCATACACACTGTCACACGCTCCCACACACTAGTTCTTTCTCATAGAAACCAATTCTATGTAAAAATTCAAAATATTTTCCCAATCTTGCACAACCTCACTTGTTCTTCTATTATCAAAAGGTTTATTTTCACTTTCCATTGTATCATTTGCTTCTATTGTCAGGCTGCTTTGCACTGACCAGCTCTTTAAACTGAAATTACCTTGCAATCAATTGGCTTTTTTTAAAGCCTCTTATTTTCTTTCCAACACCTCCTCAACACCTCATACTTCCAAATTTTTAAACAAGCCTCCCCAGATACAGGCAATTTTCTGAGAGATGTTCATTTGATTTCAACTCTTTCCACCTACCTCTTCATTGCAACAGGAGGACTTATTTTTTTGTTCTTTCTGCAGGCATTCTTCATATTGTAGACATACATAAACTTTCTTTGACTGTTCTTTAATATAAACTAGAGTCCCCAGACAACATCAACACCACCTTCACTTTTGATGCAAAGATCCTTTTCATTAGTTCCTCATTCATCTTTACCGTCTTCATTACAGCAGAAGAACATTTAAGACTTTCAGAGGTTTCTTATTCCAAGGATATTAAATTCAATTATATTTCAGTATGAAGGGAGTAGACAGGATAAAATTCAGAAATCTTGAGATAGGGCTTCCAGATGTAACTTAATTTCCAAATCATCTTTGACTTTCATCACTTCTGTTTGCAGTTGCCAAAACTAGAACCATTTAATCAAATGGAGATAGAAGCTTTATGGTTTCCAGTAAAGAGGGAAAGCCCTGAGATTAAGTTTGCAAGCAATCCTTTTTCATCCTCCAGAAGTCTAGCTTTGTACACCTCCAGGTGGAAAAAAACAAACCGAAAAAACCACCATGAAAAACACCCCACGACACACCATCAACCTCAAAAACAGCAGTAAGTAACAATACCAATTTAAAAATTGCTTACAGTCACAGCAAATCATTTCTTCAAATTTTTCAATAAAGATACCCAAAGTGTTATTCTGCATAGTAGGATTCTCTTCTTTTCTTCCCTCCATTCTAATTTTTCTGCTATCCCTCCTCCTCCCCACTCACCATAGCCAGGAAAGAGATTGTATCCCAGAGGCTGCCAGCTCTTTCTTGCTGCTAATTACATGTGCTCACAGCACCTCTTGAGCATTGAGGATACATGCCCTGACTTCCAGGGGCATGGCACAACTGCCTACTCCCACTCAACCCATGAAAAATTGAAGTCAAACCAGTCAGGCCCTAACATCCACATTTGGTTTCCACCAACAGAGAAACAAGAGTACATCATACTCAGAAAAAGCAAACTCTTGGAGCAAACCACAGCTGTTAGAAAGGGGCAGCCTCTCAAACCAAATAACCCAGGCAACGAAGCTGATCCCTGGATGCTACCAACAGGCTAGTCCTGCTGTTGTAGCAATTTTTGTTCTGCTGACTGAAGAGTAGGAAAGAGCATAACAAATCCACACCTGCCACCGGACACTAAGATCATCCTTTGTCAAGTGTTAGTGACACATGCTTTACACGCTGCAACAAGCTGCCTTCCATGTTATCACCTACACATTTACTGTGACTCAGAATTTAGAGAGCTTTAACGATTTGTTTTTACAGTCAGCAGCTGATCATCAACCATGCAAGTTATTGAAATACATTTTCCGTCAAGCAGAGGAGGAGAGATGCCAATGACATAACATTTTAATGAGAAGATCTTAATTTTGCTCTGGATTTGTGACTTTCTGGCTCTTGCTACTTTAAGTTCAGTTCCCTTGAGGCTGAGAAATTAAGTACCACAGCTGCCTATAACCAGACTGGTAGAGGTTTTTAAAATTAATCAGTGACAGACAGTATGGCTAAGGCATTGCAAGCCACAGCATTATCTCACAAGAGGGAAGTATTTACACCATTACTTTGTTTTAACTGCAAGGTCATATTTGCAGAACAAGATAAACGCTAACATCAAACAAATACTGAGGTCTTAAGTATAAATCATAGACAGAAAGCAATCATTTAATCACACTGGAAAACACCTCACACAGCAGCTGCCACTGCACTGAAGAATCCCACTCCCCTGAAGTTACAGGCACGTGTTACTACAGGAAGCAGACAGTGGCACTGTGAGGACACACAATATGCTGCACTGTACAGGCTTAAAGCTCTGTTCCAGAGAAACTGCAGACCTTCAGCATGTGTCTCAAGCCTAAGAATGCAAAGCCAGTAGCACAGTTATATTCTTGGCATAGTATACTTTAGTGACTTCACATCCAGTTTGCAAGCTTATCAAGGAAACAGTGAGTTGCTAACTGCAAGTCCAGCAAACTGATCCCATGAACAGGTTTATTGCTCGCACAAACTACCACCTGCATTAATGCTTGTATACAAACCATCAAGAGTTAGTTTACACAGTCTAATTTGCCATCTAATGAGAGCATAACTGGCAGTTACAATGTCTGCACAGCATGATTTACTACCTATTCATGTACAGGGGCGCAGGCAGGACAGCCCTGTATCACCTTTGTCTCTGTAGGAATAGTGAAGAAAACACACAATCCAAGTAACTCAGCCTCTAGCAACACGAGACTACAACCTGCTGGGATTCATTAGGCCTGTCCCATTCCCACCAGCTCCAGACTACTATTGCTCAGTTTTAGAGCACACATACATTTGTGGGGAGTTTATCCTAGGGCCCAAGATGCAAAATCTGATGTTCTGACCATTAGGACATCCACTTAGTTTGAACGGGAGGAATGAAAACACATACAAGCTAGATTTATAAATACAGAGTTGGGAAATCTGATCCCCCACTCTGCTCAAAGCTCCGCCAAAGAGTCCTCATGGCCTTTGCCAGTTACTTAATCTTTCACCTGCTGAGCACAGTGAACACTTCGATGACCTCATCAGGAGGACACAGTAGTCCAGAGGATGTTCCTGTGCACAAGCTAAAGCACACCAGCTTACTGAGGACACCTGATGCAGAACCTGAGTCAGACTGCCAGAGCTGTGAGGAAGGGAATCCAAGTCTCTCACAGGATCAGCTGTTACCCTGCCTCTGGCTCCATGTACAAGTGGTCTGCTTCCTTATCAAACAGCAGCAGCCCATCTATGAAACTAACAGCAAAACATACACTCTACATCTACACGTGTACATTCCCTGCAGGCAAAAAAAAACCCCTACCACCAAAAGCATGAGAAAAGTATTAAACCCAGCATTTATTATTAGACCCTGTGCTTTCAGTGAGGCCTTTCCCTGGAGAAGAATAAAATTAAACCCCTCCTTTCTGCCCTTCTTATTCACAAAACCCATTTTTACACAGAACACAGGAATCTTAATTACTTGTGTAGAAAACAAATGTGTTTACTTGACAAAAAACAGACAGTAAGAAAGCACATCAGAAGAACCACCCAAGACTGAGAACCAAAATTCAGCCTATGTGGTGAAAAAGCATCAACAGTGCCTTTCTAAAGGGATAAAGAATCACCAGATAGGTTAATGAACCATGCCGGGAACTGGGAGACAGGATTGGGCACAGAAGCCAGAAGTTCTGACACTAACTTGATATGTGACATCAGGTAAAACAACTTCACCCCCTCTCAGTCTCAGTTTACACTTTAGTAAGCTGATATTGACAAAATTACCTCCTTCACTATATGGGCAGAGAACACTTTACTAATTCATGACTGCACAGCAACTTGAGAACGGTGGATATAAAACTTGTATGTATATAGATATATAAAAATTAAAATGCACACGTGGTATATTTGTAAATTAAAAACAAGACAGAAGATAGATAAAACACATTACCCAAAAGCTCCAGTCAGCACTCCAGCTGTACTGAGCAGGACCCTGCATTTTCTCTGTGCACGAATTAAGAGTCTTCTCTGAATCAGCAAGTAGTTGGTTAATAAGACCATGATCCACTTCATGAACTTCCTGTGAACAAGAAGCAAGGTATGTAACTCAGCAGTGGTGGAGAAAGGTGAAATGAGAAGATGGTTAATCTGTTTAACAACTGTATATTAAACGAAACTTGACATGCTGGTCTCACCAAGGTGACTGGCATGGAAACACTTCCCACTGACAGACTTCACTGACTTTGTTGGGGTGGTTTTTTTTCCCCTAGAGCACACCACATTTAATTGTTTACTTACATTTCTACCAAAGCACTTCAGCCCCACAGCATCCCCCTCGGCCCGCGCACTGACGCCGCACGGGTACCCAGACCTGAGGGAACATCCCACAGGAGGCATCGCCCCGCACCGCGCTGCATGCTGCGGGAACCCCGGAGACCTCCCAAAATTCGAGAAGGGCCACACAGGTGTAGCGAGGCACCCAGACAGACACAGACAGGGAGACACACAGACAGACACACAGACAGACACACAGACACAGACCCGCGGCCCCGGCCGAGGGGCGAGCAGGGCTGAGGCAAAGGCAGGCTCACTGCGGGATACGTGGCGTGGCGGGGGGGTTTTCCACGCAAACTCCGGGGATGGCTCCAAACCTCCACCAGTTGCTGCTCCCCCGCTCCCGACCCGCGCCTGCCGCACCAACCCCGCCGCCACCGCCTCCTCCTCCTCACCGGGACTCCCCCGGCGCCTCCCGGGAGCCCGAGCCCTCCCCGTGGCGACCCCCCCGCCGCTCCTCCCCGCGGGGGAACCCCGGCGGCCGGCCCTACGCAGCCCCCGAAACTTTGNACGCCGCACGGGTACCCAGACCTGAGGGAACATCCCACAGGAGGCATCGCCCCGCACCGCGCTGCATGCTGCGGGAACCCCGGAGACCTCCCAAAATTCGAGAAGGGCCACACAGGTGTAGCGAGGCACCCAGACAGACAGACACAGACAGGGAGACACACAGACAGACACACAGACAGACACACAGACACAGACCCGCGGCCCCGGCCGAGGGGCGAGCAGGGCTGAGGCAAAGGCAGGCTCACTGCGGGATACGTGGCGTGGCGGGGGGGTTTTCCACGCAAACTCCGGGGATGGCTCCAAACCTCNCATTTAAAGGCGCCGGCGCCGCCGGGCCCGCGGCGGGAGGAGGAGGCGGCCGGGGCCGGGCAATGCTGCTGCTGCTCCCGCTCCCGCTCCGCTCCGAGGGGCAGCCGTCTGGGGGGCGGAGAGGGCTGCGGCGCCTCCCATGCCCCCCTCGGCCGGCCCCGGCTTCCACGGGGGTTAAATGGGAGCCGGTGGGACGCCGGAGGGCTGGGGTGGGAAGAGCTGCGGCGATCGGCGCGGGGGGGCCGGCGGTGGCCGCCGCCTCCCTCAGGGATCGCCCCGTGCGCGCAGCCCCGGCGGGCGGCAAAAAAGGGCTCCCAAACCCTAAATCCTCGGGATTTGACGGAAAACACCGCCGGGGGGGAGAGAGGGGGAAGGCTGTCTGCGGGCTCGGAGGTGCCCCTCAGGTCAGGGGACCCAGCCAAGGCGATGGTCTGTGCCCTCAGGGCACTTCACAGCAAAAAGAAGGCGAACCCTGTGAGGCGCAGGGAAATCTCCGCCTTGCTTGCTGGGTGGCTGCCTGGTAGATGATGGAAAGGGATGGAGGGATGGATGGGTGGCCAAGGGAAGAAGGGGCAGAGCAGCCAATTGTGACAGCACTGTTTTTCCTGCTGTCCCCTTTCCCTCCTCCGGTTTCCCTGAAAGTGTGTGAAGGCTCTCCCTGAAAGGACATCTCAGCGCCCTGTGGGATCTGCCCATCCTTACATTGGCAAAGGTGCCAGGGAAATCCAGCGGCTCCTGTCCCCTCCCAGCTGTTGGCCCCGGCAGGACAGTTTTAATGCAAGACACTGTGAGTCTCCAACATTTACAAGGAAGTGTGACAAGCAATGTGTGCTTTGTTTCATTTTTGTTCCTTGCTTTCTTGGCTTGGACCTCTGAAAGTCAATTTTTTCCCATGGGTTTTCTCAACAGCGCTCTGTGTACCAAGGCTACTTTTCGTTTTGTCAAAAAGTTGAGATTCTCTTGGAGTTGTATTGGGTTATCCAAGTGGGAGAAGCCTCATTTTCAACTGCCAGCAACACTAAACCTCCTTTGGTTAAACTAAACCTTCCCTTGGTTAAAAGCTGCCTGACCTTGCAGTTTTGCTCAGGCATTGACCTATTCAGTGGAGGATTCACAAGAGAACTGCTATTACAGGGTGAAATGAATATAAATGACATTTGCAGGAACAGTGGTAGTATGTCCATCACAACACACTTGAAGGGGTTTTTTTTAAGCACACCAAATACTTGGGTTTAAATCAGACACCATTGGGATTACCTTTGGTCCACCTCCATCTTTCCACGCTGACTTTACTTGCACACAGTCATAGTCAGTACTCTAAGCCCAGTAACTCGGTCCCAATTCCTCTTGATCTGTCAGGTGCCTTTGACTCTACTGCTTATTCCCTCCTCAAACTCTTGATTGTTTTTGACTCCACTAATTTTTTCCTTTCATGGATAATTTGCCTTTGCTTGGTAACATTTGCCAGTACTTTCTTCAGAAGGCCCCCACAAACCTCCTTCCAGCTTTCTTCTGAAGTGCTATGCTACTCTACACTTGATCCCAGTTCCCTTCTTAATATATACTTTACTTTGGAGTGATTCCTGCCTAGTAATTTCAGATCTTCCCACTCTCTCCAGATATTTCAGAGAAGTATTTGCCCTCCAGGTTTCTTTAGCCATACTCCCTCTAGCCTATCCTCCTTTCTCTGGTGCCACTGCTTTGGTGTCAGCACATCAAAACTAGAGTAACAACTGGTGCCTACAGGAATGGAATGTTTCTCTCCACATTGTGCAGTCAGCCAAGTTTTTCAAGTCCTGTGTGGGTCCTTTTTGCTCTCAAATGCAAAGAAAAGCAGAAATACTCATGCGTCTCTCGGCTGAACTGTGGTTTGTATGTGTTTTAAAAGATAGAGAATTGAGCATTTACTTGGATACTCAACCACAATTCCATTACCTAAAGAGTTTTAAAGATACACAAGATCATTAGACAAAGTGTGCAGTAATCCCTAATCCTGTGGCTGAGGGAAGAGGTGTCATCCACCTAGTGAGAGTGGCACATTCTTGGTGTAGGGGTAGCACTTCCCATAAAGTCGTTCTCTGTGTGTGCCTCGTGTAAACCCAGACTGTCTCAGAGCACACCTGCTGGTTTTGCAGACAGACCACCAGCCTCAGTAGTCTTCCCTTCCACCCAGGTGGAGTAGAGATGAGATCTCCTTAAACAGAGTTTAAGTAGTCAACTTTTGATGAAAAAGGATTTGTTCTGCATTGAAAAGAATATTTTGGGAAATTCATTTTACATACAAACACCATATGCATAAAGCCACAAAGATACTGAATTCCTGAAACTTCCTTTTGTGGTGAATTAGGGTGATAGGAGTCAGGCTCCTCAGAAAATGAAGCCAATGCTCTTTCTCTTCTCGCTGCCACTTACTTGGGAGGGGTCCAGCAGAAGAAAAATCTCCTTTTGCGTATCTGGGTATTCTGTACTCACCCCAAAGCTGTGGTTTGTACAAGGCTAAAGTGAAAAACAATGGATTATCTTCCCTCTGCTCTCAGCGCATTTTCAACATCTTCTCAGAGATCAGAACAGCCCCCGGGGAAGTCATTGTTGTCACTTCAAACGTGGCTGTCATCCAGGCAGCAGGCAGAGCACTGTGAGCTCAAAGCTGTGGTAACTTTAGTAAGTGTGACATTCACGGGGCAGAATGTGAGGTCCTGTTGCTATAATACACACATATTTTTTGCCTGTACAACCCGGAGGGAGAGACAGTGAGGCCATATACTTCAGCAACTATGATCCAGCACATTGGGAAGCTCTATAGATCCGCAGTGCCTTCATTCCTCTTCTTCTTGGTGGTGGGTGAGTACTGAACCACCTTCTTTCATTAGAAGAAACATAGCTTATTCCTAGAATTTGGCTTGAGACGTTCCATTTTTCAAAAGGCAACTTTCTGCTGACGGTTTCCCCGGGTTGCAGGGCAACAGTAGTGTTGTGCATTGTATTAAAACTTTTCTTTTTAGATACATTCCTGTTTAGATAATATGAATGTTCAGAAAGAGTGTATTTGTCTTTTTCAAGATGTGTATCATCACTGCTAAAAGTTTAATTTCTATTTTGGTTCTCTGATGTTACTAGTAACCAGTTATTGTCACAAGGTAGTCATTCATATCCATTTGTGAAAGCCAGGGTAGAAGTCATATAATTAAGAGTAGGGATGTGCAGACATTGATTGCTTAATCATAGATGTCTGGGAGCTGGATACAGCTCATAAAGCACCTTCATGGCACGAGCATGGCATGAGTGTGAAGCTGAGCTCTAAAGCCAGCAAAACCATCTGAAAGAGTCATTTCAGCAGGAGAGGATTTTTATGTGGCTTGGAAATCAAACCCTGTTTGCCGTCAACCTCTCCTCCAGCTACAAAGGAGAGGAGGCTAACCCGGAAAGGTGAAATCCTGTACTGAACTCCACCCATTATTTTGGTTCCCCCATGTTGCTGGCAGCTGGCACAAGAGGCTTGCAGGGCTGCTCGGGTTTCCTCCAGGCACCAAAGAGTCAGATAGAGGCTCTGGGACAGGAAGAGAGAGAGAGTGCAGGTATATTTTATTCTTCCCTTTGTCACCCCACCTCCTCTAGCCGGCCTTGCTATTCCTCACTCACAGGCCTGAGAGGGCCTTACATGGGAAAGCAGCTGATTGCATAAAGGAGAGGCTGAGGGCTTAGTAGGTGCCCTATTAGTCCTGCCAAATGTGGAGCACACTGGCACATTACAGGCAGTCCCAGAGAGCTTTCTGCCCTCCTGGCTGAAAACTGGACGTGAATAATGACTTCATATGACAATGACCTATTAGATCACCTAATCGTTTTTCCAGGTCAATACAACATTATCCATGCTGTATTTCTCTGTCTAGCTCAAGTGCTTTCACCAAAAAGCCTTGCATTCCTCTCCATCCAGGCTCCAGCCCTACAACCCGCATTACAAGGGACCTACACATCACTCTGCTAATGAAGCAATTGACTTAAAAAGAGCTTTGAAGCCGTCAACAAAGCATTTGGTGTGGTATGCTCCCAGATGCCAATACGATAAGGGCATTGTGTATTTGAATACCAGTGAACTAATATGTCCCAGTTTTGCAGCCTTAAAGAAAGAAATAAAGTAAGAAAAATAGAGGCAGTGCTGTGACCTTCTCAATGAAACCCTCAAACAGAGCTGGGAGAAACAATAGGGCCTGCTCCTCTTGTGTTTTGCTTTTCCTGATTATCTTCAAGTTACATGATTTGTATTGAATCAAAGACGTGGAATACTGCAGATGGTAAGGCCAGTTATTTCACGGCAGGAGATGCAAATAAAACTCACGATGAACAGAGCCAACATCAAAGAACGTTGCTCCTGCTCAGATATCTTCTCTACCCACTAAGTGGTTGTGTAAAAATTATACCTTCACTAAAAGGAATAAAAATGACAATTGTGTTACAGAGGTGCATATGGCAAGGCTGGAATACTTGCAGTGGAGAAGAAAATATGTGGCCATTCCTTGAAAACAAGGTAGCAGTAGCACATACTGCTTTAGCTAAAGCAGCAGGTGGAAATAATGGTTAATAAACGGACATTTTAAAATAGTACTCATTATAAAACTGCTCAGATTCACTCTAATAACCAAATATATCACATCAGAATATTTGATGCACAAATATATATGTGGTACATCAAGCTACTACCGGCTTTATCAAGTATTTCAATTATACTCTATATTTCATCAAAGTATCTTGTCAAGATACTTCAGCTTTTATGACTGTTGCCTTGATACACATATCTAACTGGAAAGGGAAAATCTGGACCTCAGATTTCACCAAGAGGCTCCAGTAGGCTCATTGGTAAGATTACATATGAACAGGAGGATAATACCTCATCCAGTATCTTTAATAAGGACTATTAATTTTAGGGAACCAGATTCAAAACTATATTTGGGTACCTAGTTCTCAGGCATCCAATTCTCATGGATCAGTGTTCCAGTTAAAAGGCCAAATTTTTCACTCTGAGGTAAAAGCTTGGAGCACCAAACAGCTCATCATTTACATGATTTGTTATTGCCTGTTTTCACAGGCAGTTTATATTTCCTGTACTTTTGGATCCATGAGTTATCTCTTGTCTGATATTTAAACTGTAAGCTCCTTACCCCATGAGGCACCCAGAACAATAGGGCCCCGCTGCTTGAAAGAAATCCTCTACTCCCATGAGAGTCATAAGTAATAATAACTATGAATACAACTGTGATTTTGTATACAAGCATGCCTGGAGGAGCCATTCGAGTAACTCTCAAACCGACCATCAAGAGTGTTGGTTTTCAATTGCCCCGAGACATTTGTCCCTGAGCAGAGAGCATCTATTGTCATTGCGAAGCCTTACCAGACCCAGACAATGGCGTTTCACTCTAAGGATGGCAGTGAAACACTCAAGACAATCGCTCTGGGATGGTCTGCAATCCTTGAGAGGACAGCACCTAGTTTGAAAGCAGACTATTTCACTTGAAGAAAATAAAACAACAGAAGAACCTTCTCGCAAAAAAAATCGTCTGAACTCTTTCTTGGCGAAAGCTGTTGGCTTATTTTTAGATTTGTTTTCCCCTCTTTTTGAGACAGCAACTATTGCTCTCATCTTCTGCACCCAGGCTTGTTTCCAGAAATGAAATCCAGTCTCACTACTCTTAGCTAGAGGTTGTTTGATACTATGATTAGCACCTGAGTGTGAGAAGGCAATTTTAAATATCTACTACAGTCATGCTCATGTTTTTCTAGCGAAAGTTAACAGGACAATGGTTTCTTCAGAGAGAATAGCTGTCACCCTCAGTATCAGTACCTGCACAAGGCTGAGGTCCTGTCTCCCATACTGTTGATTGGATCTGCTGGGGGTTTGGTCTCTGGCGATAGAGATTCTTCCCACAGTTTCAATTTCCACAGTTTGGAAGCATGTGCTGAAACTTCTAAGAAGCTCACATTATGTTTTGGGATGCAGGCAGTTGCATTAGGATGCACACTTATTCACTGTACTAGCCAGAACAGAATTGCCACTGTGTAAGTATATGTGCATTTTCTGATTTGCCTCAAAAGCAGCTGAGGCAGGAACATCAGCCCCTGACACTTTCTGGGGTGGGAAGAAAGAGTTTAGTGTTCCAGGTGGAAATGTGGCTGACTGGACTCTAGATTTCACCCAAAGCCATTGGAGAATGGCATTAATATTCCTCTAATATGGCAGTAGGAAGGAACTGAGGTTCGGGAAAAGACCCATCTGTACACAAGAACTTAATTCTCAGCAGGAATTAGGAAGAAAATCCCTGTCATGCTAATAGTGACTGCCCTCAAGTGCTAACTCCAGGAGCCATTCTTTGTACTGGTTACAGGCCAGGGGCAGCTGGAAGGTTTATCATTCTATTACCCTCAACCATCCTCTTCTTTCTTTTTCCTGGCACAGATGTTGGCATTACTGGTGGAAGTTTAAGCAAGGAGAATGCAACAGCTGTAACTCATGCAACAGCACAGCCTTCGTTGTTGACAACACTTGAGCCATGGAATCTTTTGGTGACTCAAACACCAGCCAAGGAGAAAGCCAAAGAGGGTGAAACTGTGGTCTTAAATTGCCATTTTAACAGTGCACGACATCCCTCCCTGACTGACCTGATGGTGAAGTGGTACAAAGAAGATGAAAAGGGGCAGATGGACCTGCTAGAAAACAATGTGACCATATTGCCAAATAACTCCAGGGTCTTCATGAGAGGAGACTTGTCCCAGGGGGATGCCTCCCTAGTTATCCTCAATGTGACAACCAGTGACCATGGTACTTATTTCTGTGAAGTTACACTTCCGGATGGGAAGGTGGTGTCAGGAGATGGCACAAAGCTCAGGATCAGGAGGGCTCTGGGTAATGTTTGATGTTATTGCCTTCTTTTCACCTTGTTTTTCCTCCAAAGCTGGTCTACATATTTGCAGGAAGATGGAATTTGGCCTGTTTGTCCTCCCACTGTAAGGGCCTGGTGTCAGGGAGTGTAGTTGCTCTATAGCATTTCTCATTATTTCTGTAAAGCAAGCTAATTTTGATTGGCTTGTCTCTATTAGTAGTCACACAGGTATTATTATAAGGAGGAGCACATACAGCCAAAAAAAGAAGGAATAGTTTTATCCATAAAAACAAAGTCAGTGCCAAGAATCAAACAGTCAGACAAGTTCCCTTGTACTCACAGCTCTGCAGAACATCTTGGGAACAGCTCTAGACCTCTTTTTTTTTTTACATTATTTTTCTCCAACCCACTAACTTGCATAGACATTCTTTAACTCTGAGTGGCATAAGTAATCCCACAATAAACATGAGGATCATATTATATAATTTCTGATTAAATTCATTCACATTAAAATCAAAAGTAGCATTAGAAGTGCCATGCTATGTTTTCTTAGCCTCTCACATAGACACTAGGCATATTGAAAGATAACTTGCTTTGCCTTTATCAGATGGAAATGTCAAAGAAACTTTCCTGTTCTGCTGTAGGCTGAACACATTCCAGTCCCAAAAAGTCAACACATCAGAAGGGTTATTATATTATCTAATTAACAAAACCCAGCACCTTCTGTCTCAAGAGTAAATGATGCAAGTGCCATTTCCCCCTTATTCATTACCAACGTTTCTAGCTTACCAAACTCCTAAGCCTTTGCCCTTTTGAGCCTGAGTTACTAATTTTTACTAATTTTTAAAACTGTAACACTAAGAAGGCAAGAAAACCATGCCCCTCTGCAAGGGTTTGGCCGTGTGTCTAATGAGGTCTCCTCTTGGCTTGATCTCATAGTCTCAGTAGCACAGGTTACTCTTGCAACCTCTACACCCTGGCCAGTGTAATTGCTGCTGTGTGTTCCTGAGATGGTGAAATAGCCAGTTTCAGCACTATGCCATCTCTGGAGCAACCAATTGAAGAAAGGATTTCAGTGGAGCTCTGTCTGCTCCCCTGTGCCATCTCCTTTGGAGGCAGACAGGGAGACTGACGACTTTGTCAAAATTGTCAGAGTAATTTTTTTTTTTCCATGTATGAAAGCATACAGGTATGAGTACTATCAATTCAGGGAGCAGCATCTTTTGCCATCCCATAGCACCCACCTGTTAAGGAAGATTGCTAGGGCAGCGGGGCTGTCCTGTCTCTAAGGCCCCAGAAAGTGTAGCAGCTTCTGACAGAGGAGTGAAAAAAATCAATAGCCCTGTAGTGCAATACACTGTCTCCCATGTAGGAGCCCACCATTTCATGTCAGATATCAGCATAATCAATATCACAGTAAGCAGCTTCCTGTGCAGCCACTGCAGAAAACATGCTGGCTGCATTTGCCTATACTTGTCTGGACAACATCTGATGTTACTCTCTCTCCCTTCCCTTCTCTCCCAGGCTTGTTTGGTATAGAAGAATCGGTTGGAACAATCATTGGGGTTGTGGCAGCCGGTATTGGAGGCATAGTGGTTCTGATCATTGTTTTTACCCCGCAGCTGAGGAAGTGCATCCTCTGCATGAGACAAGAGTCTCGCCAAAGGTACTTTTATTTTAATTTAAAAAGGATTTAGCCATTTACTTACCTCTGGTCAGACATGGGATCTGGTTCTGGCAGTAAGCAGTGGGAATAAAATGCTCACAGAGCTGGTTCTATATTCCATCTCTTTTTCAAATAGTTCTTTCTTTATGCTGAGTAGACCTTGGTGCCTGGGCCTAGTGAGTTACCCATGAAAAAACAACAGGATCTTCTTTAATTGCCACTTCTGACAAGGAGTTTTCAATGAGATGCTGCTGCTTCTTTTAACAAAGTCCTAGGACTCATTCAGTTCTTTTGGGTTTATGCTGAAGGATGGTTCTTCCTCCTACCAACTTCATGCTTACATCTGTGTTCTTGTAATGCTTGTGTACAGAAAGCCTATGATGGCTTAAGTGAGCGAGGTGTGGTTTGTAAAGCCCAGTAATCTTTTATTACATCAGCTGATCAGGTTGGGAAAACAAGAGGTTTTCATCACACATGAACTAAATAAATGACCTAATAAGAGGCTGATGTACCTGAAAGCTTGCCTGTTTTTCTCCAGTTCTGCCAACTAGTCTAATTTCAGGAGACTGACACTGAAGGCTGGCTTTTGAAACGAGCTTAGTTCCCATTTTGTGCAGCCCGAGATGTGATATGTGTTTCAGACCGAGCTCAGCTGACTTTTTTTGCATTCAGTGAGGAGACGTTTGATTTGCACCTCTTCTCGTGGCACGCAATGGTCTTGTTGGGCCTGCTGAAAAAAATCCCGTCCGTGAAGGGCTGAAGGAAGAGCTGCTCTTGCCATTCACTGGAGCGCTGCCGCCACCTGATGGACAGCGTAGCGGGGACAGGGACACGCCAGGAGCTCTGCCTCCCTCACCGGGGAAGGACTTTCAGCCCTGGTTGGGAAGTGCGCTCGCTCCCTTAGGCTGGTGCTGCCTTCTGCAAACCTTTGCATGAAGCGTCCACGACTTCTTTACTTGCCAGGAAGCCTGGAAAGAGTTTATTGTGTTGTACTGACTCTGCATGGTTCACTCACTCTCTCTCCTTTCCTTCTTGCTCAGCATTGCTTGAGGTGCAACACTACAGGAGCTGCTGGAAGATGCAAAGCCTGCAGGTGGAACAACTTCTGAAACCCTGTAAGCCAAAAAATGGAGCTCTAGACAGAATAAAAGCCTTTGCCTCAACCCATCACAGTTGTCTTTGGCACTTTTAATTTTGTTAGCCTGTTTCTTTTTCCTGCAGGTTTGACAGCCCACAGTGGCATCTTCACTATTCTCCTGCAGCATAGAGCAAAGCAGTCTTTTGTGAAGAAATTTGTATTCTCACCTGCTAAATACCACTTTGGCAACATATCTCTGAATTTAGACTCTGATTAAGTACTTTCTGTGCCATTATTTTGTATTTTAAAAGGTGGTATTTGAAGTTTGTCAGCTGTGCTTCAGCAGAGACAGAAGGAGCCCAACATACCCAGCTGCTTCCACCTACCCAAAGAAATCAAAAGCTTTGCCTCTGGGGTGCAGCTGTGGCTCCCATCTGTCTTTGTCTCCCAGTATAGAGGCTCTTGTCCTGTTGCTCCAGCTTGCAGGCTTGTAACAAAGATGGAAAGAAAGCCCACTTGTACATAGCTACCCCCTGGTTGAAAGAAAGGGATTTTGTCTTACTCTTGCCAGAAGGAAATGTGATGTTTCAATATAAGCCTCTAATACCCTTAAAAAAAAAAAAAAAAAAGAGAGATGAAAGATTTGCTTGACATGACTGATATTTACCACAGTCTCCATTTCCTGATATGACAGTAATTGATTCCCAGGCAGTTGGTGACTGAGTGATATACCAGTATAGGAGACCATCTTCTATATATGTATCAGAGAGCAGTATATCAGTTCATGTAGTGTGTGTAGTAGGTGAGGAATATATTCTTTTGCAAAGTATGGCTGCACCTACTAGTAAGTACAAGTCAGAAACACTGGCCTTGTAACAGCAATGGCCTGTTATACCTCTTCTTACCCTTGAACACAGCTCAGAAGTGTCCCCAGTGCTGTGAGGCAGGAGCATGAGGGATAAGATAGTTGGGCTCTGAGCAACCTGATCTGACTAAAGATGTCCCTGCTCGTTGCAGGGGGTTGAAGCGACATGATCTTTAATGGCCCCTTTCAACTAAAACTATTCTATGATTCTGTGACCAAAAGAAAAAAAAAAAGCCATTTGGTGACAGGCTATGTGTTCCCACTGCACTGCAGACCAAACCCTCTGTTTCTGCAAAGACCATGATCAGACCAGGATCTTGTGCTTACTTCAGCATGTATTTTACTCTGTCATGGAATCACAGAATGGATCAGGTTGGAAGGGACCACAGTGAGTCATCTGGTCCAACCTCCCTGCCCAAGCAGGGTCATCCCAGAGCACATGGCACAGGATTGTGTCCAGACGGTTCCCGAATATCTCCAGTGAGAGAGAGCCCATAACCTCTTTGGACAACCTGTTCCAGTGCGGGGTCACCTGTACAGTAAAGAAGTTCTTCCTCATATTTGGGTGGAAATTCCTGTGCATCGGTTTCTGTCCCTTGCCTTCCATCCTGTTGCTTGGCACCACCAAGCAGAGCCTGGGTCCATCCTCCGGACATCCTCCCTTCAGGTACTTACAGGTCCCCTCTCAGTCATCTATTCTGGAGGCTGGACAGGCCCAACTTCCTCAGTCTTTCCTTGTAAGAGAGACGCTCCAGTCCCTTAACCATTTTTGTCACCGGTTGCTTCTCCAGCAGATGTCAGGGTAAAGTCCCCCACCAGAACCAGGGCCTGTGACTGTGAGGCTGCTTCAAGATTCCCTCTCCTGACCAGGAGGCCTGTAGCAAACACCCTTAACAATGTCACCCTTACTAGTCCAGCCTTTTATCCTAACCCATAAACACTCAATTTGCTCCTCATCCATCCAAAGCCAAAGCTTGGTATGTTCCAAGTGTTGCCTCACACAGAGGACAACTTCACCACTGCACCTGCCTGGTCTGTCTCTCCTCCCCATAAAGCCTGCTCTGATAGAAATTCTCTCACACCAGTAGTAGCTCTGGTAAAGGAGGAAAAATTTTATTCCAGCACCGTGGTATCCAAAGGGCTAGAAGAAAGATCCTAAAAAGACTATTCTGGCCCCCCATATCTGACATGGCAGGTGGGATGAGTCTGTCCACATAAGAAATCTGGCCAGAGGACGAAGTGTGGGTTGTATGGGGCTGCTCCCCAACACTTGGCTGCTTCTTGGTCACACAGGCACACCATTTTTTCACACCGGTCTGTCAGGTTATCTGCAAAAGAAAATGTGAGCAGAGCATGAGAGGTTCTGTATCAGATGAAGGCAAGAAACAATTTTAGGAGGACCAATTCCCTTAAAAAGCAACTCTTAAGGACAAGAGGGTGTGGCAACAGGCCCAACATGTCATGTTGTGAGTGGATCTGACCATGCCCTGTCCTCTGTCAACAGGTCTGACCTCAACTGTGACCAAGAGCATCATAAAGGAGCAGCTAAATGTAAATTGGCAATAAAAATCTGCCCAGCACAGAGCACTCCCTGCTTCTAGAGCTGTTTGATCAATGGGGTCTTAATTCAGCAGTCAAAGCTAAAAGAGAAAATTATTTTATCTTAGCCTGAGCTAAAAATATTCCACCTTTTCCCAGTCAGTGAATTTCCCTTCTAACTCCAACCTCTGCAAAACAGACTGATTTTGAAAGTGAAAAAACACTTTGAAAGGAGAAGCTTCCCAGAGGCAGAAATCTGAGGGCACAGAAGCACCCACTGGGGATCCTTCACTCATGTTCCATCAGATGCTGTTACATCTCTCTCTGATCATGGCAGAGTAGCCAAGGAACTCTGCAGCAGGGCCAGGTACCTGAATTTTGTGAGCCAGCAGCTAACAAAGCTGATCAAAGTCGTACATGGAACTATATAGAACGCAACCCTATGACTACATGACTAAGTAAGGACCGTAAGGAAACATCAAAGTCACTCGCTTAGGTGGCTGCATTGCAAATGAGTGATTTTGGTTTAATGAACCCCATCCCACCTCTAGGTGGCTTAAACGCAGCCATGGGGCTAGTATTACTTCAAAGCATGGTGCCCTGTTTAAGGCTGCTACCATGGACTGTAACACCCACAAAACCCTGCAGTAGAATAAGTTCAATGTATAACTTTATGCAAAGTTTCATTCCAAAACCAACTGCAGTGAGTATAGGAATTCTTTCAGATGTCACTGGACTTGGCTGGATCAACTCTGTATCTGATAAATAAATAAAGCCTGTGTTTCCTAAGCTGAGTAATCACATGTTTACTGGTAAAAGGTGTTTCAAGAATCCCACCAATGAGGACTTTAGCACTAAGGCCACTTTTTCCTTAGCTACCAGACCTGCCTGATATTCTCCTTGCCCCTCTGCTCCTTGAGTTCTTGCTATGCTGTGCCAGCCACTGTCTGTCTAATGCAAGTACAACAGTCTGGCTTCGCAGCATCTCTGTTAGAGCAGAATGATTTTTTTGACCAGCCTCCACAACTTACAGACTTCTCAATATTCCAGATATTTATTGAATGGAATTTGCCTACAGGTGATGGACTATCTGGACTGAAGAATATTGTTTTGGCAATTTTTTTCATGCCACAAACAAAACTACCCAACGGTAGCAAAAGGAGGAGAAATCCCAGGTAAAATGAGTTTCTATTTAATTTACATGAAAATATCTGTGTTTATGTTACAGTGCCAGGCAACAGGCATTTAATTCCTGTTGCACTGAAATGACAGTGCAAACAGTTCTGCTTCTAAAGTTTCTGGACATCATTACCCTGGGCCCAGCAAGCATGCCTGGAAATTTAATTCTTCATCCCTTTTGTTTGAATGGGATCAGACATTATCCCTTCACACCCCAGTAAAACCTGCTGTGCTGTAGCTTGGGGTAGGAAGTTTGCCTTCAGAACACATTTTTATTGCTCCTCCCCATGGGGGATATAAGGGAAAGTGAAGCCTGCTGAGGGCTTGTGGAGAATAGTTGATGGATGCATCTCAGGTCTTGCCTGGACACCAGTTAGGGAATTAATGCCATTTGTTTAACTAATGTTTGTTAGCCAAGTCAGAGCAACTACAGCCCACTGCACTCCTATGGGAAAGAATCTGCATCTCTCATGGACTCAATGCTACATCTCATATCCAGAACTTGGATTGTTTCTTCACAGCAAAAAGAAACAGGATTTTTTTTTTCATATAAAGACGACTAGCAGAGAACACATGTCAGTTATTGAAATATGGGTAAGCAGGAGGAAGAGCAGTTATATGTTAAAGTGATGCATTCCTTAGCCAGCACTTTGTATAGGTTGTTCTGGCACCTGGAAAAGAGCAACTGTAGATGTGCTGTGCCCCATCCCATATCTGCTGGCAGATTTTTATCTGCTGGTGAGGCTGAGGATTGCACCAGTAAAATACGGTCTTCTGACAAGGTAGAAATATATTTTAATATTTGAGCAAATAGCTTTGATGACTATGGAGACAAGTTTTACTCTCATGTGTTTCTTTTCAAACTTTCAAAGTATTCTACAATGTATTTTACCACTGGGGATTTCTTGGAGACTTAGAAATAGAAGTGACAAATGCTAAGACTCAAGTCATCTGGTGTGTGTCAAAACAAACTGTGCAAGACACTGATGGGCTGTGACTGTGTAACTCAAATCTTCTTGACTGGGTACCAGCTGTAGAGCTGAGCACAGCCTACACTTGCTGTATGCCTGCAGCACTCAAGAGCATTTGATTCTGCAAGCTTCAAAATCCCCACTGGAACCCTAGGATTTTAGGCTGGAGCCCCACACGAGGCAGACATGCAGACTGACACCCTGTTTAACCTGTCTTGCAGCCATGCAAAATAGCATGGCTCTTCTCTAGCAGTACATAAGGGTAAGTAAAAAAGTGAACAGCCCTGCTGGAGGGAGGGCCAAAACTGCAGTGGGAAGAGCACCCCTGTAAACCATTGCACAGCTCTGGAATTAATGCCAGCAAGTAGAGAGCCTCCAGCAAGGCATCTGCACCCCTGCCAAACTGAGATGGCTTGTGGACTCCATGGTCCCCACTCCTGCTCTTCAGCCTGGGGAGCAGCCAGGTTACCTGGGATGGGTGGTGCTGGGGCTCCAGCTTTCCTGCCAGCTGTAGCTGGGGGGTTTTAGCATCAGTCCAGGCAAGGGATGGGCAGAGAGTTTGGAAGAGAATGAATATTGCCTAAAGCAGTTCTGAGAGCGGCTCAGCATACACAGTCCTCCCTCCGGGGCCCACGAAGCTCTTTAGTCAGCCTAGTGGCTGCAGGGGACAGGGGCAAACCCCTCCTTACCGCAGCGCACGGTGTTCTGCTCACATGCCCAGCGGTAGCGCTGCACCTTGGGGCTGCAGCCTGCCTTCTCTGCCTTGTCGTAGCAGCAGTCGTGTGTGTGGCAGCACCTGGCAGAGAGGAGAAGAGAGCATAGAGTTTGGCTGTGCTCCTGCATCCAGCATGTTTGCACAGCCTCCAGGGCTGCTTAGCTCACACAGAGCTCACGACAGCAATGTTTGCCCCAGCCTGGCAGGAAACCATCTGCTGATGAACCAAGTATCCTGGCATCTCTGTGAAAGTTCACATGTCTTGGGAGCTCATTAATGCCATATTTGCTCCCACAACCACTGTGCTGCTTTCTCTGATCTTCTGCCCTCAAAAAGGCATGGTCAAGATGTGGTAGTTTCACCAAAAAGGAGCTGAAGTGTTCCTATAAGGTGAGTGATTGTGGCTCACTGGCTTAGGCCCCTTCCAGAATTTGGAGTCAGGATGTTTTTTGCCTTCCTCAGTATCACCAAGAAGCTTCATCTCTTCAGTTCAGCTGGACTTCCCACATGCTCTTCGGCCCATCCAGTTTCTGAGGGCTGGCTACAGGTTCATCAGTCCCAATGGTGAAATTCATACCAGTTAACTTCATACCCTTAAATGCTTCCTCTGTGGGGCACAGTTCACATTTTCATGTGGCAGAGATCTAACACGGGTGAAAAGCTTTCATCCAAAAGTGGAATTGCATTTACTGACCATAGAGGGGGATGAGGCTGAGTAGCTCAGCTGATGACATCTGTCCTACCAACTAGTCAGTGAGATAATTCTCACTATCAATTACTTCAGCATTTATATAAAACTTGACCCTAGTTGAATTTTATCCTGGTAGTTTTGGGACTCAAAATACACCGAGAAAATATTCAGCACTTAGAGAAGTTGTCTGCTGAATAACAAAGGTTGTTTCAAAAAGTATGCAAGGTCAGAGGCTGAAGGCAGAGGGGAGTGATCTGTATTTCCAGAAGCCATTCCTGCAAGATCCCTGTGACTCTACAGAGAAACCACTCTACTAAATGGGAGGAATTGAGATTGGTTTTAGGGGTAAATGATGAGCAGACAGCTTTTAGAGAAGGTCTTGAGTGATAGATGTGAATCTATTCAAGAGGTTGGTGAGCTGGCCAGAAGGGAGCATGGCTGGGCTGGCAGTCATAGATTACCAAAGAGAGCTGAAAACCTTGATTATCTTCAAGACCTGAAGCCGGTGTACCTGAAAAGTCAGTAAAAGTCTGGGATCCATCACTATGTCCCTCTGGAAAAGTGGAACAATGCTGCAAGGATAAGGATTTCTTGTTCAGGAAATGTGGCTTCTCTGAGGACATGTTGGGAGCTGCCAGTACCTTACCTGAGAGTTTAGGAGCATCAGGAACTTCATTACCCTCTGCTGCAGGAGGATTTTGCCCTTTTAGAAACTGGTTTATGAATATGAGGGATGGTGGGTTCTGTGAAGTGATAAAGCCCAGGAAAAAAATAAACAAAAATCCAACAATTTTTGAAGTGCAGAGATTCACCACTGATGCAAATTCAGATCAGGTGAATCATGTGAAAGAGACAGCAGAATCACACTAGTCAGATCAAATTCAGCCTTCATGTGATTAAACCCTGTGATTATATTCAGACTTTATTTAGTCCAGTCTGCCTTCCCTACTGACTGAGGTCCCAATCTAGTAGTTGAAAGTAGCAATTCCATCCCACAGACAAGTCTGCAAACTAAATGTCTTTTTTTCTCCAGCTGCAAAGATGAAACCCATGTGACAATTACAACCAGACTACTCACTGCATTGTGAAACCTAGAAACGTAAGTTAGCAGTAGCAGACTAGTATCTCCTTCCATGCCAGCTCCTCAAAGGACTTCGGGATGGAACTAAGCCCTATGGGATATTCATATCTAGAAGTTTTCCATGAGGAGTTACAGCAAGTGTTACAATTGAGAAGACCTTACCCAGCGTGTGGAACCAGTTCTGCTGGACATGAGGACAGCAGCACACTGGGTCAGACCTTTGTTGGTCTGGCAACACTTGCCTCCTGGGCTTGTCCTGAAGAGGTTAGACATGAAAGGCTAAAGGAGAGAAGAATTTGCAGCCCTGTGGGAAGTGTGAAAGTCTTGGCTTTCTCCAGCATTTGAGTCTGTATACAGTGTATCATAAAATATAACAGGGATGGACTAAGGCACTGAGCTACAACTGGGGTATGTGTCATCTGGAGGATTCACTGTAGCCCAGGGCATCCTGGCTAACACCTGATGCTTCAGCAAAGGTGCCTAATCCACCCTCAGGGGGATGACAGATACCAGAGCAGGCCCATCGTTGGTGTCTCATATCTGGTACACGGCACTCAGGAGGCCATGGTGGAGAGCCACAATCTGGCTGAGCTGAGGTGGAGCGACAGCTGTAGAAATCACAGGGTTTGTGAGGTCTGGGGAATAAACCAGTAGCCAAATTGGTAAAGTTGGTGTCAGTGAAGGAGGAGTGGCAGGGGGAAAGAACAACATGAAGGTAGATGGGCAAAGGGAGGTGTTAGAAGCCTCTGTGCTAAGGTAAAGAAACCACTCTTCGTGGAGATCCAGAGGGAACAAACCGAAAAAGAGGTAGGAGAAGTGAGAACAGATATTGGCAGGGGCAAAAGATAGTATGCGAATTGGGCAAGGACAAGCAAATGAGCCCTAGAGAGCTGTGCTAGAACTCGCTTCTCCTTATCTGGCTTGGCAAAATCAGGGGGAGTTGCACAAATTCTGCAGGACCACAGGATTTGGGGTACAATTCTGCGTCCCCTTACAGCAGAATTCTGTATCATACGGGTATCATTCCCCCTGATGATACCCATAGCTGCAGCAGGGTGACACGGAGCTTACACCAACTCAAAGGGAGAAGACTTCGGCTCGTATTTTACAAACATCTCTTTCAGAGGTGCTGAAAGAACAGCCGAGAAAGGAAGACTGAGGAAACCTTTTGTTGTCCTTTGCCGCCTTCAGATACTCCCCTCCTGACTGGAAGTGCCCTTTGCTGCACCTGGGTCACAGTGGTGTTAACCTTTTACTAATCTGCTAATGCTCAGTTACACCAACACAAAGAGTCAGCCGACACCACGGCAGAGCGCTGGTCAATAGGTATGGAAAACAAATACAACGGTGTCATCTACGTAGTAAACAACCTGCTCATCACTACTGGGCGATGAGACAGCCTTAATGACTACAGACAGCTCCGGCTGGTCCGCAGAATCAGCTGGCCAGACCCCTGCTGTGGAGCAAATGCCACTACGGTAAGAATTTGTCACAGAGTATTTGTCACGTTAACAGCACCGTCACTGCTCTGTGTCTTTTTCTTTTGCTTTAACTTTGCAACAGAGGGGAAATCTTCCTCCGTCCTATGAGTTTGCCAAGACTGAACTGTTGGATTCTATGATTCTTAGAAATCTTTTCCAGCCTTAACGAGTCTATGACTTAGATGGGTCATACATGTCACCCTGCCTTTCATGGCATTGGTGTTTTCAGGGAAATGCTGAGCACCCTCAGGTCCTGCTTTACAAAACAGGTGCTGCAGCAACCCAGGGGAACAGAAAGGAAAAGGAGAAAAAAAAAATCTATTGTCTCTGCGTGGAAGAGATGCCATTATGTGTTGAAGTGGTGAGACTGTGAGAGTGGAACAATGCGAAAAGGTAATTACTGACAACACCACATCAAAGTCAGTGTGTGGAATAAACCTTGTAAAAGGATTACCCACTCAATGGCTTTTTTTCTTTTCAAATAAAAGAGAGGTGCTTAGAAGCACGCTAGCCCTGTCTAGACAGATTGACTGAATTACTCACAAGAAAATTACTCATTTTTTAAGGATCTCAGTAGCAAACCCAGAATGTCAAGGGGATGAGTAATTTCAGACGGTGTTTGTCACCTATGGCCAGCAGTTCTGCCACTGTGCTTCTTTCTTTTTTAGAATTGCAAATATGGAAAGTAATGTGGTCACATTGACAGGCAAGGAGTCCTCAACGACACTGATCTTTGCAGTAGTTCTCAGTAACAGATATCAGTATTTCTCTAGCAAACAGAAAAGAGAAAACTTTAGGGCTAAATCTAGTGGGGCATTGCTGATCCTTCCTAGCGAAGAACCTAAATAAAACCTCCCAGTTTTTCTACTGCAGCCAAGCATTGTAGCTAAGGAATAATAATGACTGTACTTAAAGGATCAAGCGTCCCTTTTATGAACTATCTGGTATTTTGAGGCATTTCCCGTTGCTAAGTATCATTTTATGCCTTTAGAAAAAATCCATATCCCATGGAATTCAAAAACCAGCAGAAACACTGGCTGCTGAACGTGTGGCCATATTTTACTCTGTTTTTCAGGAATATTGACTACTTGCATCTCCTGGAGTCACCCAAACTCGGAGGTCACTCAGTCTCTATGGAAAACAGCTTTTAAGTCACTCTGCTCAGCCCTTCAATAAAAACAGTACTCCAAATTTGTGAAGTCATGTTTTACTTTAAAGCCTTCATTATGAGAGTTGGTAAAGGGTAACAAAAATAATGTAATACCTTATATACACTGCTGTAGATGGCAATAAGCAGGTCAAGGGATAATACTGAAAATTAAAAGAAATCTATACACCTGAAAGCTATGACCCTTTGTGGGCAGTTACTCATCATTTGTGAGCCCCATAATGAGTGTTTCATGGATGAAATATTTCACAGATAAAAAAAAGGGCATGATGAGACCACTTTGGGAGTGGAACATCTCTCTGCATTAATGAAGACAGCTTTTTTAAGGGACAGCTTCTTGTTCATACTTACAGAGAGCTGGTCTTTAACCTTGACATCTTTCCTTCCTTTTTTTTCCCTCCCTTTTTCTGTCCTGACAATTCAGCAGAATTTTGTAGCAATGTGAAATGTCTCCAGCAGCAGAGCATTCTGAAAAGCTCAGTTTCGTTCCCAGTGAGCTGCAGACTGCCTTCACCCCTGCTAAAAGCAGGACTTACTTATCAGTAATGCCTGGCCTGTTGACTAGGTAAAGATAGGCTTGTGTACTCTGTCTTTGCTATTTCAACATGGACAAGATTGTACATAACAGGCTCAGAGCACATAAGAGTCCACTGTGCTCAAGATTTACATGCATGCTAATTGCAAAGTACAAGAAAGAAACCTTTGATTGCAACACCTCCTAGACTGATAGCTTGTAGCCTTGGGAATGAAAAGCACAACATTTCCCTCACTAACAAAGAAAAGGGGAAATAACACCATGCTCTTCCTTGTTGTTCTTCTTTGATTCAGTGTGAACTAACAGGCAATGGAGGCAACAAGTTTCATCGATTACTCCTTGCAGCAATCCGGATTTCTTCAAGAGGATAAACAGCGATATTCCCATCACTGCCATTTTAAGGACTTGGGTGAAGTAACCCTTCAAATACCTTGGATCACCCTCCTTTTGTCAGGCAGGGTTTGCCCTCTATGAATAAACATTCAGCTATTTCAGGAAGTTATATCCTGGTTTCTCCTTTGCCCTCTACCCACATAGTACAAGGTCCCAAGACCTGTGGGTCTCATCCAGAAGGAGGTTAAACCCTCACTCAAATCCCAAGTGATACATGGGTCCTTGCTCACAAATCCCCAGCACTGTTCATACATACCAAGTTCCCTCTCTACAAGGCAGCAAATGAATCCATGGAGTCACAGTAGTACAAACAGGGAAGGGTGGGGAGATATTCACTGCTTTGGGACACGTAGATGAGGTTTTTTCTTACCAGTCTGTTTTGTCTCTAGGCCAGCCTCGTCCTCCCAGTCCACAGTAGCATCCATAGCCAATATATGCCAAGGGAGACCGTCCTGTGCCACACGATATAGCTCCAGCCAATTCGATGATTCCCCGAGTGTGCAGTATGTGGGCTTTTCCCAGAGCACCTTTCCAAACTGCAAAAGACAGGACATGGTACACACAAGGATTAAACACACCTGCCACTGATTTTCCTATGGTCCTTCAAGGGAGATAGTTTTGGTTTTGACTGGTTAGTTGGGTGCAGCCCTGACCACCTAACTAGCCATGACATTCAGCTGGCGAAGGGGTTCTGCAGGGGGCTTTGTCTGTGGTCTGGGATAAGCAAGAGATGGATGCAGAAATACCCAAGTGGGCTATTTATTCTAAGGGAGCTCAGTTCAAGCATGACTTAGTAGTTGTGGTGCACTAGTGTGTGATTGCAGCTATATTGCCCCCGGGAGCAGCGTGCCTGGTTTTGCACACCATGGAGCCCAAGCTATTAAGCTTTGCAGTGCCTGTGCCAGCACCATCAGAGCCCCCTGGGCTTCACTGCACCTCAGAGCTCCCAAACCTGGGAAAGTTACCCAGCTATGCTGTGGTCCCAAGTGGGACACGAAGCAGCAGAGTGCAACCATGCAACCAGACCTAACCTGAGCTGTATGGAAAAAAAGTGAAGTTTCTATGTTGCCCAAGATTTCTTACATTATCCAAGTTTTCCCTTCCATTCAGGATCTTTTAACCCATTCTCCAGGTGACAAAAAGCTGACAGTACTATTAGTTTGCATAGAGGGATAGCTACAAGTCCCTGAGCCTGTACAGTATATACTTAGTCAAGGACAGAGCGTCTACATTAGCCAAGAGGTATGTATATAGACTTTCTTTTGAGACTTTGGAAGTGCTGGCAACACTTTCATCCACTTCCTTAATTACATTCCACTCAAGTCATAACAGGTTGGCCACATTAATTTGGGGGGGCGGAGGGGGAAGAAAGAAAGGAGCTCTGTGTCAGCTGAAGTGTCTGAATGGCCACTCAAACCAGTCTGGAGATTTTTGAGTCTTTCAGTGCTGTGATTTTGCATATTAATTTGCAACTTCTTTGGAAACCACAGACTTTGTCTTGCAGTACTATTATGGAAACCAGGAGGACCCAGCCCCTAATACTCAAATCTGCTCAGCTGCAAACATTGATGCTTATCCTGCTAACAATAGCGACAAATAGGAGTATTTCATACCTGGGTTTATGGTGAAGGACCAAATGCACTTTGCACTGTGCTATCCTGCATGGCAGAGCTACTCACCAGCAGCACCAAAGCCCTCAGACCGACAGCTTGCTCATCCCACCCGTGCACAGCCACTCCAAAAACAAACAGGGGGACTTTGTGGCATGCTTGGATAGACAAGGAGGTGATGCCTGGGAACTGGCCATTGAAGTTGCTTTGCCACCTGCCCCTGGTTATTGCAGCACGCTTGACCTCTTCGAAGTGTTGTGCAAACATGGACTAATTAATCCCCTAAACCACCCAAGGACTCAATACTATTATTAAAACAGTTGCTTTCCTTTTAAAACCTAACCTCTAATCCCCTTGCTTGGGCCTCTCCCCGCATCTCCGGGGCTAGCTCGACCTCCAAGCCCAATCCAAATGCCAGCAAGGACAAGGTAGGGTTTTGCTCCCTCTCCGCAGCCCCAGCCCCCAATGGGAATGGGCACTGTCCTCCACTGTTTTCACCCTGGCGATCGATCGCACCTCGGGCTGTTCCCTCGGGCTGGGTTTTGCACAGCCGCCTTCTGCTTCCCGGGGCATTCCTCGGGGATTAAATGCACATTCCTGAAAAAGTAACCGCGCTGCTCACCTGAACACTTGCTTGAGTGTTCAGGTTTCGTGCTAAAAACACATTAGATGGATGTTATTCAAAACTGAAGAGACCACTTATTTTCCTTGTCTAAACAGGGCTCCGGAGTCAGAAGGGGTCTCAGCTCAGGCACCCCAGGGGAAATCACAAGCAGTGAGCTGCTTTCGACTCGGGGAAACACATCGTGCTTTCTCAACCTGTTGCAGTTTGCAGACCCTGAAAATGTTCCAATAGAGACAAAAACTTCTTTGTAGGCATTCCAGCCTCCTGACAAGCAGCTTGGATTTTTTATAGTTATTTTTCATTGGCCTCTTAAGCCAGGACTGCTGAACTTGGTCTGTTGGCCACTGGCTGAAAACAGCTGAGGCTGGTGTAAGGTAACTGTGCCTCATTCAGAAGAGGAAAGGGCGTTCTTCTTTTGGGGATACCTCTGAGGATCAAGGAACTGTAATTACAGTGCAGACCTGCTCATGAAAGTGGAGAGAAAGCCCCAAAGGAAATTGAGTCCAAAAGACTCAATTAGTGTGCTTAGGGCTGCATGTTCTGCAAGAGGCATCCAAGCAGCCTCTGATGTTCCCGTTCTTTGAAAGCCGGCTGGGTTTTGAGCCAGCAACGGGTTGCTGCAGCTGAGAGGTCAGCCCCAGCAAGTACATTTTAATATTTAGGTGCACAGCTAATAACTTGACCAAGAATTGAAATTGCTTTTTCTATGCTGGTCAGCCAAAACAACACAGCTGGGAAAGCCTTGAAAAAGCCTGAGCCTCCACAGCAGCCTGCATCTAGCCACATCTCCCACTAGGAGCATGTCCAATCATTAGTGACACTACTAGTGGAGCACCTTAGCAAAGAACATACCTGCAGAGAGGGGAGCAGAGGTGAATCTGACAACTTACGCTTTCTATGTCTTGCTTAAACTGGCAGCCCTTGGATTAAAGCAGGATTTTCGGTTTTGTTTTAAAACTGCTGCCAAGTATAACCTCAGACCTACCAGTTTAATGTTGTATTGCCCCTGCATGTAGGGGCTTTATGTCACTTACGGCTTTTATAAGCAGGCTGTTAAAAAATTACTCTAAACTCAGATGAATTGAAAACTGCTTACTGCATGGTCACTGGTATAAAAAGAAGGTATTTCTATGAAACACAGACACTAACTCTGTAGGAGAAAACTATTTAAGAAGGAAAATGGCCTGTGTTTGTACAGCCCCAGCTATGCAAACCACAGCTGGGGCTGGGGAAGCGAGGCGGGCAGGCAGCTCACTGACGCTGCCCCTCACTGTGAAGGCGAAAACTGTCTGGTGACCCTTTTGTTTTCTCAGTTGGCCAAATCCCACCGAGGTGCCTGCTGCGAAGGAGGGAAGCTGATGGCAAGGGGAGAGGCTGTGCGCAGACAGGGGGAGGCTTGGCAGGGCAGAGGGACTCAGAGGCGGTACTCACCTGCCCGGAGCAGCAGCAGCAGCAGCAGCAGCAGCCGGCGGGAGCCCATGGGCAGGTCCCTTCCACACTCGGGTACTTCGGGGTTCAGCCGCCGGCACTCCGGCAGCGCCTCGCCGTGCTGCCGAGTGAGCCGAGGTGTGGCTGTGCTAAACAATCCTCCCGGGCTGCTGCTCCAGGGTTTATATAGACACGGCTCTGCGCCCGTCTGCAGTGAAACACCCTCTTCTGCGATGCCCCCGAGCCCCAGCTCGGGTCCAGTCCGTCCCCGCAGAAGGCTCCTGGCTGCGCGGGGAGAGGGCGAGGGCTGGCTCTGTTTGCCCAGCATCACCTTTGGGAGGGAGGGGCTGCTGGAAGGGCATTAGGCTGGTAGTCTCTGGGACAGCCCGAGACACCCAGGCACTAAGCTGGGCTCCTTCTTTAAGCTGTTTGCTTACAGACCCTGGTTAACCTCTGAGTAGCTGCGGGAAAGGGAAGCCTTCAACAGGGCTTCCTGCGGCTTGGGCTTGCTGCTGTGGCATCCCCCTGGCAAGGATTTTCTCTTTTTATAGATCACTTTCCAGGGTATTTTTTTTTAAATTACTTTATTTTAAGACTGATTATTTTTCATGTTTAAAAAAGAAGAGACAAAACTATAAAAATCCAACAGAAAGAATACTGTTAAGTGCAAGTACCTAATTATAAACTGACCAACAGAGCTAATTCTGCACCCACTCCGAGGGAAAAATACCCTCTTGGCCCGTCGCTGCACCTGACCAACACCAACTGATTTCTTAAAGACTCATCAGTGTGGGCAGGAGGGATGGCCACAGTTATTTTGCCTTTGGGCTTGAAATAGCTATAAAAGTCCCACCTTTCTTGGTGCAGCAGTCACTTGCCTTGTTGGGGTCTAAGCATCTACTCCTTCCCTGTTGTGGGCATGGTAGGCAGGGGGGGCTGCTCTGCTGGGAGAGGAAGAGGAGGGGAAGAAGGCTGCTTGCCCCTTCCCCTGCACAGCCCAGGACTACCTCAGCAGCACCCCTTGCCCGAGTTGCCCATGGCAAAGCTGTGCTCTCATTCTTAATGGCATGAGTTTAAACATTTGCTTTCTAAATATTGGTACTCAAATCAAAGGTCATCAGCAAGTCCTTTATGGGGCTCCCTTCTGCTGGGACCTGCCCCAGTGCAGCTGCTGGCACGCTTTGCCAAGCAAGTTTTCAACAATATAGTACATACCAGGTGCCTTTGGTATAGGGCAAATGAGGCAGCAGAACTGAGTAAATGTCATGACAATAATGAGCTTCTTCTGCCCTCAAAAACTCCCTTCAGTAATTATTCATTTACTGAAGTAATAATGCCAAATCATACAGAGTCATTGAATGGTTTGGGTTGGAGGGGACCTTAAAGATCATGAAGTTCCAACCCCTCTGCCATGGACAGGGACACCTCCCACTAGACCAGGTTGCTCCAAGCACCATCCAACCGGGCCTTAAGCACTTCCAGGGATGGGGCATACACAGCTCCTCTGGACAACCTGTTCCAGTGCCTCACCACTCTCAAAATAAAGAATTTCTTCCTAATATCTAATCTAAACCTACCCTCTTTCAGTTTAAAACCATTCTCACTCATCCTGTCACTACACCCTTACGAAAAGTCCCTCTCCGGCATTCTTGTCAGTCCCCTTTAGGTACTGAAAGGTGCTATAAGGTTCCCCAAAGCTCTCTCTCCTCCAGACTGAGCAGCCCCAAGCACTCAGCCTGTCTTAATAGGAGAGCTGCTCCAGACCTCTGATGATCTTCGCTGCCCTCCCCTGGACTTACTCTGGCAGCTCCACATCCTTCTGATGTTGGGGACCGGAGAGCTGGATGCAATACTCCGTTTGGGGTCTCACCAGAGCAGAGCAAAGGGGGAGAATCACCTACCCCGACCTGTTGGCCACGCTGCTTTTGATGCAGACCCAGGACATGTTTGGCTTTCTGGGCTGAGAGTGCACACTGATGGGTCATGTCAACCTTCTTCCCCACCAACACCCCCAAAGTCCTTCTCCCTGGGGCTTCTCTCCATCCATTCTCCACCCAGCCTGTATTTGTGCTTGGGCTTGCTGTGTATGTGACTTGCTGCTGGCAAATGTTTAACCTCAGGAGTATATAAGTTTGCGGAAGGAGGATGCTGGAGGGCGGGTGCGCTGTGATCGATGGCTCTGTGGGGACAGGTCCTGTGGGAAGTGCAAAGAAGAAGGCAGGCTTTGAAACACTGTGGGGTGCCTGGCTGAACAACACACCCTGTTAGAACAAGCTCCACCCCTGACAGGTACCTGGTAGGGCTTGTTCTTAAGCAGGGACCAAGAGGGAACTGTGAGGAACCTCTATAGATGCTTTACAGGTTCCTTGGGTCTCAAAGCCTGGGACCTCCCTCTAAGGGCTGAAAGTGTCTACTCTATGACTTGGATTTATCAGTCATTTGAATTTGAAAAACATTTAATCTTGTTCTTTCAAAACCTTGCTGAATTATAAACCTGATCAAAAACCACATTATAAAGTCTTAGATCACAGATTAATTCTGTTCTTCCCATTCTCACAGCCCTGCAAACAACATACGAGTTTTTTGCCACCCATTCAGCTAAAAATACAAAATAAAGACATACAGACTCCTTTCATAGCAAAATATATCTGTAGTGTTTGAAGAAAACTTTGGCAGGGTAATAGGGAGGGATGCCCCAATTAAAGTGGAAAGCAGAATTAATGTATTGCTTCCTTATGGTTGTTTCATCCCACTGACTGGTCAAGTTTGTTATTTATCTGCAAGTACTGATTACTGTTGCCTAAGTTAATCGGCATATTTATTAAATGGTAATCATGGTCTTACTATGTTATTGCAAGTGCACTGGGATCGTGAGGGCATTTTTATTACTGTTTAGGGAAACAAAATTAATTCCCCAATCCCATCCCTTCATGTGCATTTTGCATGTTACCTCCTTGAGCTCCACTTCCCACCAGTGACATGAGGCAGCACACGAGGCTGTTGGACATGAACTCATCAAACTCAGCTATACAGGTCACTGTCTGTCCAAAACTGCAGGCGCAATCAACTTACTTCAAGCTTCAGGTCACTTGTGTGGAGCAATCAAGCCATACAGTTGGAGGCCTGTTTCTTCAGATGAACTAGCTCTGTTGGAAACAGAGTTCCCTTGGCATGTACCACCAAACCTGGTGGCCCTTGGGGATGATACTACTTCACGTTCTTGGACTTGTTGAAAGACAATAGTAGGGGAAGTCTTCAGTTGAAGGGGAGAAGAAATTTCTAAGCACTCCGCAGTTTTTAACAATGCAGTTTAAGATGTCAGATCTTCTTGTAGAAGCTGGGCTGCCCTTCATCTCATAGACACTGTTCTTCCTCAAATGAAATACCCAGAAACCTCTGTGGATGGCACCACCAACCACAAGAAGAGGTCTCTGCTCAGCACCAGCAGAAGCTGTGATGCTTTTGCTGCCCAGGCCAAGGGTTTTTCCTATGAGGGGCAGAGGAGGCTTTCTTGAAATACTGGATGTGCCCCTCCAAAGACTGGTTTGTAGGACTAAAGAGACTGAAGGATACAGAATGACTGTTTGGTTAGTCAGATTTAGAAAGGAAAATCAGTTCTAAAGGGAAAAACCCTCCACATTACCTGTCCAGAGGAAGAAAAATAACTCTAAGGCTGCTACATGATTTCTGGTGACATAACCTGTTACAGAGTTAACATAGTACATAATAAGTACACAGTCTTGTTCAATATTGATTTGCATGGAAGGTCTGCACATACTTGAGTACTGATACAGCCCAGTCAGACTTTGATAAGGAAAGACAACATTATTATTATTTACAGTTTCTAAGTCAGTGCCAAAAGGAGTTTTAAAAGTAGCTTCCGATTTGAGGATGTCCAGCCTGTATCTCCTTGACCTTCACTGCTGCTGTGCACTGGTCTCATCCTGGTGGTGGCATTTCTGATAGTGAAGTTGGATGGCTCCAGCCTGCAGCACCCTCTCAAACTCAGTGCCTTTTGTCGACAGGCAGTCACACACATCCCCCTTGCAGGCGACAAAGGAGAAAGGCCATCTCTCTCAGGCTTTTGCTGTCACAGGTTTCTCCCTGCAGTCCCAGAAGGCACTGTCTTCTGAGCTGACTGTGGGGGACCCTCCCCTCTGAAGTTGTTTCTACATGTGATGTTCCCCTTCTGCACACTTTCTTGCACTTGTCCCATGAAGGAGTGGACCTTATGGTCTGTAGGTATAATGCTGCTGGAGGGAAGGCAGGCAGAGCGAGTCAGAAATGATGCACAGTTGAAGCATTGGGGTAACGTGATAGGCTGAGTGAGAAGCAGCTTCTTCCTTAATACCATTGTTGGCTGTGGGGTAAATTGTGGACCATGTTCTAGAGAAGAGTGATACCACCCCAGCAGGCTGCCTTTCCATCCTCATGGCTGCCTCCATCCAGCCCCCATGAGGATCTGCTACCACTCAAGTTCTGTTCATCACACATGGAACCCAGAGTTGCATCCCTTCACACATCCCTTCCACAGGCCATGGAGAGAGGAGATGCAACCCATCACAGATGGGAGATGGGGTGCAGGTGTCCCCTCATGGTGCAGTCACTGCAGGTGGGGACAGGCCCCGCCTGCCTCCTTCTCTTGTCATGGAAATATCAAGGCTTTCTGACTTTACCAGTCTCCTCCCAAGTGTTAGTGACACTGTCTTTTATGCTGAGGCCTTCAGGAGTGTCCATTTCCTGGTTTGTTCTGCCCCTTTTGCTGCAGAGCAAGCAGCTGTCCTGCCACCTGAGGGACAAGCTCGTTCAGGAATGGAGAGGTTCTCGTGTCCTCTGAAAACTGCTGGGCTTTGGTGGACTTCACATAACCTACTGCATCTGTCAGGGCAACGGGGCCACGACTCCAGAAAGGTTTTCAAGACTGCAATCAGTGTCCCTTGGCCACAGATAGCCAGGAATGAGAAACAGCATGCTCTGGCAGTGCAGAACCTGCTGCCGTCACCACCTGGGGACATTGCTGTTGATACAAAGCAGGGAAAAGTGCATCTCCTTGAAACCCCATTGAGCACTGCCTGTAGTGAAAAACAGGCATACATGATCAGCCAAGCACCCTGGGACTCCTGGCTTTTGTTTTAGAGCCCTGGTGACATTTCCCACTTAAGAGAGAGGATGTATGGCTATATTACCAGGATTAAAGTACACTTAAATGGGAACAGGCTGAGTAACAGTGTCTTATTTAAATACCGACACCCCCTCAAGCTGCTTAGTCTATGAGATCCAGCAAGAGGCTTGGCTACTTCATCCAGTAGGAGACCCAGAGAACAAACACAAACATACACTCTGATATCCCAGAGAAGTTCCTGAAATGCCCCTGAGTTCCCTGAAACAGAACATCCAACATAAATGTCTGTGTCTGTTTAACAGGAACCCCTGCTAGAGACAAACATGAAAGACCCACGACACCAAGATTCATGACCGTCATGCAGACTCTGAAGCCCACTAAAATACTTGTTTTGTCGTGTCAGTGTTTTTAAGTCTGTTGTTTAAAGTCGTGGGCAGTCCTCAACAGAGCAAAATTACATTTTTCTTTTCTGGTTGTAAAGATAATGTAAACAGAGGTGTGTTCACAGATCCTCCTGGAAGGAAGGGACGGCCCAGGTGGAGAGGGTGTAATACAGATCAGGAGCACATAAAATTCTTATTTCACCTTTGCAAGTACATTTCAACCCTGACAACTCTAGACTCCAGTATATTCCAGTGTTACCTAACAATGTAGTCTGCTTTAGCTTCTCATTTCCTCATTGTTCAGGATTCATTTTCCTTTTTTTTTCAACTGCTACAAGTTTTCCCTGCTTCTACACTTGACATCTCATACCTCTCTCCTTCCACCTTTTGTCCCAACCTACCACTTTCACCTACAATATCATAAACAGCTTGAAGATTCATACTGGTACTGTCTCAAGCCTCAGGTACTAACAGAGACAGAAAAGTGTTTTTTTTTTTTTAATGGAAGGCTTCCATTCATAACAGCAGTTGGTCCTATTTGGATCATGGAGCACGTGGGAGCTCTGAATCTTCCACTTTTAAGAAGATGGGCAACTAGAGACTTCCTGAAGAAAAGAGGATACATGTTAAAATACCTCCACTCCATTATTCAGATTGCTGTATTAGGATGCATCAAGTGTACAGACTAATGTATCTTACATTTCATATCTGAGGATATAAAGAGAACGCCAGTAATGGGCTAAACTTTAGGTGGTGTTGCTACTCCTACAGGAAATGTGAAATCATTGCCTGAATATATGGGATGATTCACCACCTGTTTTCCTGTAGCCCTTCTGTGAAGGCTGGCCATGAGCTCAATGTTACTGTTATAGATATTCTAGAAGAGACACTGGAGAACAAGGGTTTAGCTGCTCTCTTTTCTTGACATGAACCAATGCTGCTTATGGCAAGTGAAACCATGACAGTAGGCTTTTAAGTGGTCCTGGAATCCCCCTGTTGTTCATCAGACAGATGTATGATTAAGTTTATATTGATTAAAATACCTCAGAAACTCCTCTTTACTGTTTCCACAATCACAGTCTGAATTATCAAGCCCAAATTCAAATGATGTAACTTCCACAGTTAATATCCTTCCACAGGCCCTTCAGAACCTCTTTCTTTCTAAACATGTACACACACTTGCACTGACACTTGTATTTGCTAGCACTACCTTGTTTTCTTACATGACTCACCACCTCTGCTGCTGTGGAAATGGTAGTCTTCTGAGTTCCAGATTTGGTATATTAAAAGGTTTGGAAAAAAAGAAGAAAAGGAAAAAACATCAGGATGGTGAAAGAGCTCCACCCTTCAGGAGGAAGAGAGGAGATGGCTCTGCAATTTTTGCTGCTGGGATGGCAATGCTCTGAGCTGGTCACTGTGGCCATTCATCTAGTTGGTTTGTGTTTCTTTCCTGTCTGCCCAGTCCCTAGCTGAGGGCATTCTGCCTGTATGACATCCAGTCTTCAGGCTTTGTGCTTGTAGCAGGTAAATGACCACATTTGTATTCCCAGTGCCATCCTTTCCTCCCCTACATGACAAGAGTTTATCTGATCCAAGCCAGTTGTGCCCAGGGCAGGTTAGGAAAGGGCTGAAGAGTTTAGTGCCTCATGTGACCAACATTCCTTGAGACACAGCAAGGAACTGCCAACACAGGAAACTCCCAGCCCCACAGAGATCTCCTCAATTCTCACTAAAGCTGCATCTTTTATATTCAGCAAATAATCCCAATGAGGCATTTTTATAATGATGACTTCATGTAGTCTTTTGCTTACAAGTATAGGAAATTTTCAACCTTCACCTGGCTCTCCTGCCTGTTTCTCATACCAGTCATAGTACTTACAGTAAACTTAAGACCACACTGAGAGACACAGATAGTGTATTTATAATTTTAAGTACTAATATTATTAGAATGCTGTTGGTTGTGAGGTGGTGGAGTGAGATAGCAGGCTGTGCCTGATGAAATGCCTTATCACTTCATGGATGTCAGTCATCACTTGGGAGTTCAGGAATTCACCCAGTTCCCAGCACACCAAGAAACTGCCTGCAATAAGAATGTTTGTATAGTTAGCAGGAAAAAGTCTGCAATGATAAAGGAGTGGTTAAATTATTGTAGGGTGTTTGGCCCTCCACGCTGGGCAGGAAAGAGTCGGTCAACTGTGTACAGCCTTAGTTAAAATGGCTATTTTCTACTTCAGTGCATTTTCTCACAGTCAAGCCACTCACCCTTGCCACTTTGTTCCACTGTATGTTTGGAAGTTGTGTATTTTGGTTGTCTATTTTTGCATCTTGTTCCCATCCATATATCCTGCTGGACATCAAGTCCCTGATGTCTATCAGAGTCACATTTTCACAGTAAGCAGCATCTGTCTCTGCCTGAAAGCATTCTGGACAGCTCTGATATGTGTTGCAATCAGCTCTTGAACTTTCTGACATAAGACTTATCGAAGCTTTCAGTACCTTCACAAGTGATGCTATATTGAACACTCAATCCATAGTGATAATTTGACACAGGAGACGAGGCTTCTTTGTTCTCCAGTCAGAAGGAGGAGTGTGAACACTGGTAAATCTCATGCCACTTCTTTGCTCAACCACACTTTCTTCATGGCTTCTGCCTGGAAATTAGCTTAGAGCTGACTCAATTGGTATTTCCTCCTACTTCTATTGGACTGAGTACATAGATGCCTTTGGTTCTCAAATTCTTCTGTTGGGCAAGCAGCATATTACAGTATGACAAGAGCTACAGACATGGGCTTTTTAGTGGGGACTTTTCCATCCTCGTGTCATAGACCCTTGTGATGAGCAGGTCTGCCATGCATGCTGTCGCACTTAATCCTCAAACATTTTGCTTTGCTGGCTGCTTTTACGAGACACAAGAATAATTCAAGCAGTTGTCTTCACGGTCATACAAACTTTCCTGGTAGATAACATTCTAATATAACAGCTACTGTGCTGTGAGGGTTCATGTATTCCCTAAATTGGGTCCCCAGCAGTGTTCTCAGTCCCTCTGTTCTGTTACTAATGTTCTTAACATGGTATGGAGCACTGTATCCAAATTGTTGATATTAATTTTTCACACCAAATTTTAAGAAAATTGTGGCTTCTCCCCAGATCAGACAATATTTCTTTCATTGCATGCAGCCAGCAGTCAGCTCTTTAGGGTGTTTTGCTTAAATTGTTTGAATATAGGCAAATATGCATCTTGGCTGAGTTTTCACAATCCCAGATTGGGTAAGGTTGGAAGGGATCACAGCAGGTCTTCCAGTCCAACCTCCCAGCCCAAGCAGGGTCATCCCAGAGCACATGGCACAGGACTGCATACACAAGTTTCTTGAGTATCTCCAGTGAGGGAGACTCCACAGTCTCTCTGGGCAATCTGTTCCAGTGCATGGTCACCCACACAGTAAAGCTCTTCAGGTGAAACATCATGTGCCCAGAACTAGACAGAGCACCCCAGAGCTGAAGGCTCGCCAGGGCTGAGCAGAGGGCCAGGATCACCTCCCTTGACCTGCTGGCATTGCTCTTCCTAATGCACCCCAGGATGCCCCTGGCCTCCCTGGCCCCCAGGACCCCGAGGTCCTTCTCCGCAGAGTTGCTTTCCAGCAGGTCAGCCCCCAGTCTGTACTGGTACATGGGGTTATTGTTCCCAGGTGCAGGACCCTGTGTGTGCCTTTGCTGAATTTCAGTTGGTTCCTCTCTGCCCATCTCTCCTGTCGGGTCACGTCATGGTCCTTCTGAAGGGCTGCACAGCCCTTGGGGTATCAGTCACTTCTCCCAGCTTTGTGTTGTCAGTGACTTGTTCAGGAGGCATCTGGCCCTTCATCCAAGTCACTGATGAATAACTGAAACAATACTGGGCCCAGTACTGAACCTTGGGGGGCACCACTAGTGACCTCCAACTAGACCCTGTGCCATTGGGCACTGCCATTCAGCCAGTTCTCAATCCACACTGTCCACTCACCCACTCCACACTTCCTGAGTTTGCCTATGTTGTGAGAGACAGTGTTGAAAGCCTTCCCGAAGTCAAGATAGGCTTGACTTCCGCTGCTCTCCCCTCATCCATCCAGGTAGTTGCTTCACTGTAGAAGGCAATCAAGTTGGCCAGGCATGATTTACCTTTAGTGAATCCATGCTGACCACTCCTGATCTCCTTTTTCTCATCCACGTGAATAGAGTTGGCCTCCAGAATGAGGCATTCCACGACGTTGCCAGGGATTGAGGCAAGGCTGACTGGCCAGTTGCTTCCTTGGCTTTATGTACCTCAGGACAAGGATTCTGTCTATTTGTGTGATTTCTCCTATAACTTTAGAAATACATGTTACTGTAGGTTTTTTTCCCTTCAAAAATAATTCTGCAAAGCTCTGCTGCATTGCGTGACACAAACAGTCTAATTCTTGGAGTAGCTTATCAGAAAGATACTGTTTTCTTTCAAAAACATGAACTTTTTCTGCAGCTTTGCTAGAGAAAAGCTAAGATTGCACACATGTTCTTTCAGTAGCAATTGTTTTGTCTGTAGATCTACTGAGGGCATCACTTGCCACTTGCTTAGCAAGTTTAACTGTAAATAAATATATCCATCAATCAAAACATATTTCTCAGTAATCACTATATTCCCTGATATTTTAACCTTTATATTTTCCTTGGCATTGCAGTTTGGCTTTCCCTGGCAGAGTGATAGTTAATCCACTGTTTAGTTTAAATTTGGCTTGGCAAGTTTACTGTTCTTTCTTGCACAGCACTGAGCACGTATTCACACATTTCAACCATTGCCAAACTATGTGTTTGGTGCTTTGTTTCCTGTTTGTACAGTGAGTAATTTTTCAAACTACTGCTGAATTAATTTTTGCTTATTGCCATTATCTTAATGCCAGATATGACCCAAATCTTGTTTTCTGAGTCATGGCTTACTTTATTTGAAATAAAGTTTTTCTTTTGTGTTCTTCTCTGCATACTTTTTCTGGCTACAATTACTGTACTTGGCTAGCAAAAGAACATTTCTGAATTTGCACTGCTTTTAGCTGCATGTGGTTAGAGGTGTCAAACCTGATATTTTGCCCATGTCTGTAGCAGTACTTGTGCATTGACTTTAACTTGTATACTCAAGGCTCTGTTGTGCTATTTGCTCAACTATCTCTGTACCATCATACAGAGCTTTGACTGGGAGCCTGATAGTAACAGGCTAATGGCAGAGGGTGCTTTGTGAAAAAAGTCAGGATTGGAAATGTTCACCTGGCTGCCACTTTCCCTTCACCAATATTTTTGTAAGTCTTCACAGGATAATGCCTCAGACAAGGTAAATTTGTCAACCTCAAAGCACTCTGACAACCTACAAAGCAAGGTAATCCTAGAGATTAAATGTGTGGTGCAGTGATCTCTGGAGAGACAGTTCTCTTACTAAGATTTTGCCTCAAAACCAAACAAAACCTCAAAGCAAAGCAAACCTCACCAGCTGAAAACCACATTGTGGTTTCAAAACAAATTCCCTGTACCACTGACTCTGGCCAAGCAACAAAGTCTCCAAGTTTCTCCTTACTTTTCTATAACATTTTAGGGCAAGATTTTGAAACAAAATTAACACTCAACACTAAAATCTCAGAGTTTTATTTAAAGCCCTTAAATGTGTGAACTGATCATACCAGAGCTGAACTCACAATGCTTCCTTCTAACTTTTGAATACGAGACCTACTACATGGGCTTCATGTACCCACAGAGCACAAAGTGCCCAACACTGTCACATTGAGATGCTAGAAACTCTCTTCAAATTTGATTATTTCCAGCTGGACTGGCTCTTCCCTCCATGGGCTTACCTGCTCGTGATTTTAACGTTCTCTTCTTGTTTGTTACATTTTGTCACTATGAGGAGGCTTGTGCACATTCCATAATATGAGCTGGGAACAGTTCAAAGAACTCATCTGAGAGAAGTCAGTCGCACGTTAGGAGGAACTTTCATTAAAATATAAACACACAAAGAGGAGCTCAAAAATGAAGCATCTCTGATAAGATATCACGACTTCACATAGGGCAGAATTTCTTGTTAGAACAGTATGATGAAAAACAAATGCATGCTATGATGAGAAACAAGTATTTCCTATATTTAGGAAATTCATGTTTTCTCAAGGAAGAGAAATCTGTAACAAGGAAGAAACATTGCTTGACAAACCTCATTTTCAGAGGTAAATTCCAAAGAAGTTTGTGGAGAAACAGCTGATGAGTACTCCTGTGTGAACAAGCTCAAGAGGAATACTATCTCAGAACAGATATGAATGTATCACTAATATGAAGCTGTCTGCTTTCCTGAAAGGCCAGAAGGAACATCAGCTTTATTAATTGCAGTTCAGATGTATTTTCCAAACTTTGCTTTTGTCAAGTTCTCTGTCACCTCTAATTTCTGATATTTTCCTTTGATCACTTTCATTTCAGCCTTACTCGGCATAACAAACATCAAAAAGAAGCATCACTGCAGATCAAACATCTGCCCTTATTCTGCTATTTATGACAAATTTTTTAATGCAACTCCATATGAACTACTCATCAATGTCTAAGAGACAGCAGTTCTGGGCTACAAATAATATGTGTGGTCTCATTTCGCCCCCACAGGAAATGCTGTAAACGGGACAGGCATATGGTGAGATGTATCATGGAGAGTGAATCGGTGCTTCTTCATCACACCAAGCAACAGACTTTCTTAAAATGCTGCACCAAGGTTCAAAACCATTATATATGAGTGTGAATTTTACAGACCAGATCTGCATGGCACCACTCAAGTTTGCATGGGATCTCAAGGCTATTCTTTTGTTTGTTCTACATCCAGACGGAGCAAACGCCGGTGCGTTTAATTCAGGCCTTGCAACATCACCTAAAAAAGTCCAGACACCTAATCCCTCCCATCCATGGTATAACAGTAACACCAGGGATTAAAAAAAAGGTAAGATGACCATGAACTGTAACCTAGGCAAAGGACTGTTCTTGCTAAGTACTCAGATGGCAATACTGCCTTCAGTGGAGGCACTAACAGAGTCCCTGTACTCTGTGAGGCTCCTTTAGAGGAAACAGAATCAGTATTTCAGCAACGCTGCCTTGAACTGGCCAATAAATTCTAAAGTGATAAAAGGGACTGAAGGACAATAATCATAAATACATGGACATCTGAAGTTTCCTCAGATTTGTCTCCCTGAGAAACTAGATTAAATAAGCCCCAAACTAAATACATCTCAAACAAATATAATAATTTTAGGGAAAAACATATTTAAGTGACTTTTTGGAACACATCTTGAGCCAGTGTCTCAGCTAAAAAAAGTAACTGGATCTTTCACAATACTCATTTGAGGGTCCATGTTTACCAGTTTTGGTTACTTGTATTTAATAAATAATTCTGTGACAGATGAAGTCAAGACAGTCCCTCAGAAATGGTGTCTTTTGGTAACAATCAGTAGACGAGCCCTTGAGTAGGTGAAATGTTTTCCTGCAGATGGCTTGGATGAGGAACAGTGTAGGGCTGAAGGGACAAATAATCATCTAGCCAGAACCAAGCATACCTAGACCTAGATTTTTTTTTCTGTCCATCAGTTTAGTTCTCCTTTACTATAGACTAAGCTGGTTACCTCTTATCCTATCACCAGTGGATGTGGAGAACTACTGGCCATTTTCTATATCAATTCCCCGTGTGAAAATAAATTACTTGCCCCACCCAAAGTGTCCCTCCTTCTACATAATTGCTCCCTATCTTGTAGGTTATGGTTTCTAAAAATTCTAGAGGTGCTGCTCACCCATCTCAGGATATCCCCAGCTACCTACAACTTCAACTCACAACATCAGCTAAAGCTGAGCATGGTCAAGTGAAAAACAATTATTTCGTACATATTTTGTGCATATCCCAAGTTATTACGTCCCAGAACAGGAAAACTACAGAAAATATTACCTTTATCTGAAATTCAACTTTCTGAAACTTCATTATCAGTGACTTATTTCTCACTGCTTCAACTAATGATCCCAATTTTCTTTTGGGTCTGGGAGTTTGAAATCTCTGACTTCTTCATTGAAACTCTTTCTTTCCAATGAGAAGACAAATAATTTCTAAAAACCCTAGCAGTTAATCTAAAAATTACTGGCAATAAAGGAAAAACCCAAGCTAAATATATGATACAGCCTCTGAAAAATGGGGGGAAAAGTTCCTCACATACTGTCTTTACCTATGGATCAGAATCTTTGCATTGTGTATGATGGCACTGGGCAGTTTTCTTTACTGCTCTATCAGCTGATCCCTGTTTCCTTGCCAGCTTGTTGAACACAAACAATGCCTGTATATCAAGAAGGTATCAGCTCTCTGCTGGCATCTTCTGGGGTGAAGATGACCCAGAGCAGGGAGCATAACAGAAGCAGAGAGCCTGGACTGTACTATGTAGGTATTTTACTGCAAATTACTGCACATTTCTCATTGTGTAAACACTGGATGTAGAGAGTTTAAACTGTAAACTGAGCACCCGGCAGAGCAGAGCCAACAGCATCCAGGCCATGCTAAATAGGGTGCCAGAGCTTTAAAGGCATTCCTGGCTGCAGCTGTGTGCCCTAACATGTTCCTCTGCCCAAACTTCCAGCCACACCCAACTGGGTGTGTAATGGGGATGTGGACAGATTTAAGGTCCTCCAAGTATGGCCTAAAGTGCTCTGAAGTGAGTAGCTAAGTTTATTTATTGTGGTAAAAGAGGCTATGAAAGAGAGAAAATGGAGTGGGAAGAATCAGTGCAGGAGCTGGGAGAAGGAAGCAAGGTGGACACAGAAGGGGAACAAGTCAACTGCCTGGATGATGACACTCCTATCAGCTCACAAAGGTGGCTGAAGGTAAACCACACTTATCTGCTGCAAAACAGGTTTGACTTCCTCTCCCCATAAGGCTACACACTTCCTTGTGCTCCCTGCAGGGACAGCCCTGCCTGCCACAGCCTCCAGCAGGCACAGAGTATGGTCCATTCTGTCCCTCACATGACTGACAGTTGTCTGAGTTCTATTCCCAGGCAGGTCTGCAGTGGCTCAAGCAGAACGGTGAAGCTGCTCCAGAACCTGGAACCCACTCTCAAGGACTGCTCATTTCCCATTGCAGCCTGTGCCCTGCCCACCAGTTTCTCCTGCCTCACCTCCCAGTTCAGCACTGGGAAGCTGAGGCGACCCTGCCAGCACCATCCCTCTACTGACACCACTCGTGACACCCTCATCATCTGTAGATGGGTAACTGCTTTCCAGAACTCCAAGACTTTTGGCAAACCAGAGCAGTTCCAGCACTGGGCAGACACTGAGGCTTTACACCACCACTGCTGTTGTTTTGTGTGGAAGTAAACATCAAAATGCAAATCAAAGCTAGTTGGTTAAATGGGTCACTTCAGCACAGGACAAAAGGGATTTGTTTGCAAAAGAAGCTACTGCAACAGCCCCAGAAAGCAGCCAGAAAACAGAGATGATTTGTAGTGAAGACGAACCGCACCCCTTTCTCAATTAAAGCAACTTAATGAGGGCTGGAGAAATGAGTAAAGTCACTGGGACCATAAAATCACCCCCACAAGCAGTTTGTTTAAATTAGGGAATTAGCCGTGGGTAAGTGAGCACAGTCCAGTCAGGGGCTGAGACCCAGGAAGGATTTGGAGAGGCTGTGGAACCAGTTCTCCAGCATCTGCTATCAAAATCACCAGCAGGCAGGAAGGCTCTGGCAGAGCTGAGACATCACAGAAAATTAGCACACACTCTGCACTGCAGCTCCAGCACACTCCTGATCTCACCCAGCCAGCCTCCAAAGGCACCAGCTTGGTGGGTTCAGTCAACAATGAAATCAACATCAGTGTGAACACTTCGGGTGGTCAGCTTTGGTGCTCTCACATGTGTTTGTCACAGGCAAATCCTCTGTAAATGAGGGAGGTTCTCAGTGGATTTACATACAAACCATTTAATGTAAAAAGGTATTGCCACAGTCACTTAGCCAACAGTGTGAGCTCCCTGGATCTGTAGAGAAATCTCCCAAAAAATCAAATTAGCTAAAGGTACAAGCTGTACTTGGCCTCAGAGGAAGGAAAAAAATCATAATTCACTGCAATGCTGATTTGTAGCTCCAAGACTATAGATACTGATGGCACATCACAGTTGGACACTGCTGGGAAAGCCTCTAATCACACTCGCCTGACACAGAGCGAAGGACATTCAATACTAACAGAGCTAATGGAACTCCCCATGGCTCAGCTCCCATAGGCAAGTATATTCTTTGCAAACATCAATCTAAAAAATATAATATTCTAAAACCTTTTAATGTAAGAGACACTTTAAAAGAGGCACATAAAAGATGTGAGAAAGCTGGAAAAAAAAGACTATTAAAAAAAAATCCCTTCTTTTTTTTTAGGAGAATTCTAATTAAGTAATAATTAATTTTCATGAAACAAAAGGTTCTAGTTTTCTTGAAGATTTCCAATCTTCACCTCAGAAAACCCCAGGTTAGAGAGATGCTCGGATCCTTCACAAAAATCAGTCATCTTCACCCTTGTCTGTACAGAGAGAGCAGAGACACATCTGACACTCACTGCTCTAACCTGATCGATAAATAAAACACTGTCCCCATGGCTATTTTTAAAAGGGGTGATTTTAGAAGGGAGGGGGAGACAGAGGAGCGGAATACATTACTACTTTCAGATCTTTTCCAATGCTCATCGGTTTGTACAAGGCTTGGCATGTATCAGTAGGCAAGACAGGTGCTTGTTAAGTGTTGATTTTGCATGCAGCTGTTACTGACATATCCACATACCTATGCAGTCTTCCAGTTATGGAATATCCACCCTTCCACTGTCATATATCTGAACTGCAGCTTGAACAAAGTCCTCATTTTGGACTCTGTAGTCCTGAAAGCTGTAGTTTAAAAATATAGGGCAATATTCTACAGCAACAGAAGAGTATCAGTAAAGATGCAAACTTTTGATCCTTTCCTATTAGAAACCAGGTTATAAAGAAGTTCTACAGCACAAACTCTAGCTATTCCTGAGGAAATGGGATTTAAAAAAAGCAGCTTCAAGATGTTATCCTCTCTGTTGAGACACACAAACCACTCAAGCAGGAAATACGCACAGATGGGGTGGACAATCAGCCCCAGATGTACAGATGACAAGCTGCTGACATTTCAGATTTCCCTTTGAATAGCAGGTGCTGGCTGAATACACTCAAGGCTAGAGAGCAGGAAAGAGATTTTCAGAAGTCATTGCCTTGAATCACTGAACACTGCAGGAGACTGACTGTGAGCTGGTGCATAACTTGGTGCCAACAGTAAGTGACAAAGAACAGGAAAAACCAAACAAAAAAACTCCAACAATACAAACACTTTTCTTAAAAAACCACTTCAGATAATTTTAGATGAGGAGAGATTCATTATTACCAAAGCAAAAAGACTGCAACAGACCCGATGGGGAAGGCCCAGCTGGCCAGCACATAATCCAGAAGGAAAACTAGATCGACACAGAGAGTTTCTGCCAGGACAAAATTTAGAAGGGCCTCTTGGGCCATGCAGGGCTCTCCTATCACTTGCACCCACAACATATTATTCCTTTTTTAAGTGGCAAACTGCCCCCTTAACACAACAAAACAACTTTTGGTGTCTGCTCTATACTGCTTCTGTATTAAAGTAAGGAAATGGGATGGACCATTCTCCTGTTTTCAGTGATCTCTCCTCTAATACCAGCAGGAGGTCTCCTTACAACCAAAAAAATAAACCTCCTCTTTGCAGCTTCATTGACCAGTCCCTTCTCAGAAGGGTTTAGAGCAGGGGGAAAGAACAGGGAAAAACATCAATTTGAGGAAAATATGAGGCTGCTACTAAACTAAAAACTGCTCTGTACAGCTTTCTGCTACTCCTGCTTTCCCAGGGGTTTCACAGTGTTGTCAGGAAAACAAACCCAAGCCTGTGAAGGACAGTGTCACATAGAGTGTTTGAAAGGCAAATGCAGCTTGCTCACCTCAGATTTTTTCCCTGTGTGCACAGGGAAGAAGCATCCTTTTTTTTCACCTATTTTCATGTCTCCAGCACTGAACCAGTATCAGTAAACATCACACAAGGTCAGACCACAAAATACCAAGGAACACAAATTAGCCTTTGATCTCACCACTTTCTTCCAGAGCTGGAGCACTTGTGTCCGCATTTGCACATATGTATGTGACCACAACCCTACCCTCACACTCCCCTCAAGATCCTCCTGAACGCAGCCTCCCAACATGGCAGGAGGCTTTGACAGTGTGAAGGGCCTGTGTCACTGAGTCAAGAGCTCTCTCATCTGACAGTCTGCTCATCTCTCTTTTACAGAATTACTGCCTCCTCAGTATCTCCTCTGTTCTGTCCTCCAATGCCATGTAGTGGACTCAAGCCAGCAGTCCAAGAACTCTTCTTGCTCCCTTTACACCTTGAGCAAAGTACAAAGTTACAAAGCAAGATAGTGGTACACTGATCCACCATCCCAGACAATGGACCAGCCCCCTTTCTGGGTAAAATCTGCCTATCACCAAGATCCACTCTGATGAAGAAATCTTTACGCAAGAGTGAAACAGAAAAAAACTCACCAAACCTGAAAGGTGACCCTCACTTTAGTTAAAATGGTCCAAATCAAGGATCAATTAAAGCATCTCTTCTTCATTTCTGGGCAGAGAAGATCAGAAACATTTATCTCAGGCACAGAGAAAAGCAGGAAATCTTGTTTTTGCTGATAATTAAAATGATCAAGAAAGGACTGACAGCACCTCTAACATTCCCTTTTCTCCCCGTAACAATCCTTCTTGTGGAAACAAGAAAGCTAACATCTGAAAACTGAGATTTATGCTTCAGAAAAATAAGTATAAGATACAAGGGAGAGCGAGGGCACAGGATTCCTGTTGCTCAGATTAAAATGACATGATATGATTATTCTGCCAGCTCCTGAAAAAAAAAGACAGAACCCCACAAATTGTACTAGATAAAAACACCAGCAGTGTTTCCTCTCAAACTGCAGAATAACAACTCAATCCTTTTGACCTGAGCTGAGGCCTGCATGCCCTAGTAATTCTGGCAAATGAGGAACACAACAAGCTGAGCAGTTAGGCCTTATCTAAGTCAGAGGTAATTACTCTGAAAAAGCATCATATCAGTGCAGATCAACAGCAGAGATCTTAATTTACTCTCGGTTATGGCACAAAAGTACTACATCCCCTCTCAGGATGTTACAACTGGCCCAGATATTGCAGAGAGGGAAAGAAGCTGTTTAAGGAGGAAAAGCAAAAAATTACTCAAAATCAGGAGAAAGAGGATTATCTTGAATGGCCTGCCAGTGCTTTTTCCAGTTATCTTGGTTTTCATCATCATCCTTGTTTTATTTTGTAAAGATTCCAATGATAAAAGAAGTAGGATGATCCCTATCACACACTTGCTAAAAAAAAAAATAAATTATACAAGCAGATATAACCTGGTCTTCAGAGAAATCATGACAAGGGCTGTTTGCTGACCCAGAAAACACAGCCTGGGTAGAAACATCTACTGAGAAAAAAAGAAGAAAGGCACAAAACAAAATAGAAAAACAGCCACGAGATAAAAGTGCCTATGTCTGTGTCACTGTCATCAAAGTGTCTCACAGAATCCGTGCCATCACAGACCTACTCATTTTGTCAGGATTTATTTCTCCTAACACATACTTCCTATATTAAGCATGGAGTGAGGAAACAAGATGAGTTAAGGCCTCAGGATTAAACAGTTTAGTCTTGAAACATTGTTTTCTAGATATGACACCCAGTCTGGCTAGAGTTGCAGTAATAAGTAAATATGTGCAGCTGTGAACTAGTTAGAATTTATGGGGTGTTGTGCCCCTCAGTGATGAGCAGAAAAACTTGAAAATTAACAGGAGCCCAACAATTTACTTTAAAAACCCCCAATCTAATATCTTTGTTTCTAGTGACATTTCCCTTAAAACAGAGTTATCTAGACATACTTTCCTCAGGCAAAATTCACTTTAGATCATTCCCTCACCCTTCCCAATTAGATTCATGCAACGCTGAAAATTTCCAATTTTTTATTTTTTATTATTATTATTTCATTTAAACATTAGGTCTTGGGCAAGGTGGGAAAAGAGCAGCACCTTTTTAAAAAAAACCTGTTGTGTGCTATATAGGACAAACAGGTGAGATTTAAAAAAAGTTAAGTTTATATATGTACATATACACACATACACTAAACCAAATTAAAACCAAAAATCTTGTGAGGAGGTCATTTTCAAGAGGAGAGAAAAAAGCCTTATTTCACAGCAAGCAAAAGCACCACAAGTTAAGATTAGAGTGCACAATCACGTGTAGTGCAGATACCAAACTAGCCTGGGTCCTGGAAGCAGTGTAGCTAGAGCAGCAGAGAGCTCCATGAGGGCCATCTTACCCCACTCCTTGGCAGAATCAAGTGCAGAGCCTGTCTTCAGGAGGGTGTGCTCTGCATACACTCCTACAGCTGGCTGCTCTGCCTCCATCAGTTTTGGCAGACACCACAAGACTTGGTGAACTAGTGAGAGTAGGAGACCCAGAGCTAAGCTACAGACTGATTTAGCTACAGTAGTTCCCTAACAGACATTTCTGAGTTCCCCCATGTCTCTTGCATGTTCCCTGTAGGTACTGCCTGCCTCAGTCACAGAGCAGACAACTCCTGATCATTTATTATTTGTGAGGTGCCAATTCTTGCCTACCTGCACCTTTTCCTATCTCTCTTCCACCCAACACCACCACTTCTATTTCCTCCAGGCTGACAGGGTAATAAAATTAGGAAGGGGCATGTACACCTAACTAAGGGGAATTGTCAACAACCAAATGAAGCTTAAAAAATAATAACAATTCTTAAAAAAATCCAATTAAAAAACCTGTTCATGTTCTGCAGACTTCTGGCAGAGTTTGGTCATTTAACCCAGAGGTCTTTGTCTTCAGGGCCCGCAGGCTAAATTGTCTCCACTGGCAAGAAGCATGCAGTACATGATAAAATTCTGACTAAAAGAAAGAAGTAGTAAAGGTTGGGGGAGGCGGCTTTACCATGGAAACCCCAAAGTGTGGCAGCAACACTCATGCTACCCGGTATGCTTTCAGGAGGGTGAACTCCTTCCTGTTGGTGCGAGCTGCCCAGATGAAAAGAGCAGCTGCCATGAACTGCAAAGGTGCCGACACACAGGCGAGGCAGAAGGACCAGCCGAATTCACCCCTCACATCATCAGGCAGAGGCAGCTTCTTGTGGAGCAGCTCAATCCCAGCTACGTAGCAGCCAACAAGGCCCAGCGTACAGAGCCCTGGGGAAGGAAGCAGCAAAGCACAATGAGCTCATCCTTGGAGCGCTCTGGTGGGCACAAAAAGCTTCTGGAGGAGGATGGCAGGACACCTACCTGCTAGGAAATGCAGGACTCCAGTGGCAATGGCTGGGTAGAGGCTGCGGCAGGCACAAGCACAGAGCCCAATTAGAGCCCCAAAGCACATGAGGCCGATGCTGACAAAGGGCAGGAGGAACTGCAGTCGCCAGAGATCTGAAAGGAACACACAAGACAAGTTTGCAGATGTGCTAGAAACTGACCTTCTCCCACCATCTTACATTCCCTTCTACCCACTCTGCTTTTGCTTCATCACATATTCTACATCCATTGCTAAAAAGGACCAAAGGCTCCACTAAAGTAGAAAGAACTTAATTTGTTCACTCCCAAATTCCTGTCCTGCATTCATGGGCAAAGCCCTTGCTAACACATCTACGATTTGCTTTTGCACTTTGATCTACTGCTGGTGCTACTGTAAAAAACAATAAATGCAGAGCAAGACACAGACACTTTCCTCACTAGTGACTGTGTTTCAGAAACACCATTTTTTTATTATTATTCTACTTATTTATCTGCCAGAAGTGAAAGACACTTACAAGTCCGATTCAAATCTGTGCCACTGTTGTGATTTCCAGGCTCTATGTACTTTTCCATAAACTGATCAGAGAGGGAAAAACTGATGCAGTTTGTAGTCATATCATTTTCTGGGAAGGAAAAAAAGAAAAAGTTACCATTAGGTGTCTTCCCCTCCACTCCTCCCCCTCCTTTCAAATCCCCCTTTCCCAACCATTTGAGCTGGGAAGCTCTTCAAGAGTTCCATTTGAAAGAAAATATTACATCTCAGAACACATCTGTGGATGCCTTACTATGATGTATTTAGCATTCAAACATGCACGATCTTCAAGCTTACCTGGGTTATCCACAGAACTGTTCCATGCTTGACAGATTGGGAAAGAAATGTGGCATATGATGCTCAACTACATGGCCACATATTCTTGTGTTCAGAGTCCCTTAAATAAGCTGTGCTTATCTCCATGTGCAGAATGTAGTCTTGTACTGAACATTTAATTCAAGAATGGAATAGAAAGAACTATTTAAAGAACAGGAACTATTTACTTCTTTACAATAAGTTTCTCCTGTTTTATGCCTCAGTTAGATTTTGCTTTGAGAATACTTTTGAGAAAGAGCAGGTTTAAATGTCTTCCAAAATAAATATTTTCATGAGAGGAGAAAAAAAAATAATTCAATGTTTTTTCTCTAGAAAATATAGCTGTAGGTACATTTTTAAGAGGGTTCAAAATGAAAGGCTTCACGCACACAGTAAGTACCCAAAATCTACTTTGAAGCAATTACAAATATTTTGGTTTGTATCCCTTCATACCCAAAACGTGCTGATAAAATGGTGGGGTATTTGTGACATGTGAACAAAGTGAATGACTAGCTAAAAGGAGTGAGTGCCTCCTTGACAAAGTAGTATCCTTATTCCATTGCTAGGTCCCAGGATCTGTCCTGAAAAGACACTGACTGGTAGAGTAACTATAAATGTATCCCCAGCTGGACAGCTGATGCAAAATAAAAATCAAGCTGTGTAAGACTAAATTTAGATCAAGTATCATGTGTCCAATCCAGAATCTGCAGTACTGACAGCCACAGACCATTCTGCTAGTTGCTTCTTTAAAAATCTAGACTGTCTTTATTAAACAAACAAACAAACAGTAAGCTACAAATAAGCGTTCTGAAGGAACAAAGTGGCAAAAATATGTTCTGAAGAAGTTAGCACATACCACCTCAGGCAAGGTAGGGAAGTGTTAATTGCTCTGGAGATACCTGGTGGGCTGTACCAGTGAGAGTTTTTGGGTACAGTGATACACCTCCGCCACAATCCAACCGTGCCGTTGCACCGGAAGAGCGCATCTGTGTAGGTCTTCTCATCTGCCTCCTTGCTGAAAAACTCCTCCCAGATGCTTCTACCGGCTTCACTAACATTCTCAGCTGGGGACAGGGTGTGGTATTCGTACCAGAAGTCAGTGCCAATGGAAGCTGCCATGTAGATGGTGGAGATGAGGCTGAGCACACAGGCGATCACCAGTGCTGTGGCAAACCGGTTATCCATCATGGCGCCCTTCCTGCTGCACGGGAAGAGAGGGGCAAGTGAGCAACTCTTCTGACAGCACAGTTATCCCAGCAGGGGCAAACTTACAGCACCATCCCTCTTATGCAATATCCCCTCAGGACAGCCATGTCTTCTTCTTCCAACATGCTGGAATCAAAGGAACACTGAGTGAATCTGCAGTACTGGCCAGTGTGCACTGGATCTGCAAGTTCAAAGTATGGATAATATCCCACAGGGTGTGCCCTGTCAGCCACACTGCACTAGCTGCTCTCTCTGAAAGAGCAACTGATAGAGCAACACCAACTCTGTCCCCAGAGCAGATGGCACAGCTCGCTGCCATTTGTGATCCTGACTGTAGGGAACATCAGAGAATCCCTCCACAGTGCCCAGGCAGAAGACTTATCTTTCCTTAAGGGATTACCAAGGGTGGAAGTTATTTTTAGCCTGCCACCCCATACGGCTTTCACAGCTTGTGTTTATGGCAAAGATAAGAACCACAGGCATGCCAAAACAGCTCTTCCAGACTGCTCACTAAGGCCAGCCTTCCAAGGTGCTGGAATACCTTTAGGGAAGTAGAGAAATGCATCTAGGCACTAGAGACAGAACATGAAGGAAACATCACAACACAAATTTGGAAATTATGGTAAATGCTGCAATAATGCCACAATACATACTGTGACAGTTCTGAAGAGCTAAAGCAATGCAGGGGGCTACTCTGCTCCATGGGAACAAGGTCATAAAATTGAAAGGCCTACATATACTCCCACAAGGACTTTGCTCTGCCTCCCATTATTACGGGTCATTTATGCCCTCCTTTGCAGCATTGTGCTCACAAATGGCATAAATCTGGGGTCAAAGGAGGCACAGGAAAATACAAATACTACACATGTTTATGACTGTGACAATTCTAAGACTTTAATGAGGAAGTGATTGGTAATACATGAAATGTTTTGTGGATAGTGCGATGCGCCAGAGGACTCCTCTCAGATGCCTGTTATTCTCATTCATTTTCTGTGCTTGATTAAATTTATGGATTACTATGAATCAAGCTTGATGCACTGGCCAGAAGAAAAAAAGAAATCAATGGAAGCTAAGTCAGCGGCTAGAGCTAGGCTGGTGGCAGGAGCTACTATCTAATCAGCTCTTCTCCACTGCTTGCTCTACCTCCCTTCTCCCACATACTTTGATCAAAATATTTTGGTCTGGTTTCTTTGCAACTGAATGAACCACAACTGAAAACAGCAAGTGCCTTAACACTCAACATTCACAAGGAAGGACACCAGGGCTCAAGTCAGACCTGACAGGAGAAATTCTGAACTAAGAAACAAGGTGCAAATTAAAGCAGGGAGTTTCAAAGGCACCAATGTTTGATGTTACCAATATCATTCTTATTTCATTTCCCTTCCATCTGCTCCTCTATTTGTCTGAAACTGGCTAACAAGGAAGAGAAATAACATGTGCCCATATAATTCTCTATGCTTCATTTCCCTATTAAATGAGGCACAGTCTTTGTAATACCCATCCTTGAACTGCATCCTTAGCAACAAACACGAATAGAACTGATTTTTGGTGAACTGACAAGAAGCACCCATTTAGAATACTGCAAAGTTTGCATACCACAATTGCACTTAAATAATAATCCACAAGCTGTGAACTTTTATAAATCAATATAAATACTGAGAGGGAGAACATATTGTATCCAGGCTTATTTATCTAGAAAACATAGAATCATGCCCAGACTTGGAAGCAAATTCTTTGTGCAGTGTTTAATTCTTGTCTGTGTACTTCGATTCTCCTTTGATATCCCAGGATCTAACTCAAGGTACACGGGGTTTGGGATGAGCAGGACAGGGAGCAAGAAAGTTGCTGTATAGATCTGACCCCACCATTCCCCCACCCCGAGTTCACTGAGGGATCCCCTTCACAAACATCTCAAATAGGACATGTGGCACCTCCAGGGTGACAGTTCCTGCCCAGCTGAGCTCAGGGCTGAGCAGATTCTCCAGGAACCCACGCTCAGAGCAGGCAGCAGAACAGGCTGGTGAGCAGGTTGGTCTGGATTTTCCACTATTGCATTCACTGCAATAGTGCTTCACTCTGCAACAGACTCCTCTCTTTAGAAAGGGCCCTCTCTGGATGGAAGGATCACAAGAACCTACAAACTCCATCCTCAGAGTGGAGTCTGGCAAAAAAAAAAATGTAAGCAGAACATTAGTGGGTCATTCATCTGCCGTCACTGCCTCTCAGTATAAATCCTTATAATAACAAAGTCCTATCAGCTTTGTGCCTAACATATAGAAAGAAAGGAACTGGCTCAAAAAATCTTACTTTCAGATACGAATCCCTGCTGCCAGGTGCAGAATACTGGTGCTGGAAATGCCCCTCTCAGACCACTATTAAAACACAACCAGACCCTTCTGACCAGCCTCCTGTGTGTACTGTGGACTTGGCAGACTTGATGTCAGCTGGCAACCAACAGTTCATAAGCAAAATGAAGGGTTAATCAGCAAACAGCATTGCCCAGTGTTCATTATCCACTTGGTAAAAGGGATGTGGCAATTTACTGACGTTTAGTCCCTGTAATGTAACTCCAGGTATAGCTAGAGAGCAGCTGATAGGGCTACAGATCCCAAAATCTAGCGGGTGGCTTTTTCTGGCTTTTGTCCCAAAAAACACACATGGATTTACAGTATGGACAAGACAGCGCAAAGGCATTCTTTACAACAAAGGTCCCCCTCAATGCTTCTGCCTGACACTTCAACTGCTTACAGAAAAGATTAAGAACTCCACAACACTTTAGGCGAAATTTGAACTAGTTTTTCCTGCCACAGTGTAGCAGACTTGACTACCCTGCCCATTCACTGTGTACATCCAATGCATCTTCATGCACAGTAAACACATCCCCATTTAAACGATGTGTCCTTTTAAAAGCCAGAAGCATCCTTCCAGCCCCAGGCACAGCTCGATGGGAGTAGTAAGCACAGTCGGTAAGGAATAGTTACCAGAGAAGACCGTGAAGAAAGACACTGCACACTCACAGGATTATGCTACACTTTGCAAAAGGTTCTATGCAGAACGGTGCTTCAGAATAAGCTTATGAAAAAGTAACATTATAACTAATGTCGTCTTTGGCAGTAGTAAGGACGTAAGGATTGATTACAAATAAAAATGTTTTGTCTCTACAGGCTCTCAGCAAGAACCTTCATTGCTTTTACGTGAGGTTTCTTCATATAGCACAGCCAGCACATTTTATTCTAACAGCAGAAGCTATTTCAAACAAGTCATGGCTGCGACTGAACTATGCAACGAATCTAAGACAACACAAGGCAGTTGCAAACAGGCAGAAGTGCTTCATATGATATTGTAACTGTTAAAGAAACAAGACTTAAAAATTTTGAAGCACTAGCTCAAACAGAGAAGGCAAAGGTCAAATTGGCAGCAACATTCAAAGGAATGACTGGACGCACGCACTTCGGAGGGGGGTGGGGAAGAAAGGGGGGGCAAGACAAGAGTTGAAAGAGAAAAGAACAAGGAACAGAACAAAAACAAGTATTCTGGCAAAAAATCAACTTAAGCCTGAAGAACGGACAGTCTTTGTAATAAGTTACTGTACCATGGCAGAAGGGAATACAAAAACGCGAAGATTTTTATCTTGTTACCGCAGTCACTCCTTCCAGCCAACAGTGGGCCACCACAGTAAAAAAACCCTCCTGTTACAGAAGTCATCACAACAGAGGGAGGCTGCGTTCACTGGCATTCTCTCAGGAAACATGCTCTTCGGGAAAAGGGATTAGGGAGGAGGCCTACGAGAAGGTGTAAATGTGGCGAGAGGGCTGGCAAACAGCACCGAAGGGGACCCTGCTTTTAACATAGAGGGCAAGGGGAGGCTAGGAAGGGCTGCTACCAAACCTGTTTTACCTTCGGAGGTCCTCGGGAGCCCCTCAGGACACGCCGCCCCGACGATTCCAAGGCGCTTCAGAGGCACAGCCTTGCCTGTATCCCGCGGCCAGCGGCGAGCACGACCAGCAGGCTCCCCTCCTGCCCCATTCATTCAGCCTCGGCCGCGCCACCAGCTCACAACAGGTGATCTAGAAGCAGAGAGCAAGCCGGGGGTTGGAAAGCACCATTTCACCCCCAAATCACTTCGCGGACATCTTCCCGGTGCTACACATCAAGGGAAAAAATATGACGGCGGGGTGGGGGGAAAGGCTTGGGAAGCTGTGGGGCCAACACCACAGGGCCGGGCCGGCCGGGCCCCCGGGNACGCCCGGGGCCGCTGCTGGAGGGACCTTCCCGTTCGTATCCAGCCCGGGGATGTGGAGACATCCCCCTCGTGGCCAGCCCCGGG
>VXBX01007120.1:308140-352172 GCA_013400415.1 Scytalopus superciliaris
CGCCGGCACCCGGGAGAGGAGCCCGGCCCGGCCCGGCCCGGCCGCAGCCCCCTTCCCCTCTCCCTTTCTTTTTCTCTTTGTTTCTGTTTCGCGGGATTGCTTGTAAAATGATGAGTGACTTGAGAAAGTACCAAGTAAGGGATAATTCCCCACCATCTGGGGAATAACCCCGGCCAGCTCCTCCACCAGAGCAGGTTTTGCAGCAAGGATGGCAACAGGGCAAGGAGAGATGACTTGCTGCAAAAAAAAGGCGGGTTTTATAATTTAAAAAAAAATTATTAGACATTATATTTAATTAAAGAAACCTGTCTATCTGCCCCACCCTTCCAGACCAAGGATCTACCTCGCCAACACCTCATAATGCACCTGTCTGCGAGGAGGCTCTTTGTGGTCTGAATGGGGTTTATTCCAGGCTCCAAAATACTTTACCATCTTTATGGAGGGCCCGGGGGAGAGCAGAGCATTGCTGACAAACCCCAGGGGTGACACAGGGCCTGGGGGAAGGATAAATACTGCCAGGGAGAGGGCCCTGGGACAGGGTGACCTGCTCGCTCCGGGGCAAGCAAACATGCATTTCGGTAAGGTCATCGATGAGCTCACTAGTTGTTTGAAAGCAAAGACTGGAGGCCGTGCTTACCCGACATTATCCCAGGAAGCATGAAATCAAGAGGGGGAAATGTTGGTAAATTACCCACTGCCAAGATGGCGCTGTGGCCAAAGAAACCCCCAAATTTCCTGCAACCTCAGATGTGCAGACTGAGCAGTAACAGGGAGGAAAGAAGCTGTGTCACATCAAGAGCTGCTGCTGAGGTAGCAGGGCTGGTTTGACATGTAGAACAAGCAGACATAGACCTGAGAAAGGTAAACCTCTCTCAACGAAATACATCACAGAAGGTCAGTCAATTTAATTCACAGAAGAGGAGTTTATTTGAGTAGTTAGTTTAGTGGACTGGGCAGTTGAGAGACCATAAAACACCTGTAATGTGCCATGAGAGCAGGGAACAAAAAAATCAGTAACAGCCCTTTCTGTATACCTGGCAAAACGATCAGAGGTTGCAGGTAGAAAATGCTAAAAGTGAAAACCAAAACCTGTCTGTATTCAAAGCCATAGGATAAGCAGAATCAGAACCATTTACTGTAAATTGTAGTGAATTACCTAACACTGGCAAGTCCATAGGTTTTTCTCCTAGAAGATCTAATTTTGTAAAAATGAGAATCAATTCTGGAACATTTTGTAGCCATTGCTACTTCCATTATTAAATTACAGTGGCCTCTTCTTTTGCATAATCTGCCCTGATCAATATGAAGTGTGCAGCTGCTCAAAAGCATCCAGAGGGAAGAGACGGGTTTTCATTTTATTTATCTAAATTCAAATACTCTCTACAGATTTCACCTCGATATTTTTTGTTTCCTGGAAAAACACCCTCCCATATAGTATGAGTAACCCAATAAAAGCATTACAAATGAACCCTTAGGATCATTCATTGCCAACAACTGTCTTACTTTTTTTTCTCTTTGTTTCACACCGCCTCAGTGTGCCTCAGCAGAACCACCGGCTGATCAGCTTAGCTACAGAACAGGATCATTTGGGAAGGTTTCAAAAAGTAAAAGTTTGCTTTACTTCACAGAAACAGTGGCAGTTTGCACGGGAAAGCATGAAGGGAGTAATGCTGGGGGCTGTAGCTTAAATGCTGTTCCTGCTTTTTGCAAAAGTGAAGTTTCTTTGATAGCAGACCCGGATCATGTGCATTAGGAAGTTCTCAGGCAGTGACAGAGAGTTTAACATCGATGTGCTGCAAACAAACAAGCAAAACCCCACCATGTTGCAAAAAAATTTCATTTAGTACAAAATTTGTGTCATTTTAGTTCTCACAGTCTAAGGAAATGAGTAAATATTTGTAGGAGGTGGCACACCATCTGTATTAAATGAAGACGATACAGGATGAGAAGAGAAAAAACCCTTAATATATTGCATTCACTTCAGAAGTTATTGATTCAGACCTGAAAAAGGTGTTTGAAACTCTGTCTGTTTTTTCCAGTACTACTGGTTAATTTACCAGCTATCACCTCTCCCAACAAATATTCTCTTGGTAACAATAAAAAGGGCACTTTTAGTTTTTGTGTTTTAGGCATTATCTATGAGCATTTCACATAGCCGGGGGGGCAGAAAATCCCATGGATTTGTCTCAGACCTCCTTATACAGATTGCCTGTTTTATTTCTACCTTCTTTATTTTTCCTACTGTGGCACAGAACACANTTTGGGCATTTCCAAAAGCCGGGGGGGGCAGAAAATCCCATGGATTTGTCTCAGACCTCCTTATACAGATTGCCTGTTTTATTTCTACCTTCTTTATTTTTCCTACTGTGGCACAGAACACAGTGGGATAAGAAAATCCTACTGCAAATATAATTTTGACAGAGAGAAGACCTTCTAGATGTGCTTCTTCCAAATACCATGAATAGCACTGGTGCATTTTAATGATGCTCACTCGTCCTTCACATCAGTGGTCTCCAAACCTTTTTGTCATGCACCCCATCAGTAAAAACTTTTTGGGCAGGCACCCCTCTAATATGTTTGGGGTTTTTTTAAAAAGAAATATATGCAGAATTATATACATATACTACTGTATTAAGAGATTATGTACATTATAAAACATACACAAAAATATAAATTAAAAAGGTTTGCTATAAACAGGCAATAAACAATAAATATTTAAGAATTAGGTGTAGAAAAATATATTCTCAGCATGGAACTGTTTCAGCCTATTCCAATGCATTGTCTCAGTGCCTATGATTTTACCTGAACTGTTTCCACCCTGTCCTCTTTGTTGAGGCATGAAACCTCTGTTGGTTAGCATTCATATGGTCACCTCTGAGCCTGCCTTCAAATAGTTACAGCATAGTAGGGCAGTTGCAGCCAATTTATGTGTTTTTTGGATTGTTTTTTCATTAGGTCTGCAAATTTCTGTTTCTTACATGTTTTTGAGGCACAATAATTTAGAAACCACTTTCTTTTAGCCCCATGAACCTCTGTCCTTCTCAGCATTCATCATCATTAATAATTTACAGTACGGAGCTTATTTTATCTAGATGCCTGTGCTTCTATAAAAGCGTGTATAGAAGCTGGAATAAAACCACATTTAAATGTATCAGTAAAACAGAGACTGTAAAAGAAAAAACCCACAGCTCACTACCTGAAATGCTTCAAGTGCAGAAATTTTTAAGGGGGAGGTGGTGCATGTAACAGACTAAATCAACAACCCTGCATACTTCCTGTGCAGATAGTTCTGCTGTGCACGTCTTTTACTGATTTTGCCACAAAAATAGGTGACTACCTACCTATAATACAAGTATGGCAAACATTATGGAACTGTGAACAACGACATGAACTCTCTTCCCTTGCTGCTGTTTTCAAACACCTCAGCATTTCCTATGAGGAAGATTTAAGGAACGGTACAAATACTGACATGACAAATTTCACAGAGGCATTTGAGAAAGGCAGGACCATAGCAAACCAATGCCCTTTAAAGCAGAACTGGCCACAGTCAGGGCCACCATCACAGGACCTGCTCTGAGGGTCTGGTTACAGAAGCTTTAGGTTCACTCTCAGGTTCAAAACTGCTCAGCACCCACTGGCTGCATTTTTTCAGAGTTCCATCAAGGGCTGGACAAGATGGGTATCCCAAAAGGAAGAACATACAACCAAGCTGGTTGCTTCAGCAGAGAATTTTGTTCAGGAAAAGGATTTACATGTATTTGGCAAAGTCTGTGAGGAAAAAAACTCTGTGGAAATGTAGGAGCAGGATGAGGAAAAGATGGAGGCTTTCTCCTGGTGATAAAACATCTCACCATATCTCTTGGATCTTCGCGCATTACTGCTGAGCTTTCTGGAGAGTGTTATGAGGGGAATTTCCATGCACTCTGTTTTTGAGAGCTTGCCTCTACCTCAGGGAAGTGAGCTCTGGGAAGAGTAAGATCCTACATGATGCCCTCAGTGAATCAATATCATATAAAAAAACCCCAAGTACAGACTACTGACAAATATGCCTGCTGCTGCTTCACTTGGATAATTACAGATTGCTTCATTGTTCATGACAATGCTTTAGGTTGTCTCTGCAAATCTTCTGCGCAGATAAGGAAGTGTCACCCGTGGAATATAGCAACACATATCGACATCCACAAGTCTATTTAGAGCATTCAAGAAATGCAGAGCAAATTCAAGAGAGCAGAGTTGGTCCCCGTTGGAACGTTTTTACTATTTCATTTTTTGTTTTAGTGAGTAAGGCTATTAAACTACAGGGAGACAATGTAGCAAGGAACCACAAAGACAAGAATACACTGACATAAGCTTATCTCTATGGTTCCATTAAGCTTTTTAAAGTTACTCACTTTTTCATCTGTTCTGGGATGGAGAGAGGGAGGGAATGAATTTCGAGGAGTATGAAGTAGTGTGAAATGGAGGGAAGAGAAGTTCGTGACTAATTTCTAAAGCTTGTAACTGCATGTGAACTGTTAGAATCCAGCTGCAGAGTAAAATAACATGTAGGTCCATCTTTGCAAGAGAGGCAACTATTATACTGCAGACTGTAGGGTTTAGCTGATATTCTGCTCTAGTACTGATGGAAAGAGATGCCTCTATTTCCCAGTGCTCCTTGGAAGAAAACACCTGAAACATGTTCCCTGAAGCAGAAATAAGCAAAGATGGCACAAAACTCACCTCTTCACTGAACCCATGAGACATCATTTCTGTGAACTGTGAGCTACTTCAGCACTTTTACACAAGTCTTGTCTGAAAACTAGGTATATCTTTTGTAATCTTCAGATGGTGAGAAGATAATTTTTAGCCTGTGCTTTCTTGCAGGTTTACACTTACGTTTGTCACAGACAAATCACAACGTCCTCAACCCAACCTCATTTTAAGAGTTTTATGAATTTGGTTTGTGTTCCCTTCTCTCAGCTTTGCCAGGGAAGGATTAAGCTGGCACATAAATCCATACTGTAACTGACTAGGGACAAGTCTCTCATAAACAAAAAAACTTGCGGCAACAGTACCTGCACACTTTGAGCACCACCAAGGAGACTTCTACATTTCATTGAAAATAAGAATTGTCTTTTAGGCAATCAAGTGCAGGAGATTACTCTGAGGATAACGAAAAGCTATTTTACAAATCTATGGAAAGTTATATTCACTCTAATTCATGAGTGGACTAACTAAGAAGAGTCACTGCCTCCTACTTAAGAAGAGGACACAGTGATTTCTTAGGTGAATGGTTACACCCAACTTGAGATGGTTTTTAGCCTGTTCTTCCTTACAGGTTCACATTTACATCTTTGGCATACAAAGCAGTAATCTAATCCGGGGTGTTTTTGTACACCTTGATAATTTTTCAGAATTTGTGGGGGCTGAATTACACTCAGTAAATCCTTACACATTCCATGAAAAATATTCAGCTAGAATCCACTAGTGACCTACTGATAAGAAGGCAATTGCATATAACTAGCTCCTTATTAGGCATCAGTACAGCTACACAAGAGACTGTGCCCACCTAAATACCCTTCCATTCAGCAGCCAGTAATTTAATAGCAGCTGGCTGCTTTTCCAGGTGCCTGGAAGTCTACCAAGTACCTGCTGCACAGGAGCACACAACCTGAGCACTGAGAGAGTGAATCTGAGTGCATCCAGAGTGTACTGGAGGGGTTAATTTGCTGCCCATACAATCTGGAGTTGCTCTTTGCCTGTGGAGACACACACAGATGCAGTCTATGTGCCCAGGGATGGAGCATGCACCAGCAGGCAATTTCCTCAAAGCTTTGAGAATCCCGAAGACACGCCTGGTCTGTGAACACACAGGTGGGAGGGAGAGGAAGGAGAAAATGACTTTATCTGCAGAAGAGAGGAAGGATGATGAAGACCAATAGTAGAGGTTTCAAATTAGTGTGCACTGACAAAGCTGCAATGAATTCAGCAGTTTAAAACATGAGAATTTCCATTTGATTTATGAAACACTGAAAGTCTGTCTGTAAGAAAAGCCACAGCTGGAGCGATACTGATACTGCAAATGAAAGATGAAGGGAATCAGAGCTTCTTAAGGGAAGTGAGCACTGTGTATAAGAACAGTTCAAGAGCCATGCAAGCTGTGCAATCGGAAGCAAAAGGAACAAACCCCTGCTCTGGAATCTGGGACTGTGGCTGATAAGGAAGCCTGTGAGGGGGATGGGAGCCTCAGGTCAAGTTTCGCATTGCAGAAGAATATATGACACGCTGGAAAACTGTTCTCTAAGTTTCTAATACATTCATAAAGTTGGGTGTGGAGAGTCCAGGTCTAGGGGAACTGGAGGGGCTGCAGGGCAGGAGGGGGGCACTTGGCAGGGCAGCAAAGAGCCTGGGACTGATACAGAACAACCAACTACAGGGCAGAATGGATATGGTGGTTTTAAATGTTTGTCCTTATATATTTTCATATGAGACAACTACTCTCAGAAAACAACAATCATAAACGGACAGGAAAAGTGAAAACCTCCGAGCCTCAGAGAAGTTGAACTTGCTCTGACAAGCAATTGATACAAAACATTTTGAGTATAGATAAAGAATGTGGCACCTGAATTCACTGTTCTCTGACCTATTCTGAGCTGGTACAATCTCAAATCTCTGCAAACTATCAATATCCTGTCCTAAAAAATGAAAAGTTCAGAATCTTGAAAACTACCTTCCCTCCCCCCAAAAGAAAAAAAAGCAAAATCTGAACCTGGTTTGCTTTCACAGGCAAATGCAAAATGGAGATAGAATCAGTAAAACTAAACCTGATTTTTAAAAAAGCCACAATTGTTTATTCTGAAGACGAGGTTTTGCCTAATTAGAGATTCTTGTCACTTGTTTGTTGCCTATGAAGCTGGTTAAAAGTATATAAATTGCCTCCCCACAAAACCACTTTTCTCCTCCTCCTTCCCCCCATTCCTCCCCCCTCAGTCGATAAAATGTTTTTAAAGAAGACCTTGAAGGGAAGGGCAGGGTTGCTCACAGCCTCCCTCAGAGCAGGGATGAGGACAGCTTGGCCAGAAATGGAACTCACCCAGGTATCGTCTGTGTCTACAGTCACCTTCAACTATGACTATTACTACAATGACAACTGCCAGTATCAGCACCTGCAGCATATGTCTACTTTCCTCCCTGTCCTGTACACTGCTGTGTTCCTGGTGGGCATTGTTGGCAACTCAATCCTGATAGTGGCCTTGGTCTTCAAGCGACGGATCCAGAGGCTGATTGACATCTTTATCATCAACCTTGCTGCATCAGACTTCATCTTCCTCATCACGCTGCCATTCTGGGTGGACAAGGAAGCGTCGGATGGGAGCTGGAGGGTAGGATCTTTCCTCTGTAAAGCTAGTTCCTATGTCATCTCAGTCAACATGTACTGCAGCATCCTCCTCCTCGCTTGCATGAGTGCTGACCGATACCTTGCTATCATGCATCCCTCTATCGCCAGACGGATCAGAACGAGATCCTGTTCCAGAACACTCTGCATCTGTGTCTGGTTGTTATCCTGCTGCTTAGGGATGCCAACCCTTTTGTCCAGAGAACTTGAAAAGCAATATGGAAAGACTTACTGCACAGACAAAGCTGTGACAGAAGCTAAACAGATTGTGTCGCTGGTGCTTTTAATCTTGGCCTTCTTCTTCCCACTGTTGAGTATCTTAACCTTTTACTGCTCCATCACCAAGAGACTCTGTGTGCATTATCGAAAGGCTGGGAAACATGATAAGAAACTGAGAAAATCCATCAAGATTGTTTTCATTGTAGTGGCAGCTTTTGTTGTCTCCTGGGTTCCCTTTAATCTGTTCAAGCTTATGGCCATCCTTTTGGGACTCCTGAAGCAGTCTGACTGCTTTTCTGACACGGTTGCCCAGCTGGGCATGAAGGTGAGCAGCCCTTTTGCTTTTGCCAACAGCTGTGCCAACCCTTTCATTTACTATTGCTTTGACAACTACATCCGCAGAGCCATGCTCCAGTGCCTGTGCCCATGGGTGAAAATCAGCAGCAGCAGCAGCAACTCTGATACTCTGGACACTCGCCTGAGCCATTCCTTATCCAATTTTGTGGCGGGGGAATATGCCGCTAGGAAGAGGAAGCGTTCTGTGTCCCTCTGACTGACACCTGGACTGCAGAGGAAGGAGCTTCTCTCTCCAAAGGCGGCAGGAAAAGAGAAACTAAGAACAGACAGGGGTGCAAGTGTAGTGCAATTAGCACTTCTGGTGGGAGGAATGCTGCGTCTCTTTAAATGCAGATAGATGAAATAGGAAACCTTAAGCACAGAATTACTTCACAATGATTGCCGTGACACTGTGCTGTGTAAATGTGAAACCATCATACCAAGAAATACCTACAAATGCTTATGCTGGAACCCCAGTACAGGGGCTACAAACTACAGAAAGCAATCTTGTGATTCAGTCAAAGTTGCTCTGAGAAAAGCTCTGTACTTAAATATATGCAGGTTTTTATTCTGTGCAAGAAAAATAACAAGTATTTCTTTTTGGTTCTTGGCTTACTCACAAACATGTCACAATGTCTTCAAACCGACCTGATCAGTTCTGGCTTTTTGGAGGTTTTCTGAACTTAGAAATCCAATGTTTTATTGAATTTGTGTGTTGCCAGTTTTCATAACTTAAGTCTTGTGCATTATAAATCTCAGCTTCTTATTATGGCATTAAATCTTTAGTTTTAATCACAATAATTTAAGTGTCTAGACCCTGTGATTTTAGGAAAAAAAGAAAAGATAACTTGAATGCAGAGAAACCAGAGGAAAAGAATTAGGTCCGACATTTAACCCTTCTTTTAAAGCAGAAAGACCATCAAAAGCACACTTGTGCTTTTCAAGCCTTTTGAGGATCTGACACAGTTTCTGACTGCTTGGGTCAGAACCAAATAATCACTCCCTCCTAGGAAGGAAGAGAACACGGTGGGTTCCAGGGTGGACGGTTACACTCATGCAAACCTGCTAAAAGGCTTCAAAGGGAAGACAGCTATACCAGCTAATGTAATTCATGAAAAACAGAGAGAACTGGGCAAAGCCTGAAGTCCTGACTGCTGCCTAGACAGCAGAATAAAACCCTAGTCTGAATGAGGGAAGTGGCATCCCTCTGATGTAACTGTAGCCTGAGTGCATTCACCATAGCGTTTCTTTTCACACCTCTGTATTTTCTAAACATCTGTAAATGAGAATGACCATGTTGAGTGTTACAAATAAATCCTGGTATTTGCATTCTTTATTGATCCTTGCAGTTGAGCTGTTTAATGCACACAGAGAAACTGAAAGCAGATCTCACCCAACGGCATTGCAAACCTAGAAACCAAGGCATGGACATCTTGCCCACCTCCCCGCCCGTTTCGCTACTGGACCCGCTGGCTAACAGAGCGAGCCCTCGCTGGAGCAGGTGGAGAGCTGGGCCCGTGGAGCCAAAAGTGTCTTTCAGCACTTGCTGGGGGCACTGTGCTCCCTGGCACCCAGTGAGACACTGGGATATGTGCCCGGGTTACAAGGGGGGTATCACAGAAACACACAGTAGCTTTTTGCTCTCCCCTCCCTTCACTGCATACGGTTTTTTTCTCCTCCACTACCTCTTCTAAAAGCTTTGGGTTTTCTTCCTCCACATGGCAGACTTTTCTCCCCTCCGTGGAACTGACAAACTCCTTTTCCAGGCCTACAATTGCATGCCAGGCATCAACTTTGTTTTCAGACCTTCCAGTGTTTGATAATCAGACCAGTGTCAGTTCAAATTTTAAAGTTATTTGCAGTGACACTCAAAAACTGTCTTTTCTCAATCTATATTCTCTCTGCCTTTACTATTGTATAACAAGAGACTTATATATATTTTTTTTTTTACAAAAATAAGCCCAAGATTTGCATTTCAACTAAGCTATGATTTTTATTACAGAAAAAAAATTAAGTAAGTTGGATTCATTCATTATTTCCTCAATCCCCAGCCAAAGCAGTACAGCACCTATGGAAGATAACCTGGTTACAAGATTTTAAATAATTCTTTTAGGGCTGTTGGTTTCTTTCTTTCTTTCTTTGTTAAATATTTCAAAATACCAGGTAAAATTGGAAAAATGACTAAGGAAATCTACCAAGATCTCTTACCTAAGGTGTAGTACAGACATCTGGAAAATAACAAATGAACTTGATAAATATTGCCAGGCTTTAAGAGAGTCACATATAAATGCCACAGCAAACGTTCCACATGAGTGGAAAAAATACAAAAGAGGCAACTACTCGAGCAAAGAAAAACTCACTAGAGTGTTTTAGACTTTCATCTAAAGAGTGTACCTTACTTTCTTGTGAACCGCAGCTCTATCTGACATTTTCATAACAGTGTAAACATTATTTTCAATTATTTTTTTCAAAGAAAAGACAACTTATGCTTGAACAAACTTACTTCTGGAATTTTTACTGTTCCATATTTATACTGATTATTTGGTTTTTAGCACTAATACAGCATAGAATGATACAAAAATTATTGTGATTGAAAGTATTTAACCTGTCAGGCTTGAGTAATGTAACAGGATGCCTATTTTATCCATATTAAAATAATTTAATGACTTTAAATTGGTTTGCTTTGTGAAATTGAAATGGTGCAATTCTGATACAGACCTACCGAAGACCTTGGTAAGTGATTAGGATTGGTTTTTTTCTCCCCACTTTTATTATTTTAAAATAAATCCAGTACGACTGCAGCTAAGAAATTTGGTTTAGCTTTCTGTGATCTAACTTCTGCTTTCGCTGTCATGAAAAAGTAGCAAAGCATTTTTATAAAATCTGGCAGCAGATCTGGATGGGAACATTCATCTTCTGCCTATCCCACAAACCTTCTCATGATTTCAGAGATGATTTCTTGTACTGCCTTGGAATGAAATCCAGAACCTTTTAGGTTTTTAATGAAAACAGTACACCACCAGCACCACCCCCAAAAACACAGAGGTTGCTGCACCTTCCTGAGAAGCGCACAATCAAAGCTGAAGTGATATAAATCACTCTGCTTCTTGATAGAAATCAGGACCCTGTTTAGGTGCATCTCTTGGTCTCCGTTTTGGCTTGAGCGAATCATTTTTTCCTAACTAGAGTATTTAATCTCAACATAAAGAAAAATTGTATCCAGACCTGATGCTTACTTGAATAGGCAACGAATTTTGTAATCTTAATTTCTGCGCCAGATGTGTTCACCAAAGCAACTGCACTGCAACCAAGTGGTACTTTGAGTTGCAGAGAACTGAGGGCAAGATCAAAAAGGGAATAGCTTCGGATCTGGGCAGTGCCTCGGGTTTCAAACGGGGTGAATTACAAAAAGAACATTTCCTGACTTCACAGACATGTTGCAATGATAGGTTCGTTGACTGCTGCACGGGAGCAGTAAGGTCGTTCACCAAAGAAGGGGGTTTTTTTTCAGATGCTTGCAAGGCATACAGCACAAAGAGATGTCAGCTCAGGGGTGGGGACACTTACAGGTACTTTTAGCAGCTGCACACTACTGAAATGCTAATTTGTTATCCCTGTAGGATCACTTGCATTCATGAGGTCAGCAGGAACTTCTGAATAGATTTGCAAGCTGCGAGCACAAATCATTACACGTCCCAAAATTTCTAACTAACTGAAACAGTCGGACTCAATGATCTTAAGGTCTTTTCCAACCTAAACGATTCTATGATAAATCACTTGTTTAAAAGGCTTCATCCAGTTAAGGAGCACATTTCATGGCAAGTGAAGAACAGAAAGCAGTGACCGCAATCCTGCAATGGAAAATCCATCCTCTCAGGCTGCTTACCAATATTTAGCAGTTCTGCACATTGTCAGAGAAAGAAAGAGGGATCAGTTTAGGAATAGGAACAAAGAAAGATCTACCTACATTCCTAACTGATGGAAACATGCACTGATGATGCACTAAATGGCCTCAGAAGTAATTATGATGCTACCGAATGTCACACCCAGAGGTGGCTGCGTAGCCCTAGAAAATCAGAAAGAGCTCGTGTTACTTCATACAACATTTTCACATACCACAAAGCCTGCAACTGGTGCACTCCAGGTTTCAATAACAACCCCATCCCCTGATCACTTTGCGGGTGTGGGTGTTCAGTATCCTGCTGGAGTCTTGCTGCAAGTGACAGGAGGCTTTGGAGTAATCCAGTCTCGGCAAAAGTCAGAGGGCATTTGGCCCCAAACATCTGGGCAGCTAAGATCTGAGTCCATAAAGAATGCAAAATATGGGAGATGAGAAAGAAAGTGGATTGGAAACCAACAGCATTCAAGAAGAAAGGCAGCCTTCCACCTGTGAGTTGGTAAAAAAGTCCTGCCCGACCAGGGTGCTGGGGTTGATACCTATTTTTAAACATGAATTGAAATGCGGGTCTTATTTGCCCAATTCACCTCACCGATGTTTCTGTATCAGATTGCAGCAGCTTTGGAAATTGAGGCCATGTGTTATGGTTTGAGAGTACGCAACATTATCAGTATCAATCACCTAAATAATGTATCGTGACCAAAATACATATTTTCAAACTTCAAAACAGTTTCCTTATTAGTAAGAGACCACAGTCTTAGTCAGAAGCTCCCACTAAGCCTAGTAAGTGAACACACTTCCTCTACTGTTTACTTTTCACATTTTCTAGACCACATGAGATTTTACAAGAGGCATCTCAACAAGAGATCTCAAAAAAGAAGAGGTAAATGTTTCTCTTGATATTTGGACCGTATTTTGCTGCTTTGGGGACTAGAGTAGGGCACAGGGGAGTTAAGGTAAGAATCTGTGCTAAAAGAAAATGCTTCCCACGAAGTGATTAGTAAATTCAGAGGCTTTCATTTGTCTATGTCTAGCTTCGGATCCTTTGCAAAGTACTGATAGCCAGAAAGGGCTGAAGACTCACTATCTAAGCAGCAGGTCCTTAAAAATAAATGGATTCAATAATGTCAGGAAATAAGAGGATGAACCCAAAAGTCACTGGTCAATTTTGGAAAAAATACCTCTGTCTTTTACTGTGCCAGGGAGATCCCAAAATCTGATGTTCTCCGTCTTTCTACACCAACAAAACTAGTTAATGTGAATATAAAAGAACAGCTGTTCCCAAAAGGATGCCCTTTCTTTTACCCTCAGTCTGAGGCAAAGAAAACCAGATTGTGAAACTGTGTGGCACTCTGCTCAGAGAATGAAACTTTGTCAGTGGTTTTTAAATCAATCCAAAATTTTAGAATAGCTTTAAAAGTGGTATGCAAAAGGTCCAGAAAGTCAGCCTTTAAATGCAAAGAGCAATTTTTCTACTGAGCAATACCATGTATACATAAATACACCGCAAATGTTTGCCACCTATAGTACCATGCACCTGACTTGACCACTCACTTGACTTCCCTGTATGCACTGCCTAAACAACTGTGTGACCACAACCACCATTTCCCCTGTTACCCACTCCTCACCCGCCCTCACCTGGGAACCACAGAAACATTTACTCATGCCTCACGCAGAGCAAAACACTCAAACCATTAAAAAAATACTTAAAAGAAAAAAAAAAAGAGAAAAAGAGAGAGAGGTGCATATTTGGTTTTGCCAGTCTTTGAACCCGTGGGAGTTACTTGCCATGCATACAATCACACCAACTGAAGAAGTGCTGCAGGTAAGAGGAAGAGTTTGACAGCTCTCAAGAAATACATGTATGTATACAAACTTATGCTCTCCTCATAACCAATCAGGACATTATAGATAGGGGTGCTAAGAAGCAAAGAAAGGGCAGCCAGATGCACTGAGAAGTGCTAGATCTCAGGATAGCTCAGCTCTAGATAAGGTATTATGATTTCTAGTCAAAGAACATGGCACTTCTGACCACTTAGGAACACTCAAGTAATTGAGAAACTCTTGCAGTTATCTCACTAGGAGAGATAAATTGCTCAGGGAAAAATCGAGAGAATAGAGAAAAGGAGAGACCTGGAAAGCACTTTTTCTCTTTTCCCCTTTTGGCAAGAGTAGGACAAAGAGTATATGGTGAATACCAAAATGCATTCAGACAAGGTGCCCATGAAAAGCTAAGCTAGCACTTGATGAGAGGACATTTCAGAGCACAGCTTCTGCATGGAAAAAGCACTAACTCCAAACTAGAGAAGAGAATAAGCCTCGAACAACACTTAAAATCCCATAGTTCCAGGACTAACACTTGGGCAACATGCTTCTATGGTGCTGTTATGCACACATTTCTGTAACCACTTTAGAGGCTGCAACCATCCTGAGGCTATGAAAAATGTCTGAAACCCCCGCTAAGGTGTGCATGCTCTTCTGTGGCTGTAAGGTGATAAACTGTAGTGTAAAAACACAAAGGCTGAAGTGCCTGCTAACAGCCGTAAAATACTACTGGATTCTAACACAGAGTGTCTCATGTTCACGGAAAGGACAAATATGACATGCAACCTTCTTCCTTTTTACTTGAAAAAAAAGCAAACTTGCATTATGACTCATGCTTTAACACCAGTGGCATTACCATCACAGCTGGAGAAGACCGCAATCATCTACTTCACTAGAAGTAAATACACCTTGACATATATCTCTCAAAAGCCATAAGGGTAGGCAGTCATGCTTTATACTGAAATTCACTGAAAATCATGAGATGCCATGCAAATGTCTTCAGTGGTTCCTTTTAATTGCTTTTGAACTTTTACCCTTTAATCACATTCTTTCTTTGGAACAAACTTTCATTTAAAAGGAAAGCTCAAAGTTTCCAAGGCTATTAACCACCTATTGGCATCACCACATAGTCAGTTCAGTCAAGGAATGGACATGCTCCTACACACCAATTTAGATGCTTCAAAACCAGGTTTTTTGTTTACTCAGTTATTTAGGTTGGCAGATGACAATTGCCTGCAGCATATTTCTAACACTGCACATGAGCTGGCAAAGATTACTGACCTACAGTGAGTCAATTCAGCAAAGAAATACTTCCTTTCCTCTTCCACTCAGCCACCCACTGAACCCTCCACAATAATGTATGATGGAACAAAGGGTGCTTACAATTGAAGTAGAAAAATTTTAAAGCTAACCACTACTAGGAAATCCTCAGAAGGACAGAGTTTCTATGGACAAAGGACATTTTTACAAATACAGTTAATCAGATGAATGAATATTTTGGATAAAATAGTCCCTCAATAAATAGTAAAGTATTACATGTCATATGTATATGTGTTGATTTTATATAACATATTTTTATTTTTCTGAGGTATCAAAGTACTATTTGGAAAAATGGGTAACTCCAAGTAAAAGTAGCATTTGCTCCATCCAGCAGTATCTACCAGTTATTTTCACAAAACATGACTTCTATCGAGTCAGCCTTATTATTACAATACTAAAAGCTCCTTTGAAGTCACCACAAGCTTCTAACCCAGACTTAATCAGTTACTTAAATTGCTAAAAGAGCTGTATGGAGTTCCAGCTATTTTTGACACCCAAAAAGGAGAAATAAGAGAGCTCCCATTTTCAGGCCAAGCAAAGCTGCTCAGAAGCATGGGAGACCTGAAATGCTGAACTAGCTTAGCAGCAGTTTAAATGACAAAGGAGCATTAAACGAAGGATACAACAGCCTGTGCTATTAACAAGGTTTGACTTCTGCGGGTTTCTTTCTTTTAAAAGAAGGGGGGGGAGGGAAAAGGACTATGCATTTAACTGACCACAGCTGAAAAAGGTGTTTTTACAGTTCTGTGCTCTCCAGGCTTCAAAGCCGACCTGAGCACGGCCATTTCCAAGCCCTTGCTGCAGGGAAGGTTACCTGGGAGGGTCTGAGGGAGCGATCCTTCACTGGCAGGAATTTTATCGTCATCACCTCAGAGTAAGGCGAAAGACAGTGGGGCCTTTGGAGAGAAGAGAAAATGTTACAGTTAGGGGAAAAAAATAAAACAATCTTGAAGTGGTTTTTCTAAGCAGTGAACTCGATCCAAACACCGGGTCAGTTGCACATTTTCTCTCACACCTGCAGCTTTTGCCTCTCACGAGGACTCTGAGAATCAAGCAGCCTCAAACCGTTTAACAGGGGTGCTACTGTAAACCTGGAGATAGGAAGCTGTGCAAATAAACGACCTGCGCTCTTCACTGACATGTATCACAGCTATACTTGCAAATATTTGTTCTGTTAAGATCTTCAGTAGTGAGTGCAGCTTGGGGCTGATAGCAGCTGCTCTTATAAACCATATCCAGATCCATTCTGTGATGGCAGTGAGCAGGTAAGTGCATCTCCCACGAGACACGGACGGGACCTGATGCTGTGGTGCACATTTGAGCACCGCCATGTTATGGCGCTGGGAAACTTTTAATAAAGTTTTATCACAGCTGCTGTCAAAACAGTTAACTCGTACTTGTGCTGCTGTTTTCTAGGCTTTTGACTAGCTGAACCCAGAAATGCTTTGAGAAACATTTCACAAATAAACACGTTTGAGAAGTGACCCAGTCCCATATCATCCCCAAATCTAAATGTAAAGAAGTCTGCAACACGGGATCGCCTAATTTGGCCCACCCTCACTCCCCCCCGAAACAAGGGGATCTGCAAAGCACAGCGTGGTCGCTCCACGCCCAAGCGAAAGGCACTCCCACCCCTCTGGTGAGCGGGCAGGTAAGCGGGCAAACATGCGAAAAACTGTCTTTCTGTGTTACGGAAACAACATTCAAACCCTCCCCATCCAGCGCCGTCCCAGCTGCAGCCTCTCAACGCCAGCTCGGCCCGTGCCGAAACACCCTTCCCTTTCCACGGGGACAGCCGCCCCGCAGGGAGCGCTTTACCTGTCCCAGCCGCTCCGAAGGGCTTAATGCCTGTAAAGCCGCTCCTCCAGATACTTCTGCCCGCCTCCCCGAGCATCCCTTGCCGGGCTGGGGACCCCCTGGTCCTTCCCGGGCGGGGGATGCGGGGGATGCGGAGAATGCGGGGGATGCGGCATCGCGTGCGAAGCGGCGGTGGCGCTCTGAGTCAGTGCCGGCCCTGCGGCGGGACACCGCGGGCGGGGAGCCAGAGGCAGACGGCGCTGACTGATCTCTGCCGCCCGCCGGGGCCCGCCTGGCACGCAAGGCTTACAGTCCCCTTGCCCCCGGGGACAGCGGTGGAGCAGCTGCCTTGCCAAGACCCCGCGGGAAGCGCGGATGGCAGTGTCGGCTCCGCAGCATCCCGGTCCGCTCCCTCGCCTCGCCGTGCCTGCCAGCACAGCCCTCACTCACCAGAGAGCAGAAATACAGTACCTACAGATGGAAGTGTATCTGTGTGTGCGTAGGTGTGACTGCCAGCCACAGGTTTCAGATATTTTACTTGACTTTTTTTTTTTCTAGCCCTCGTCTTCTCTCCTTGGAAGGTAAAAACACCCCGCGCTGGGGTTTCTGCTGATGGAAGACTCCGGCTGTCTGTCGGCAAGAGCAGCCTCCGAGGCATTAATTAGTAATTTTACAGAGTGTTAAAGAGGTGAGGAGAACCAGGAAGCGTCAAAACCAAAGCCATCAACACCGAGCCACTGAAAACGGAGTAAAGTATTCACCATAATAAATGCTTTTCAAAAAAGGGTGTTTTTTGCAGAAATCATGAACACCCGACGGTTTATTCCCCCGTCTCGGAAAGAACAGAAACGTGACATTTCTTAAGATTTCGTTTCAATGGACTCAGTTGAACCAGTTACACCACAAGCTTTTCCAAAGCTGCGAAATGAATGATGATTACTCACAAAGAAAGTTTCTGTGACATGAATCTCACTGAAATGAATGCTTCATTTACGGAGCCTCTCCAAGAATCTTGAAGAACTCAGTGAACTCTAACAGATATCATCTGGGAAGTGATTTCTTTACGTATTTTAGAAAAAAACCCCACAGAGTAACGTGTTTATCTTGACCGAAAAGTGAGAGTGGATATGAAATATATTTTAACTTTGAGAGTAAAATATATATGCAACCCTCATGTATGTGTCACATGAATTTGCCCAAGGGTCCTTTCGGGGATAAAAAGGTTTTTTCCCGTAGGGCTATCAGCCCGAAGCCTGTCTCAGCTGCTAGTTTCTGCTTTTAAGGAACTCACCAAAGGGTGATGCCAATAATGTCAGAAGTGGCATGGGAGGTTTTCTACTTTGCTCCTCTTAAATTGCCCTACACTGTAGATTGTGTAGCAGATTAACCACCTGCAAGGTTTTCTTTTTACTTCTTTTCATGCATAATAATGCGTAGATAACTAACTACATGATGAGGAGATTGAGTACAAACGAATACAGAGATCTGCAGGCTGATTCAGTTTTGCCCACGTGCTAAAATCAGACACCAAACAGCTAATCAGCACGTGGCTGGCTTGGATTTTCTGGTGGTTGCGCTGCAGAAAAGCAGGAAGATACAATTAAGTGCATTTAACAAAATATCAACATTTCGTTAAGCTTTAGCATGGAATTCATACCAGGTCCTGCTCTGCTCCAGCTGTGCAGTTATGCAATACAGAAATGCCTCTGGCTTGCATTGGGGAAGTCACACAACAGGCTCAAAATGCAACATAAGGGTCCTATACTTTCCAAACTTTTTCCTATTCTTTTGGCAGCGCACACAAATAGATTGAAAAAGGCTGAAGCAACGATTTCCAAGACACCAAACTCTTAAGGGCACAGCCAGGCTCTTTCATGTGACTCATGACTTTCACTCTTTCAGTAAGGAATACTTTTGAAATGCTCTATTCTGAGAAAACTCAGAAAACTGAATTCTTTCCTGGGGCACGAGGGGATTTAAGCTGCAGGGCTTCTCCTGCAAGGCTTGTATTTGGCAAAAAAACCGAAGGTCTGAGCAGACATATGCAAAACAAGCAGGTAGGAAATTATCCCTACAACAAAAGAGCTGAATGTCTTGGGTTTTTCATGTGGTGAATGTTCTTATCAGCCCAAACTTCTGCTTTTCTAAATTTCCTAAATACTGGTGCATTTACATAATACATATGCATGTGCACATTCATTCGAGGCCAGGGAAGCACAGACTAAGCAAAACAGGCAGCAATAAAGAAACCTGCAGAAGAGCTCTGCAAGAAGTGGTAAAGCAACCGGAGATGGAAGAACTTGCTGCTGCATGGGGACACTGATTTCATTCTGATTGCACGTGGTACCAAGGAGTGGGTGGGACAAAAAAAAAAAAAAAAGCCAAAATGAAGGGGTTTTATTTCAGACAAGTGCAAGATTATAGCTGTTCTGACTGACAATTAAAGAAACAAAATAAATCAACAAAATCGTGAACCCCCAAAACACAGGGGACTCATTCCTCCTGTATTACTGATAGCCTATTGAATTGCACCAACAGGACAACAGCCACAGCATGTTCAGGTTTGTGCTGAAGCAAACTCTTCTCAGTAGCAAAGATCTTGGGAGATGAAATTCAGATTGGGGTGATAGGAAGCTTTGGAGAATCAAATGCTGCTGTCAGTAAGTCTTTCTGATCATTGAGAAAGAAAGTGAACAGATTTTCAGCATCCAGCACTTCAGGCTGGGGAACGAGCCTTGCTATTAGCTTAGGGCATTCATCCCCTACTCCTGTTGCTACCCAAGCAATAGGAGTACTGAAGATCAACAGTGGCAAAGCCTACCCTCCTGAGATGGTCAAATACTTCAGTAAAATGTGGAGAACAGGTTAAAATAAAGGACTGGAACTATGTATGTGAGGTCAGGGCAGTTCTCCCACCAATGCAAAATTATACTGGATTAAATATAGTTTTCATTTGTTAATTAGCCATTCCATTAATTTAGCCTTTTATTATCTATTTGAGTTAATTTCCCTAGTCAAACCCATCAGGGAGATAAAGAATAGTGTTGAGGCAATGCATTCAACTTTTAGCACAATTGCTGCTGGTTCTTACACTTCCTTCAATCTCCTCTCTTTCTTCTCCCTGTCACCCCTCTTTTGCCTTCTTGCATGCTTCCATGGGAAGGGCCAAACACTGACATCTCCCAATTCCTCCTTGGGCTTCTCTGCTTTTCCTGCTTTCCCTACTCAGTTGTTGATTACCTGATAATCTAGAAGTAGTTTCAGGGAGCATCAGGAGCTGGGATTTTCCAAGAGGGAAGACAGTTCAGGAGCCAGCAGAGACGACAGCACAGGTAGTGGCGTTCCCAACCAGGGCTCAGTGCCACTGTACCCAGGAGGAGGTGAGAAAGTAACTGCCAGGGTCCTTTAGTCGTACCAGGGAGTCTGCTCAGGACAGTGGGAGGCAGAGCTGGAGGCAAGGATACAGCAGAGATCCAAGGTCCATCCAAGAAGCACAACTAAGGCTGGAATGAGGCTGCTACTTACAATGTAGGTACAACATCAATGCAAGAAAACCCACCAGTAAGCCAAGACAGCCAGGAGCAGCCACAGGTCTGGGTTCCCAGAGCCTGAGCTTAGATGGGGCTCCTGGGTCCAAAGGCAGAGTGCATGGATGAAGGTCATTACAGATGCCCTCAACTCTGGATGAATAGTTAAGGGTAATGCTGAAACAGAATAAAGTTTTGGGTTTAAGACCCCTATGAGGGAAAAGTAAATGGAGATGCACCTTAGAAGATATTAGCATTGCTTTGCAGTTATTAGCAAATCTCATTTTTCCAGCTGTAGCAATGCTCTCCCTCCAAGGCAGTAATTCTACCCATGTGCCTGTCACTCCTAGCTCTCAGGCTAGCAAGGTTTTGTTTTAGCCTCTCCCACAGTCTCCCACTGTGGTTTCAGACAAATTGCCTACTTGTTTCTGCTTGCTTAATGAGGAAGTAGATGGATTTCTTTGTCCTTTTTGGGCATCTGAGATGATGCAGTTACACAGAGCTGACGAGTACCTGCCAGGTCTTCATAAACAGTGCTGGGCATAGGTGCCCTTCTCATAAACTGATCAAGATAGTGAGACATTTGCCCTTCATCTTTCTTTTGGAAAAGCTTATTCAGTAGCCTCACTGGTTAGCTGATGAAATACACTTCCAAAGTCCTGCACAGTTCAGTTTACTGGCACTTGTTTTCCCAAATTATCTGAAATCTTCTGACACTTGATACAGCTGCGCTTACTTGCTTTGTACCTAACCAAGGAGCACAATCTGTAGGACTTAAATTTCATGGTCTTTCCTGATGTGAGGTTACAGCTGTCATATTGTGGATACCCTGAAAGATGCTCAGGTAGTGCTCCCTTCACCCAAGAAGAACCTGAGCTTAGTTAAAAGTGACTGAAGGGTCAGGGTTTGTTAGCATTGTCTGAAACAGTTTCTTGGGAATCACAGCTACAGTCCCAGCAGAATGGAATGCCAAGGTGAGTGTGATTTTGTAACAGTCAATAGAAATAAGAAACTTAAGGAAGTGTAACAACCAACATTATTTTATTAGAGGGGCAATGGCGAAGCCATTCAGGAGGAATTAATTTTCAAGATTTGGCTACAGAAGAGCTCTACAATCTCATTGCCTTCCCCATGCCCAGCCGCGTGTTCTTTGTTGGTTTTTTTCCTGGGGGAGGCTTCAGCAGATGCCTTCCATCTTTTGGTCTTTGAAGGTGGGTTCCCTCTAGTGGCATTAAGAGGAGCATTGATTCTGTCTTATTGACTGATCTTGGTCCGTAGTAGGGGCAGGAGGAAAGAGGACACTGCAGGGTGTTACCAACTCACATCAGGAGACGCTGACTTGTCTTCATCTGGCTAATAGCCTAGGACCTTTGTGTACCACAGGTTCTTTATTTTTTCAATCAGCTGTTCAGCCATTATACTGAGTTTAGTTGTTTCTCTGATGAGGAAGTTCCTGCAGGAGATGACAGTGTATGTGATAAGATACAAAAATACATGAGGGCAATCTCCATCTGCTGTGGTTATCACGCTGCCTGTCACTGAGAGTGCAGAGCTCCTTGGAAGTCTCAGAGGGGCTTTCCTCAGAAGATAGGAATAGGCAGCCTGTGTGTGCCATGAGTCACATGAAAGGGTGATCATACTTTTCTTTTTGTGAGGGAATTCATTCCCCTTTCTTGAGAAATACAGATGCACAGCTAGAATCAATGCTGTGATCTGCATTAAGTGTCAGCAGTGCTTCATGGCACTGCTCATGCCCCTCACAGCCAGCAGCAGCACAGAACCCTTCCAGGGGAGCTGATCCCCCCCCAGCCAGCAGCCTCCTCCCTCACTACCCAAGGATGAAGAGCAGAACCTGCTGTCCCACGGGCATTGTCATGCACGATGTGCATCCCTGGGAAGAGCTTGTGCTTTCACATGAGACCATCTTCACCCCACCTCCCAGAACCTCATTCCCATAGTAGTCACATCAGGCTTTGGTTGCTGAATCATTTCCCATTGGGTCTCTCCATACAGATCCTTGATTAATCTGTTCTTTCTCCCGCTCCTCCCTCTCCCTTTTCACAGGTGGATATTGCAGTGTTAGCACAGAGGAGCTTTCCATACCTGGTTGCAACAACTGCTGGAGTCTGGACAGCATCAGCCAGGAACTGACCAGCTTTAGGGGACACCTTGCTCACAGCTTCATAAACATAAGATGCAACTGCATCAGGGATGATCAGCCAGTCACGACGGTCTTTCTCAAAGATGGACTTTGAATGCACTTCTGAGAAAAAGAAGCAAAACCCCGTGAGGCTTCTCCAGTCACTCGTGTCTCTCATATTTCCCCCCGGCTGCAGTGGGAAAAGACTTGAAATTCTGAGGTTTAGAACCTCTCCCAGAATTCTCTCTGGCAGCATCCAGCAGCACCTCTTCACCCATTCATGGATGTCTAAGTGATGGGCCTTACATGGCAGAGTATTGGCACCATGTATGGACAGTTTTCATGCCAGATCTCTACTGACTTGTTTCACACTGCTGAGCACTATGTATTCATGGTCTGCAACTCTCTCACTGGGCTTCAGTCCTACTGTTTAGATGTGTGAGCACCCCTAGAGCTGAGCCTTGTCTCAGGCAGACAGAAAAGCCTTCCAGACTTACCGGGGAGAGTGGTGCTAAGGAGCAGGATCAGAGCTATCACCAATACCCTGGATTGCAACATGGTTTGCAGCACCAGTTCTGCTCTCTCCACAGAGAGACCTGCGGGAATCAGCATACAATGTTGTGTTTGTTTTCAGAGAAATAAAACATGCTGGTTAAACACCACATTTTTGCAACAAAGCTAATTAATAAATGAAGACAAGAACAGGAAAGATCATGGTATATCTCTGCTGAAGAAGTGAGGAAAAGATAGTATAAAAATGAAGGTGTCCTTTTATTTGTATAATCACAAATATGCACAGTAATAACTTTCAGAGCTCAAAGAAGTATGTGAAAAATTAAAGCTAGTTCTTTTATATGAGAGTAAAATCCTTGTTTCAGACATGAGCACTACTAAAACTGGCAGAGGTCAGAATAAATACATATAATAAATACATTCTCTCTGCATAAATACAACGGAAAAATTCATAATATGGGATTTATTTGTTTGATTTGTTTTGTTAAATTGTTCTGAAGAACATTGTGCTAGTGAGTACATCGCATACAATGATCGTCTTAGTGACCCAGTGATCTGAGTATTTTGTCTTGCTTTAGCTGAAGAAAGTCCCAACTAGCCAACAAGGTTCACTTGTCTTTCTCACTCTGGGATTAATGCAGCAGATAGTAGCCCATGCAGAACAAGTTCTCAAAAGGGACTGAGTGCAAAATTTAGCTTCATCTGACTTCCTTTATTTTTGTCTGTTAAAAAAGTCAGAATTGGAGAATTGAAAATTCAGTACTTGACACACCAAATATACTTTACATCTAAACAAGCTTTTCAAACATGCTGCACTTAAAAAGGTGTTTAGAAATTAATATTGATTTATGCACTCAATTAGACAGCTGCATCACTCAGAACAACATGAAGAAAACGTTGAAGTTTTAGGAATGGCAATGGCAAAAAAGGCTGCAAGTTTATTATGTGTGAATCCTTTGCTAAATCCCAATGCCAGGTGGCTACAAGTCAGTGCTCCTTCTTATCCCACAGTAAGGAAATTTCCATCCATTTTTAATTCTTTCAGTGCACAGACTGCCTCCAAAAGCTACAATTCCATTTACATTTGCTGCCCACCACCAGTTGCTCCCTTACCACCCTACCTTGGTTTTTAATCCTAGAGCCAGTTTTTCTCCATGTACACAAAAGGCATACATTTGCTTCCCAAGAGCATAAAGAGGTGCTCTTACCCCCACGTTAGAGCCTGTAGTCCATGTGGCAAAGGCAGCTGGGAAAAGGTTATGTATCTTCTGACACTGAAACACTGCAATTCCTACAACAGGCTTGACTCTCCTATGAATGTCTTAAAGAGCATCCATCACTCAGCTTCAATCCAGGACACCTCAAGCACCCCCACCCTCCTCCATTTCAACAGTATTCCCGGCTGTGGAGTGTGAAAAGGGCTCATACTTTGGCTTGCATTAAGAAATGGGGAAAAATAGGAGACCACCTCCACTCCTCTTTGATTTAGTCACACCAATCACGAAGTCCATCCCATCCAGAACAGAGTTCAGCACTTACCTGTCCTGCCTTCTCTTTCTCAGGCCGAAGCTGAGGTAGATGCTCATCTGAGACCCCAGCATTTATGGAGCTAATATAATGATAGTGAGGGGTCAAAGGTCCTGCTGTTTCCCCATTTGCAATTTTGCAAGCACACCCAGCTTAGTGGGACAGGCAAGAAGCTGTGGAGGACTCTGGACCTGTTACTGAGATTTGGTAATGGAGGGTCAGTCTGACCTGAGCCTAAGAGATGTGGAAGGCAGCTCCTGGGTCACTGAGTCCCCTACTTTCACAGGCAACTGTGTCATAGAGACCCCTTTCATAAGCTGGCCAAATTCCACATTAACAGTAGTTAGACCTGGGCTGAATTTTGCTCCCACTGTTCCTGTGGGAAGGCCTGTGCCGTAACCTCGCTGCTCTGACAGCTGGAACTTACCTGCAGCTGTTATGCCCATTGGCATTTCCCCCTCCATTTACAGCAAACGCACCGACCAAACAGTGCACAGGGGTAAGTGTGCACCCCTCTCACATTGCTTCTTTTCCCAGGGCCAAGCCTTTTTCCACAGGCTCAAAAGATGGGCACCCATCTGAGTCAGCTGTCAAAACTTACCTGGGAGAAACATCCAGCTGCAGGGCCTCCAGCCAAGAAAGACACGGACCGGTTAGAGCGTGCTCAGATGGGCACAAAAAACTATCAGAGGGCTGAAACACCTCTCCCATACAGAAAGGCTGAAGGAATTGGGGCTGTTCAGCCTCGAGAGAAGGCTCCAGGGAGATCCTATTACAGCTTTTCAGTACTTCAAGGATGCTTATAGGAAAAGACTTTATCAGGGCTTGTAGTGACAGGAGACAGGGAAACCGGTTTAAACTGAAATAGGGTAGATTTAGATTGGATGCAAGGAAGAATTCTTTACTGTGAGGGTGGTGAGACTCTGGAACAGGTGGTCTAGAGAAGTTGTGGACACCCTGTCTACCACTGGAAGTGTTCAAGGCCAGGTTGGATGGGGCTTTGAACAACCTGGTCTAGTGAAACCCTGGAAAGGGTGTGTGAGATGATCCTGTAAGGTCCCTTCCAATGCAAACCATTCTATGATTCTATGATAACTTCTCCCAAAGCTCCCTGGTCCCAGTCAGAAAGTCATTGCATTGCTGCTGCAGGGCATGTTTTCTCATGTTTTCCAAGTGCCTGTTGGGTCTTCAGTCGGGCCAATCATCTGTGTTGGGCACATGGAACCCCTGAGCAGAAGGGGGAAGAGACAGAAAGGCTGCAACACTGAGCTACAGAGGGCATCAGCCAAAGGGAATGGGAGGACATAAATTAAACATACTGTGTGAGCCCCAACAGACCTCCATTCTTATGTCAGCCACTTATATATTAGATGACTGTCGCATGTGGACATGTGAAAAGCTCAACCAGTATCTTCATTTTTATCAACCAAACAATTTTTTTAGAAGACTTTTCTTCTCATGGTGCTTCAAGTGCTTTAGAACTAAACAGGAACTGCTCTCATTTTATAGACATGGCAGCCAAGTCAGTGATGGCTACACTGGGTCAGTCATTAAAGAGGGCTACCAATTGTTTCTTAGATGTTTTTCCCCTCTCGTGGTATTTATTCAAATTATCTTCTTCCTTAGAAAAACAAAGAAAAAAAGTCTTCCAAAATTAGAGAAAAAATCTGGCCCAAAAGAAACCATTTTGCATTTTTGTCCAAAAAATAACAACAGCAGAGTCTTACTAATGTGTAACAAGGTTAATTCCAGAAGTAAGAACAGAGAATTTTCCACTTCTGGTGCAAACACTGGAAAGCAATTTATGGCCTAGGAACAACACACAAGAGCAACTGGTTCAAAGTTCTCTTATATTTCAATTAGACATTTGACAGTCATTGAAGAGCATCTGCCCATTTACAATCTGCTTTTACAGCTGGGGTAACATTCAGACGATCAGAACAAGGCACGTTATAGGCACTAAACTTAACAAAAATAGGGGTTAATTTAATATAACCTGAAATGTCATCTCTCTCCTATGTCAGGTTGACAAATGGAAGGCTCTAAGGTGAGTGTTTTTAACTTGTGCTGCTGGAGGTAGTGGCACCGAGGGGATTTAGCTGCCCTCTGTGGTATCATGTACTGCTGAAGAGCTTTGCATTGGGGTTGTACCACACAAGATAACTTCCCTTGCTTACTTAGCCTAACTTTAGCTAGTGCTATCCCATGATACAGTCCCAGAGATAGCAACAGGGCATTTCAGCACTTTCTACTGCCAAACAGGCACTTGCCAAGACCAGATCAATGATTGCAGAAGCAGAAGCAGCCCTTGCCCTCCATTCCTGGAATGGCATTCCAGAATGGCAGGGTGCTCTGCAAATAAGCAAGAAAGCCAGATAGTGCAGGTCCTTTCTTAATCAAAGAAAAATTACATGATTTTTTTATATCTCTTATGAATCTCTGGTCTGAGGTGGAAAGCAGCTGACAGTAGCATGGATGGGCCTCTGTGTGGCATGGCCATACTTACTCATTACATTATCTTAAATTAGGGTAACTCCAGTGGCTATAAAGGCACTTTATCTGAGACAGAAGATTCATTCTTGGGGAGTAAGATGTATTCCTTCAACTGCATGACAGGAAGAACAAAAGCCTAGATTAGCAATAACTCCCATATGTGCAACATTCAACTTTTTCCATCACAAATGTGCTGACATACGAACATCAGCTCTTTGGAATGGCTGAAAAATTAAGCACGAATAAACTGCAATATAGAAAGACTGAGGCCAGGCTATTTCCTACTGTTATTTTTTGAGTGTACTGTATGGGAGCTGATCAGTTCTCTCTCTCTTTTGAAAAGTCAAAGACCCTGTAATCTTAGTGGAAAAAAAATAGTTCATGTTGTATTGTGCAATGCAATGGGTTTCATTTATAGCCAATTAAAAGTAGAAACAAGCCCCTAAAGCAGAGGCTATTTCCTTCCCACTTTTCTGTCTGCTTGCAGTTGAAGAGCGTGCAGACACAGATTTCCTTTGCCGTTATTTCACAGGCCACCACCAACTGGTGCTTTATGAACCGCAGTGGTCTGCGGACCAGTAAACCTGGTATCATTTCTGCTTCCCTGCTGGATAACCTCATCTACTTCTGTCACAGTTTAAGAAGTTACAGAATTAACACTGAGATACAATCAATTTCCCCTGAACAGTTTTGTTTAATGTTTCTATAAATATGAACAAAGTGACTGAAGAGGATATCAAGTATGATAAAGATAAAACCCTTCAGACTTCACACAGCACAAATTGTGTTCACACAATCTACAATTAGTTGTCCTAGCTCAATTATGGGGACCAGAGGAACAAATAAAGATGGAGGGCTCCTTCACAGGATGTACATAAAAAAGCATAACCTCTGCAGTTAGTGTGCTCATACTACAGCAGCAAACTTCAACAGCTGCTCCTGTTACAGAGTCACCTGCGTTTTCTTGCAGAGTGAGGAGGTTCTTGCTCATGGGAAAACTTTCTGGACACATGCTAGATTATACACACTTGAACGTAAAGGAAAGCAAACTCTTTCCATGTTACCATATTGGGATCTCCCCTGATATCTCAAATAGCCTCCGCTCTTCGATGGAGAAAGGGGCAGCCCTTTCCCAAAACCTGAACACTGGGCTGGGTTGAAATGGCAGGAAGAAATGACCTGCAGCTTCCAATGGTAGAAAGTGCAGGGCCCTGGCTATCTGCTAAAAGTCACCAGAGGGCAAAGCTAAAGCCAGAACTCAATGCTAGTTTTGAAAGAAGGTGCCCCATACCATTTTCAGTCATTGCAGTCATCATAAATTCCTCTTAACTAATAAAAATACTAGTTCATCATAGGAAAAGGGGTTCATGAAATCCTCAGCAGCTCATAAAATAAGAATAAAAATGATTCACAGCCAGAGGCTGAGAAACAGATTCAAGAGTGATACTGGCTTTGCAAGTTCTGCAAACACACTTAATTCGCTGTATTTCAAATGTGACTTATGGGTCAATTCACACTGTTCAGTTTGGATCTAATGCAGACAAGTACTATGCTTAATACAGCCCTCCTTTCTTGAATTCAAACTTTGGAGTTAGTCTTTTAGCTCTTTTTTTTTTGTGATAGCCAGCAACTGCTGGCAAAGAGACCCTCTGTCTTCAAAAAGGAGGCTTCTGGTTCTGAAACAAGGTCAACCAAAGAAGCTAGTTGGTCCTCCTGCTTTATCTCCAGAGGTAGAAATTAGGAATAAGCACGTTCAGCCGAGAAACTGCAGGAAGATGAGCACTCTCTGTAGTAACCTTTGGTTGACCAGCAACTGCATGGGGTATCCAACTAGGACCATTTGTTTGAAGTGTGACGTTTCCCATCATTGTCCAAAGGAAAAGAAAAAAAAGGAGGTGGGCAAAATGAAAGTCTCTCCAAGCGAGTCTTCCAAGGGAAAGCATAAGAACATCAGTAACTAGGACACTGAAGAACAAACAGTAGCAAGTGTCCCACACGGCACTGGCTGGGAAATAAACTAGGCAAGACAGTCATTGGTACTGGCCGATCTCCAGTGCCTCTGGGTTACAAAATAATTCACAAGATTCTCCAAAAGCTCCTTGGCAACCACTGAGTCTCTTAAATCCAAGAAGTGCCTCTGGCATGCCAGTTTCCTGTGAAAGCAGCCAGCATCCAGAGAGCGTCTCTTTCTCCAGCACATTTTAAATTAAAACAGTGGATTAATCACATCAAGAAGAAACAGCAAGTTCTCCTTCACAACTGGTCTCAGAGCATAGAGAAATTCTGTGTTCTAGTTGTAAGGTGAGAGATGAGGGAACCCTACAATCTAGCTACAGATCAGATGCACCACACATGCAGCATTGTGTAAGTGCCAGGGTAAAGATCAAGGACCATAGTAAAAATGGTGACTGTAGAAGTTCTTCAGAGCCCTTTTTCCCACCCCATGTATATGATACATGGCACAGAGAGCAAAGGGAGAATATAAAATGTATGGAAAAGATATATTCACCAAAACTGTGCTTCCTAGAGTTGAGGGAAATTCTGTTCATGGTGTAAGGGACCACAGCCATACTTTGCTCAGTCCCTGTAGGGAAGGCCAAACCTTGGTAAACTTAGCCCTTTAAGTTTACAAATAAATTCAAGTCTCAATGAAAGGCTACAACAAGTATCTTTTAAGGCATCTTTTAAGCTGTAAGTAGGGCAGGTTGTTTCAGTCAGTAAAGGGTGGATAACCTGGCAGTTTGCAGATGTGCTAGTGAGACCTTATTAAGGCAGTCAACATCCTTCCAACACTGTGATCCTCCTGTTTGGGAGAGAGGCTTAGTGGGGACAAAAGGAAGCAACTGCCCCAACTATGCTGAGCAGCCAGGCAGAAGCAACAAACATTACACATTCTAAAGCACAACAAAGGGCCTTAGAAAGAAGATGCTGAGCCTCCCCACAGCAGACTCCCAGGGGACTAGATCAGATGACCTCCAGAGGCCCCTTCCAACCTAAATTATTCTACTGTCTTGTCACTTTACAACTCCTTGAACATTGGAGCCTTTCTCAGGTAACTGGCATGCAAAGGACCAGCATTCTACAGACTGAGCTCCCTGCAGTGCCAGGGCACTTAATAAAGAGAACTGGTATCTCCCTTTACAGACTGGGAAAATACTATTTAATGACAAAAACCTGCTGTTTCCAATAGAAATGAACCACAGCCCATTGCAAACCTGTGTTTCCAATCACAGTGAGAATAAAAATGGGTTATGTAAGGCTTTCATGGGCATGAGTCACAGATTCTTCAGAGTTGCAAATCTAAGGAGAAGCTGCTTTATCTGTTTTATTGCTGGTTTATTGCTGGTTGTCTGTTCCATCAAAAGCAGCCTTCCCAACCTACATAGTAGAAAACCCAAGACGAGTCCAGTGGGAATTGCAGTTCTTTCAGTACTGACATTAAATGATTATGCTTTTTCCACTGTGGGAACTTGCTTTGTCCTGCAAGAGAAAATAAAAGACTCAGGAACAAGGAATGATGAACAGAAATCGTATGTCTTCCTACCTGCTCTGAGCACTGTAACAAAAACCATTCATACGTACACACATCCCAGCAGGAACTTGAACTGCACTTCCTTCCAAAACACAGAAGGGAAAACATACAAAATACAGCCCCTTCAGAAGACTCCCACCTGGAAAAACTCTGTATATTATGTAATAAGGGACACTTAACATTTTTTTATTTAAAAGAATCATCATTTTTTAAGGGGGAATGAATCGTCTAACTTGGAGACTAGCAATTGGATATGAAGTTTGTCACACTTAGGTTGCCACCTGAAATCCAGTCCCAGTGTAAACTGACAAGATGAGCTGTGAACTATAGCTGTTCACTGCCTATATAATGCATATTCACTTCTCAGGAGTCCCAACAAGAGAGTCATCCCCTCCACCTGGCCTGGAGAATGACACCTTTCTCATCCATGCCATCCATGACCTTAAAACCTATTTCATGTAGCTTTAGACATCTTACCTGGATGTTTTTCCATATGAACCATCTTAAAAATATCGCCAAGATACAAAAAAAAATTAAATGTTGAAGATGAATAATAGGAGAATCATGCATGTAAAAGAAATCAGAAGTAAACCAATTCCAGATGGTTGCAGAGGTGCACTCAGTACTGCTGCCTAGTCTGCAAGTGCTTTCTCCCCAGTCAGTGCCAGGAGAACAGCTATTTTAACATCAATGTATGGACATAACCCCGAAAGTGAGAGGGTATAACACATCACCCTGTAGGGGACCAACTTCTACAGCCATGCAACACATGGCAGGCAACTCAGCAACCTCTTCACAACCAAGTTGCACAGAGCACCCCCTGCTCCTTGGCCTCCAAAGGACAACAAGCTATATGGAAAGTAAGAAACATTTACTCTCACTCCCCCAGACCGACTTCTTTCCCATAGGTGGGGAAGCAAAAAGGCAGCCGACTCACCGAGCGGACCCCTGCACCGCCTCTGTGCTTCTTGTCCTGAGCTGGGATGATTTCCAAGGAGCGGTAACTGGGGGGTTTGTCTTCCGGCCACTCCCGAGACCGGTTCCTCCGCCTGCGGTTTGTCACTGGCACACGGACCTGCTCCTCTGAGGAGCTCCAAGAGGCCCTGCGAGACGGGGGGGAGTAGCTGTGCCGCCGCTGGCCTGAGCTGTTGCCCCTCCCGGCGTGGTGCTCGTACTCTCGCCTCCCCGGGGGCTCCCGCCGCCCACCGCGATGGCGGCCGGGGCGCTCCTTGGCCTCCTCTGGGTACAAACTGCTGCCGCTGCTCCTGCCCCGCTCAGCCTGGCCTGGGGGCGACGCATCCCGCCTGGAATACTGCGGCCTGCCATTGTAGCCACCTGTCCTCTGCCGAGGATCCTCTCGCTGCTGGTCCCAGCGCTCCTGACTGTAGCTGGAATGAGAATCCCCACTGGAAGGCACGGGCCACCTCCGGTTCTCCCTCCTGTCCTCTGCTGTGGAGTCCCAGGGTCTGGGGGTGCGGGTGGCTCTTTGCAGCCGCGAGGAGTTGCTGCTCCCATGGATGGAGGAGACGTGATCAGCGAGAGGAGGTGGCAGAATGTCAGAGCCCAGGGAGGACAGCAAGCTGGGCTGCACAGCCTGCCGCTGGTGGGAGGGTGGCCGCAGCTGTGACATGTTGAGGTTTTGGATTTCAGACTCCAGGTAGTCCAAAACACCGTTTTTATGGGAAAGCTGAGCTTGTGGATGTAGCATTGGAAGACTGTTCTGCAGAGACACATCTAAGGATAAAAGCACAGGAGAACACAGCAAGTCAAGATGAAACAATGAAGAGAGAGAGGGCCCTTCTGCACTCATGATTGTGGCCAAGTCCCTTCTCTCCTCCTGCTCCTCCTCACTGCAAGAGCTGCCTAATTCTGAAGCACCACAACCAGCACATCCAGACCACATAAGGGAAGGTGCAAGGAGCAGTAACCAGTAAGCTGCATTTCCTTAGGAAGACTCAGCATATTCTGTCTTCAATCATGGTGGCTCAGTTGATGGACCTTTCTAAGGAAAACTGGTACCCTGGCTAGGAAAAATGGTAACTGTAGATTTAACTAGTGGGCTAAAGAAGCATATACTCAAACATCTTGAATCTAGCATTTAAGATGTTTGCAAACTGTTTCTTCAAACAACAGGTAACACTCATCAGATACAGAGTAAATCTGTGACTACAGCACAGTGAGGAAAAGTCAATTTCAGATGAAAAATACATTATATGTATTTGAGAAGTCATTTTGTTGAATTCCTCTGTTTTCCTTGGGTGATTAAATAATATTATTGGTAGTAAGTTATTTTATTTAATTACTTCTCTAGACTTCTCTCCTCCACTAACGTTACAAATAAATTCCACAATACAAGTGATTTTGGGGCAGAACAACTGAAAAATTCTTCTTGGTTCATTAAAGAGTCAATTTTTGCTGCATGCAGGGTAGATCTATTGCAGAGAAGGCAGCCTGCCCTTAATCATTTAAGACCAGAGATTTGATAAGAACTCAAACAAATTGCACCTCACTTGTCATGTCAGTTTTGGCTGTAAGGAGTTGACCGTGACCAGCACAGCAGAACAAAGAGACAGTACCCTCCTGTGCCACACAAAGCAAGATAAGCTGGGTATATTTACCCTGCAGTCGCTGGGGTGTAGCACAGATATACTTAGTTAGCACTAAACTGCTTCACCCAGCACTGAGCCCAGCAAGACACTTAAGAGGAATAGGCTGTATTTATCCACCCAAGCAAGTCTACAGTATACTGTAATTGTAGCAGAGCTGTTATGCTAGGGCATGCAACCATGCTAGAAACATCTCTCTTTTGTGGTAGAGAGGCTAAAGCCTCAATGCTGAACTTGCCTAAGAAGTTACCTGTTTCTCACCCTGATTTCCCTCTGAAATGATGTCTGTGGTCTCACCTTGTTGGAGTAGAGGGTTCAGCTGGTAAGAGGAGAGTTTTGAGTTCCTGTCACCACCTCCATAGAACATGTTGGGTGATATCCAAGGTGCAAGTGCCTGAGCCCGCTTCATGAACCGATGCCGTTCCAGCACTGTAAAAGAAGAAGAAACCTCACAGCAGCTATCCAGAGAGCACAGCTTGCAGATCACGTACCATTCTGTTTGTTAGGCTGTAGCCTTTGGATATAGGAAATTCACAAAATCAAAATCTCTCTCCACCCTATGACAAAGGTAAAACAGAGCATGGGAAATTTGAATACGAAGTTGTGCATCTTCAAAAAGACCTAAAACAGAAGAAAAGGGTTACTGCCTAATATTCAGAATCCAGTCCCAGCACCTGGGATAACACTATGATTAAGTATGCAGCACATAAACAGGTGTAAGATTTCTACCTGCCCTGTCATTATGAGTATAGTTGTGGAAAGGCATGAAATAATGTTTTGTACAGCAATACATACCACAGTTTTTTCTCTCTAAATCCCTTAGGGCAGTGTGGTCAAGCCAGTGAACAAACTAAATTATCTGTTTTCAACAGCAATGTCCAGTGTGCCAAAAGAGCAAACTTGGTGGAAATTTCTCTCCCTCACTGGTTTGCCAACCCCACCCCCCCCGACCCCTGTTTGTGAGGTCAGGCTCCATTCACTTTTTTCAGCATTTCCACCTCATCTCTTCTACACAGACAACCTCACCATCCCCATCTTGATAGCTCATCCTGCTCCTTTTGGCAGAATAACTATAGACATCTTACAGAAACTTGCTACTTCCACCACAAACAATCCAAACAGGTTCACAAGCAAGTCAGTTCTGCAACTCCCAGACTTTACAAAGCCAGTTTATCTGTCATTACTGGGTAAAGCTTTTCTGTAACAGGGCCTTTGCAAAATTTCTCTTATATGGCTTCCCTGGAGTTTCAGAAGTGACAGGCTTTTACTGCAGCCTCATCTCTGGTCAGGCATAAGCAGAACATTCCTGGCTATACAGTTCAGGAAACAGATAGGACATAATTGCCTTTGAGACTTTTACTCCTCTGATAAATCTGCCTGAAGTTGGCCGATGAAATTAAAAGCTATTGGAGGAAAGAAATGGGATAGACAGACAAGTTGACTGCAAAAGATTTTCTTCTTTAAAAAACCAGGTTACAGCTAAGCTCCAATTAATTCTGTCCCCTGGGTTCATTGTAGCAGCCAGCATTTAGACCACATGTTCTCTGGGACTGAGCTTTCCATTTCAGGTAGCACTCCAGTTATTAAACACATACTCCTTTAGCTGTTTCATTGAATTTATACAGAGCACCACTTGCAGCAAAACAGGGACTGACCATGCCTCTCAACACATCCTCCCCTTTCCCCACAAGTCATGCAGTTCCACTTCATTCTCCACTGCACACTCCCTCCTCAGTCTGGCTCCAACCAGAGAGAACTACAAAGCTGGAAACTTCAGGGTTTTTAATCCTGACACTCTGATGTATCTTCAAAGCTCCATGGCCTGAGGTAGCAGCTTTCAAGCACTTTATTTCAAACTTCCTTTTCCTTTTTTTTTTTNAGAGATTTCTCTCCAGGTTTCAAACTTAGAGGAAGAGGAAAAGAAGACAAAGGATGAAAAGAAGCAAAAGGCCTTGCCCCTCCCTCTCTCATTCCTCCAGTTATCACCTTGAGAATGTCCTAGAACCTGCTGAGTGCATGTCCCTGGGTTTTGACCATGGTCTATGCCTGAGGAGTAGAGTTCCAGCATGGAACATACATGTAGGTGTGGACATACCTACTTCGGGTTCTCCGTAAGGTATGAAGGCAGTCACTAGGACCAAAGTCATCATGTCCCTGTAATTGTCTGATCTCCCCCTACAGCTGAACAAGTGCAGAACCATCATCACTACCTTCAGCCCTTCTTCCTTCCCCAGATACCTTGCCTTCCAGTTTGAATCTGATATATACTCTGGTTCCTCACCTGTAAAATAGAAGGAAAGTTATAGATCTTTTCATTTGAGGAAGGTCAGATTCACCCTAATTCCAAAACTCCTACCTGCTGTAAAACTTTGGCAGAATGTTGTGTTGTTCCCTCCACTTACTCCCTGTTGAGAAGGGTTGTTCTTCACCTTTGGCAGACCTTACAGTGGCTGGGCCAATTATCCAATTATAAACAAAAAATATTTTCCAACCTAGTCAGACCCAGGTGCAAGTATATCTTATTTTACACCAATTCATTATTAGAAGAAGTCCACAGTAGAAAAGGAACTAATGGGAACAGAAGGAGGTCAGATGTATATTTACCCTGATGGGCTTTCCTCAGAGCTTTCCGTAGGGAATGTAATTGGCTTTCTCCTGAGGCACGTTTAATAGTTCTGTACACTGATCCTGAATTACTCAAACAATGCACTCCGTTTATTGCTAAGTTCAAAACCATAGTAGTTAGCGCCGTGATTCACAGCCCTAGAATTACCTTGCCTCAATGGCACCTCTGACTGTTCAGCAGACCTAGGCTGTCCTCTAGTGGCCAACAATTGGGAAGAAACCACCCATGCTGCACTCGCACTGTAATCGTAAAGCAGGTGAGGATTTCTGCCTTCTCTTCGGCGATATGGAACGGCTATTTCTCAGGAATATTTTTCAGATATCCCCTGAATCTATCTCCTTGTGTTTTTTAAGGCCTCCAGTTAATTTCTTGGAGTAAAAAAAAAAGTAAGTCAGAGGCAGGATCAAGTGAAGAGAAGGTGTGTTAGAGGAGGGGAGCAGGCACAAGGATTCTTTGCAAAGTGGATAAAGAGGGCCGGCAACTGGGATGGAAATTACAGCCACAGAACCCAGCAGCCAGTCAAGGAGGCTGGTCTTGTCTGTACCTTCTGTCATGCACAGGGAGAGGTTTTGGGAACCCCACAAGAATCCCTCCTCCTCAGCAGGACGCAGGAAATAACAGCACCGGTCTGGAGTGAGCTATAATCTACAGCACTGAAAGACAGAAAGGAGCTCACACAACTTCTGAATCCCTTTGCTGAGAACTAGGAATTCTGGAGGTGAGTCTTTCATCTTCATCACCTCTCTCTCCCTTCATGGAAACCAATCTTTCTGCCAAATTCCCATAGCTTCCTCAACACTATGTGTTTCACTTAACAACCTGTAGAGCCCCCCCAAAGTGTTTTGGTTTTAGCAGTAAAAGGGATGTTCTCTTCTCTCTTTGCAAGGGCTAAGCAAACTAGGCTTAAGCCTAAAACTCTCACAGCTTACTAACAGCCAAGGTATACCAAATAGCTTTTTTGAAGGTAACAGGAAACCAGAAACACAGCCCTCTGATCATAAATCCTCTCCCTGTAGCACCTGGAGAAGAATCTGGTGATTTCAAAGATAAATAAACTTATTTGTTGTATTTTGTTCCTGTTAGACTGTGTAAGCTGCAGAGGGGCTAGTCCACCATGTTGCTAACTAAGTTTCATTTACAGGACTGCAGAGGTTATGTCACCTTAGCAGCCAAAATTCAAATGGTACCCTTATTAAAAAAAACCTGGGCCTGGCTGCAGAAACTTTATTACTGCTAAAAATAAAATACTGCTAAAAACACAACAGAGTTTCTTATGACCCTCAAAAATGCACTTGTACAGCTGACCACCAAGAGAGACCATCTTTTTCCTTCTCCTTCCCCAAAGAAAAACAAACAAAACCTTTTTTTTGTGGAAGGAGCAGCTCTGAAGAAGACATGAAGATAGAAAATTCCAATTTTTACACAATTCCTCTCAGAGCAACATACTTGAAGGTTAGGTTAGTTTGAAGAGTAGTACAAAGGCATCTGCTTGCCTTCCTCACATGTACAGGCAAGTGAACCACGAGACAGGCAAGGAAAGTCTTGAGCTACTCATATAAGGGACTGAGTGTCCCTGAATGACAGGAGAGAAGCTGGTAACAAGGTGTGAGTGAGGAGGAACTTCTGAGAGCTGGACACAGAGCAAGGTGGGTTCTATGTATCTCAGCTCCCCTCCTCTAAACTCAGGTAAGCTGGTCACAGACGTCACACTGGCCAAAGAAATGTCACAGTTTGTATGGATGCTCAGCAGAAGGGAGAAAGTGGAGCTCAGCAAGCTCCCAGACAAGCTTTTGTATTGACAGAAGCCAAAAATGGATGCACCTTTGCTTGAGCCTCACCTTCCTGATTACAGCAGCACCGGGTGGGACAGCAGCCACACTGGATGTGGCAGCAGCAATACTGGGGGCAGCACTGGCACCAGCATATTCCAATCAGCAAAAAGAGGAGGAGGCCACCAAGAATGATGAGAAGTACTGTGAGCCAGTCTGTGGGAAAAAAGGAGAGAGAAAAAGGATTGATCTCAATGTATTTGGCCATGGTAAGNCTCAGCTCCTCTCCTCTAAACTCAGGTAAGCTGGTCACAGATGTCACACTGGCCAAAGAAATGTCACAGTTTGTATGGATGCTCAGCAGAAGGGAGAAAGTGGAGCTCAGCAAGCTCCCAGACAAGCTTTTGTATTGACAGAAGCCAAAAATGGATGCACCTTTGCTTGAGCCTCACCTTCCTGATTACAGCAGCACCGGGTGGGACAGCAGCCACACTGGATGTGGCAGCAGCAATACTGGGGGCAGCACTGGCACCAGCATATTCCAATCAGCAAAAAGAGGAGGAGGCCACCAAGAATGATGAGAAGTACTGTGAGCCAGTCTGTGGGAAAAAAGGAGAGAGAAAAAGGATTGATCTCAATGTATTTGGCCATGGTAAGTTACTGAGCACCTCTTCACTGCTGGAGATGTCTTGGGGTGGGGAAGAGGAGAACAAGAGGAGATAATCTTGCCACCCAGACAATAAAACACAAGCACTTACGGAGAACAATCAGCTTCACTTCTTTGTCTGCATCACCTGAGGTATCTCCTGGTGCTTCCACAGTGCAGTAGTACATGCCATGGTCCCACCACATGACCTCACTGATGACAAGGTCTGCTTCTGTGGGAGAGGGACTAGAGGTAAGTGGACTACTTGGGACTGACAGACACTACTTTCAGGCCCCACTCAAAACCTTGGCCTGCAGATGACACAGAGTACTGCACTTCCTCTTCCCTGGCACAGCCATCACCTTCAAACAATCTTATTTGAGTCCACTGAGAATTCCTATAGACAACATTCACTGGCAGTCCCTTTCTTCTGTGCTACTGGAAGGCAACACTACTTACAAGTAGGGCTAGTTCTGTGTGGAGTGAAATAACCAGCATGCTGTTAACCAGCATGTTAACAGACAGCAGCTGCTGCCAACTGCCAGGTCTGCTGGTTTTGGAACACAGTTCACTGTCCCTCTTAGGCCAGCCTTCCCAATAGCTGTTCTGGCAGGAGCAACAGCTATTGCTCCACAGGAACAGCAGGGAGCATGTAACACACCTGGACAATTATACAGTACTTTGCTAAAGAATGAACTCTTTTCTAGCCTCCGGGCTCCTCAGCTTTTGTGCTCTTCACCAAAATGCTCAGGCATCCCCTGCTCAGCCTTAGCTTGTAGTGTTTCCAATACCCTCAGGCCAGCCAGGGACAGGGCCCTTTACAGCTCTTATTCCATTGCCACTTCATCGGAGTATGTAAGCTGCAGACTACATTAGCAATGTGCTTCTCTTCACATAGCAGACCCAGGTAACAGTTACTGAGGCTGAGTTGCCCAGGGGGTCGAGTCACTTACTGTTCTGAATGGTGATCTTCCGTTGCTGGTAGTCGATGCCCAGCACAGGGTCCTTCTGCCCGTATTTCTGGATCACAATGCGCACCTTTCGCTGGCTGTCGTTGCAGTCGTCAGACGGGTCCTGGCCAAGAGCCAAGCCAGCCTGGTATGCTACAAACACACAGCAGCAAATAACATGCCAAAAGTTAATTCAAAGGACCAGCTTCTGCCCCCTTGTGAGCCACAGAGAAACCCTTGAGTGCATGTGTGCATTTGCTTTGGTTTAATAATATAAAGCATGGCTTCAAACCAGCAAGGACAAGTCACTTTGGAGTACTCAAAAACAAACAGAGGTAGAGCCACAGGAATGGCAGAGATTTTGAGAATGTAGGAGCTGCAGAGGAGATCCCTCCTGTACTCGTAACTGAAAGAGTAACAGTAGAAAGAAGCTAATGGTGGGAGGCTGTAGGGCAGCTCCCAGTATGAAGATAAACTGCAAGGAGAAAAGTCATAAAACACCAAGGAGTACTGGAACTAAAACAAAAGTGTGTTTATTTACGGAAAAAAATCTCCAGACATACATGAACTGCTGTAGGAATTATCTCCCTTTCCCTCCTCTATCCCATTAGATGTTGTGGAGCTTATAAAGACAGAAAATAATCCATAATTTGATTCTAGCTAAAGATTAAGTGTAGAGACACCAAACAGAATTAATGGATGACTAGAGGCAATTTCAGTGCAACACTCTCGTGACAGACTAACAATATAAACTAATGTTTAATTGCCAGGTGTTTGGGAGCTGAGAACTGGGGAGAACAACTGATTCAGTCAGCACTGTCTGCAAGGGGCTTGCAATGAACAGAGGAGAGAACAAAGCTTGTCAAAGCCTCTTCGGCTGCTGTACCTACAATGGAGCATGAAGGCCAGACCCAATGAACAAGGCACCATGTCATTTATGTTTTCTGTCCCTGTTAGGGTCTATTAGCTTGTGTCTGGGCTTAAAACACAGGGATCAGCTGAGCCAGGGATCTGCCTGCTTGTAGGCTAAGATGTAGAGCACTTGGTAAGATGCCTACCCAACCCATCCAGGCTGTATAAAGGAGAGTTTGGGAACCAAGACACTCACTCTGAGCTCAATCCTCAGTGTACAGTCAAGCTAAGGTTGGCCACTTAAACATACTGCAGGGTTTATAAAGAACAGAACAGAATAGGAATAGTTCAGTTGGAAGGGACCTACAAAGGTCATCTAGTCCAACTGTCTGAGCACTTCAGGGCTGACCAAAAACAAAACAAAAAAAAAAAAGAGAATTATTAAGGGCACTGCCCAAATGCCTTTTAAACACTGACAGGTTTGGGGCATCGACCACCCCTCTAGGAAGCCTGTTCCAGTGCTTGACCACTCTCTCATTAAATAAATGCTCCATAGTGTCCAGTCTGAACATCCTATGATGTAGCTTTGGACCATTCCCACACATCCTATCACTCAATACCAGGGAGAAGAGACCAGCACTTCCCTCTCCATTTTCCCTCCTCAAGAAGCTGTAGAGAGCAATGAGATCATCCCTCAGACTCCTTTGTTCTGGACTGGACAAGTCCAAAGTCCTCCGCTGCTCCTTGCAGGATGTGCATTCCAGTCCTTTCACCAGCTTTGCTGCCCTCTAGATGCATTCAAGTACTTTAATATCCTTCTTAAATTCTGGGACCCAGAACTGCACACAATACTCAATGTGAGGCCACACCAGCACTAAATACAGTGGGATCATCACCTCTTTTGGACAGCTGGTTATACTGTGTCTGGTGCACCCTGGAATGCAGTTTGTGTACCATATTAAACGCTCCCAAATTAAGGCTGACACACCAGAATGTCTGCACATGAAGTGCTCCTGCCAGTATTAAATCTTACAACTTAGAAGTCTTTCTGCCCTCCAAAAAGCACGTATTTCTTCTACTTCCTAACATCAGTAACATCTGATCACAGGTATCTAGCTCCAACCATGGAGGCCCTCATGGAATCATAAAGTCCACTGTTGCAGGGCCTTTGCTTTCAAATGTGTTGAAAGATGGGGTTGCCAAGACTGACTTGTGTCAAACATGGCTGAGCTGCTCAGTCTTCTGAGTTGATGACAAGGAGGACAAATTAACTGCTTTGGCTGGGGTCTACAAACTCATATCATAAGGCCTTGACATTTCAAAGAAAACCACAGATATGGCCTATTTTTCCTTGGAGCACAGGGAAATACCACCACCTGGTTTCTGAGTAGGAAGGGGTCAAAAGTCTGTATTACCCAGTAAATCTACCTTCCCCTTCCTTTCCCTTTGAAGAGGGATTCCTTGGAGGACAAGCCTGACACTTACAGACTGAGTAGTAGTCAAAGATGGGGTCCTTGCAGAAGGATTTGAAGCGCCAGGTCACCACCACATCCTGCAGCTGAGCTGAGGTGCTGTAGTCACACCTGAGGATGACAGTGGCAAATAAGGTGGTGTAACGCTCGACATCCTGCACTGTCACCAGGAGGGAGAGGCAACCTGCAAACAAGAACACAGAAGGCTGTCAGCCCACAGATCAGACCTCACATCACACTGTCCATTCCACAGCAGAACAGTGACTGAAGCACATCTCCTTTGGCCTCACCCAGGACCTGCACCTACAGACCTCCCAGCCCCTCTGGTGAAGCCATCCAGGGTGACAAACCTTGATTAGAATGTGAGTCCCAACTTTCTCTGAAGGCAGCTTCTTCGACTGGCCCTGTGGACTCAACTATTTTCTTCAAAGCAACTATAAGTAGCCACTGTGCAGCAAATCACTCTGTGTTCTTCTTCTACATGGAGAAAACTGTCCCTCCAAGCTGAGGGAGACAATTTGTTGGACCCAGAAGCACACAGGATGGGACTGACCTGGCTTTCAATCCTAACCAGAAAAATTCTGCAGCACCATCCATTCATAATAAACACCAAGTTAATTTTATCAAGGTCTCGCTAAGTCAGTCATCAGAATGTCACTTAGTGGTGACCAGGATTAAGACAACTCAGCTTTCAACCTGCAGCACTGTAGTTAATCTGTTTATCACCACTTCAGAACAGCACATATCAATTTCCCATTTTTTCCTTTTTAAGGAAGCTATTGTTATGTACTTTAGAACTCTTCCTAACAACTTCCACATCATTTTCTATCTATGCAGCTGCACACACTGAGGAGGGTTTTACAAAGTTTCCCACAAGTATGCTTTGTTTTAGCCATACTCCAGAAACATGTCTATCTTATTTAAACTTTGATAATACAGTTAAGTTGTGCTTGTCATTAACAATAGTGGAGTTATCACCAGTTGCCTTCGATAAGGGAACACAAACAGTGCAGAGCAAGTGTGGGATGCCCTCTCTGGAAAACATGCCAAAGAACGGGGCAGTGATTGCACTGTTGTGCTAGTTGCTTCTTAGCTGGGAAGCATGACAGCAGGAAAGGTGGGAAGGAGAGGGGAAGCTTAGAAGGTACCAACTGAACAGGCCTTCATGAACCAACACTTGATTTTTATTGTCTCTTCAAAGATTTTCCCTCTACTCCATGTTTGCAGGATGAGAGCAGGGGAACAAGTTCCTAATACTATGTAGTAACATCTGAATCACAGCTGCAGGCATCATTCTTTATCAAGCATCATTCAGTGTCCTCTTAGGCTGCACCTCCACACTAGTTCCTGGCAGATGAGTTCACTCAGTTTCCACATGGTGGAAAACATGCTGCAGAGGTGCAAGGTTTGCAATGGACTCCTGGTCAGCCAAGTGAAAGCACAGGCAGAGAACTTATTTGCCTTAAAAATGCCACACAAACATAGAGAGGACCAGGGCAAACCCTGAATCCAAGGCTTTTCTGAAAAATAAAATATACACACAGAAATACCAGCAGCTGTGCAAACCTCTAGGAGAAACAAGTCTTCACGATGCTGTAGGAGAGCAAGGTCCAGGCTGCTGACAGGTAGTTTACAGCTGCTCTTATTTAAAAAGCATTGTAGTTCAACACATCTTGTTTGAACTTTCATTGTGAAATAGTTGACTCGTAGGATCTTAATTCAGAAAATCACAAGAAACCAACCCAAAATTCAAACTCTCAAGATTGGCAAAACCTTGATCTCAGGGTTAATCAAATGAAACTCCATATGAATTCTGACTTATCGAGGCTCACAGGAACAGATTTTCCATGGATTTCCTACAACAGCATCTCTCTGGCAAGAGTAAAGCACTCAGAATGACTACATGCTTTTCACTTACAGAAACCAAATCTTTTTATGGAAGGGATCCTTTCTCATTACCTCTGTTCTGCAAGAGAGTCAGAATTGAAAGACAAGTTCTGTATTTTCTAAGGAGGTTGAACACCTACTGTTCCTACTGGAGGACAGTCGGATGTCTCTGCATGTTTGATGTTTCATATTAACCTCCTCCAAGAAAACTGAAAAGTTGTGAGAACAAGGCTGATTCCTAAACTTGGATTGCATTACTACACTGCGGGCTGCTATCCTTCTTATCCTGGTTGGGAAGAACAAATCTGGACACTACCAACCTACTAAGTTCTGGCTACCTATGGCTTTGCAGTGAAGATATGAACCTCCAGAGCCAGTTTTGGCTAGAGCATCACTCGGGAATACGGCTGGCAGGCAAGGCAACAAACAAGCATCCCTCCATACCTTTTTTACTCCTTTCACTCATGCTCTGTGAAACACCCAACTTCAGTACTCAAAGCCAGATCACCAGCCAAGCCCCCCGGCACCCAAGGAGCAACAGGACCATTTTATTTCCCACAGGCAACCAGCGGAAAGCACTCTGCTCGCCCAAGGNCAGCCAGGCCAGCAGCAGCGCCCACCGCCCGTGCGGGGACATGGCCACCCTTCCTCCTGCTCCTGCTGCTCCCGCTGGCCGGGGTGTCGCCCCGCTGTCCCTCCCCTTCCGCGGCACCTGCACCCGGG